>JAWDGP010005302.1:565000-702500 GCA_033675545.1 Elysia crispata | reverse complement strand
ATTTTATTGGCTTGAAATAAGGTATGAGATGTAAGTTGTGGTTTTAGTCAAATAAGTGAGTTTCGTTAAATTCGATCCTTGGTAAAATATAGAAATCGGTGGAGGAAGCAGCAATAATAATACAAAATGAGGGAGATGGAAAGAAAGATATAAAGAAAATGGGAGAGAGAGGGAGGGAGAGAGAGATATAGAGATAGAAAGAGAGAGAGCGAGAGAGCGAAAGAGAGAGAGAGAGAGAGAGAGAGAGAGAGAGAGAGAGAGAGAGAGAGAGAGAGAGAGAGAGAGAGAGAGAGAGAGAGAGAGAGAGAGAGAAAGGAGCAAAAAAAAAAAAAAGGAAAAAAAGCAAAACTTACTAGGGAAGTAGACCATAAACTGAAACTGTCCCTTTAAGATTTGATACAACAGTATCTGGTATTAAATCTTTCAGTCCGTCTTAAAACATCACCTGAACTTGATGTGGATGGAAAGTTGTCCGGTCAGTGTCACTGAAACATATGTGCGATTCAAAAGCTGAAATTAAGTCAGCTCTTCGTGAAGATAAATCGTTGCATAATTTTAGAAAGTCTCAAGCGCTTGATGAAAAAAGTTAAAACAATATCGTGTACCCCTAGCAAGACTTAGATCCACTTGTAGTGGTCTATTGTTGATGGACAGAGCGGAGCCGTACGCATAAAGAACTAATAGTCCTCTAAAGCGTCCCGAAGTCTTGGTTATTGTTTTAGGAAAGAAAAGAGAAAAAAAAATATTTAATCCTTATAAGTGGAACTTATATTAAGCTAATTATAGGAATAATATAGTCGGAGTCGGATTTATCTAAATCGGGAATAACTCGGGGTGTCTTTGGAATGGATAACCAAAAGTAAACAAAAATTTCCCTCAAAATGAAAAAAACAAAACAAACAAAAAAAGTCAATAACAACAAAACATAAAAATTCTGCTTCCTCCATCATCTCTCAGTCCACGTTTCATCCTTTAGAAGCCATAAGTATATGTGAAGAGAAATAAACCTACAATGGAATGATTATACAACCACAAAATAAGGTCGAACAACACAGAAATTTCTACAGACATCGATAAACGCTGAAGACATAAAAGAGATGCACAGTCAACTGGTATTATCAAGGTTCTCTACAAAGTTGGTTTCTATCTTCCTGTCCGCTTTACAATTCATTTTGACACTCGGACAAAAAAAAATCGATATGATCGTTAAACATTTCATTACGGTTCCTTCCACAAAAGAATCGTTTATGAAACATTGCTGAGATAGAAGCAATCACATTACCGCCCATTTGTTCTCCTTTACTTATGATAAATACAACAAAGTAAAACAAATTTAATTTGGACAAGCCCCACATCCTTTCATACTAGAAAAAGACCAACGGTGTTAAATAAAATGGTGCTTGTGGTAGGGATGCCATCCTTATTTATTCTTTTGTTTGCATTGTTAAAACGCTGGATACGTGATTATCTCCTCGTTGGTCAATAACTCACTTCATTGTATTAATTGGTTAGCAATTAATTTGGCTTTTTTAGCCGAAGCCCTCATTTTTATTAAAGGTAGTGCAATCAACAAATGGCTCCAAATTACGCAAACATGACAGTCCAATGTTGCAATGATGAGGTTCGATTAAAAAAAATGTGTAATCGACAAAGGCAGCCATAAAAATGACGAGACTTTTCATACTTCATCACGTTTTAAATAATTTCTTAGTCTCTCTCCCACTCCTTCTTCGTCTTCTTCTTCTTCTCTCTCTCTCTCTCTCTCTCTCTCTCTCTCTCTTTCCCTCTTCCCTTCTCCTTCCTCTCCCACCCTCTCTCTCTCTCTCTCTCTCTCTCTCTCTCTGTCGATTTCTCTTTTGTTTCTCTCTATCATTTTGCCTCTTTCTGTTTTAAATAAGTTATTCTTTGGACCAAGTCCAGTACGGATGTTTAAACTGCGTTACGTTCCTTTTAACGGTTTCACATATTCTTCTCCAATCCTTTCTCTTTCTTTCTATCTCTCTACCACTTTCCCAGCCCCCACGGCCCTCTCTCTCTGTCTCTCTGTCTCTGTCTCTGTCCCTCTCTCTCTCTGCCCTCTCTCTCTGTCTGTCTGTCTGTCTCTGTCTGTCTGTCTGTCTGTCTGTCTGTCTGTCTGTCTGTCTCTCTCTCTCTCTCTCTCTCTCTCTCTCTCTCTCTCTCTCTCTCTCTCTCTCTTCTGCGTGAAGATCACTGAGCGGACCCGATTGAGAAAGGATTGAGCTAAAGTCCCTTCAACCGATTACAATTAGGAACTTGTTAAACTCTAAAAAAATAACACAAGAAACCCATTACATTCATGACGTTCAGCACGAAGCAGACCTATGACGCATGCATACAAGAACCCAAAGTTACAATTCATTATTACCACCAGTGCGGAAGCAGCATAATTATAGTTTAGCGCCTGATGAGGTAATGATGAACATTCGTTCACATTGTGTAACAGCTCTTCATGAAGAGTAAAGCAGCCTCTCTCTCTCTCTCTCTCTCTCTCTCTCTCTCTCTCTCTCTCTCTCTCTCTCTCTCTCTCTCTCTCTCAATTTACTCCTTTCCGATTTAATGACTTGATGTCTTTTTTCAGATTCTCTAAAAGGGTGTCAACATCGATGGTCTTTGACAAATCGAGTAAACAGGCTATACCTATTGCCGCATTTCTATAGATTCTGTCTTAACGATCGAGAGAACAATAAAATAAATTGACGGAGAAAAGATAAGGTGGCGCAGTAGGAACAAAACATAAGATTATATAATTTGAATCGCTATAAACAGACATCAGCATAATAGAGATACATAAATAAAATAATAGTCTTGCATAGAAGCATTTATTTAAAATATATTTTTTAGACAGACAGATAAAAAGAGATAGAGAGATAAAGACAGAGCGAGAGAAAAAGAGTTAAATAGTAAAATAAAATAACGGAAATAAACGATCATGAAAACTCAGATCAAAGTGGCAAACAAGATTAAAAAACCACCACAGCACAGAAATTATGAACCAATGCTCTTTGACAGTGCTACCAAACATTGCTATCAAATGTCACAAAGATAAGAGCCAAATCGATTTGATACATTGCAGGGACCTAGTATAAGCTCCCTTTTGCCCTTGTCAAGCTTTCACAAGGGCAACGGAAATTACGCATTGTGTTTCTACGCACTCTCGGCCAAATCCAATTTTACCTTTTTGGTTTTTCGAACGCAAGCCAGCAACGGTCTGGTTATCATAGGCCGCGAGGTCTGGACAATTTGCGCCATTATCACAGAAAATCAAGCTTTTACAATTTTTTTTTTTTAATTGAAAAACAGTGTTAAAAAAAATAATAAAAAATTCTGGTTTAAATGCATTCAACAAAATTAGTTTTGATCATCTTTAAATTAACATGTAAAATGGACAGGTTTATAATGAAAGATTTAGCTGTAAATAAAATTTTAACCGACGAAGACGAAACGTGGGGCATTTTGTTTTATAAAAGAGAGAGAGAGAGAGAGAGAGAGAGAGAGAGAGAGAGAGAGAGAGAGAGAGAGAGAGAGAGAGAGAGAGAGAGAGAGAGAGATCCCACCGCATAAATACACACAAAGAGAAAAAAACAAACGCGCAAACAAATTAAAAGCAAAACAAAACAGAACAAAAACAATAAAAAAAAACCAAACAACCCCCCCCCCCAACAACAAAACAGCGTGAATTTTGACAGTAAAAAAACGTCATATTTAAGCGATAGAAAGTGAGCTTCAGATTTACCTTCGATCCATAATGTTTAATTTCATAACTCCAGCATGACACCAACTTTACTTTTACATTAAAAAGAAAAAAAAAGAAAAACTGGATCGTGTAATCGGACGGCAGCATCGCTGACGCCTGTGCTGAAAACAGCCGACAATGGTCTTCAGTACAGACGAGACAGGTTAACAAAGTCGTGCCTGGGTATAATCGGGGTCTCCATCGGGCTGTATAGATTTCCCCGAAGACTAGGAGTACTATGTCCTTCGCGTCTAAAAATAATAATAATAATAATAATAATAATAATAATAATAATAATAATAATAATAATAATAATAATAATAATAATAAAAATAATAATAAAGCACCGACAGAATCTTTTGTATGAAAATCAAATTTAACAATATACAAACATGCTGACCACATTTGTTACGAACAGTGGATGGTTAAATAGGTTTGAAAATAAAAAAAAAAGAGAAATTCAAAAAATAATCATATGCAGATTAATGACAAAATGAAAGAGGAGAACAAATGTAAAGGAAATAGATGAGAAAAAAAGGTGAAATGACAAGCGCTGAGATTATGAATAGAACATAAAACAAAGATGCTGAGCAGATACTGGACAACTCTCGCAACACACTAAATCTATTATAAAAAAAAAAGACCATACCGAAGACCAGGACCAGAATTCTCGTACAGCTTTTGTTTTTCAAGGGCCTTAGGTGATGCGGACAAAGACCGCAACTCACTTTGATTCCATTGCAAAATTCATCCTCGTGTGTCACGGCACTCTCTGTATGAGGTCAGAGCCTTTGCCTTCACGAAACAGGTTTTCCCGGGTTTTACTCTATGGAGTAATGCATTACTTAGTTCAACCTAGGCCTATTATATTTCAGACATTTTGTCTTTGGAGAAATTATCTAAGGCAAGTGCAATCCAGTAAATTGATTGCGTTTTTTTTCTGTATTATTGCGACGGGACATTTTTGCAGTTATTGTGAACGCTTAGTCGTGTCTCAATGGGCTTGTTTCCGCTCTGACTTACTGATATTATGGTCTCAAGGAAAACTGGTCGTGTGTCTTTTAAATAAGGACAAATATCAAATAAGCACATGCATCTTTTTTTTTCTTTTTTTTTTAGATCCAATGAATTATCTGCTAAAATGTGATTATTAAAAGAAGGAATAATCATTCATAATTTTTTTTTGTCTCTGTCAATCTTTTCTGGATCGAGGGTCCGAGTAAAAAATAATATGAAATTCTCATATAGTTAGACAGCATTTAGCGCTCCAATACCATTGAAAAGAGAGACTATGGTGATTTAGAAAATATTTGACTTTGACCGCTTATAAAATATTTCCAGCCGCACGGCTGTGTATACCAAATCCGCTTATAGAGCGAGTTTCACCGTGCTACTGAGATCTTTGATCGGACCATGGAAACGGACATAGCCTGCTCAGAAAGATTTTTCTTTTTAATAGACACGGCGAAAAAAAAAACGTAGCAAACATCGCATCAATGAATCCCCACCTTAATACACACACACACACACACACACACAAATTAAAGAATTCGTCGGATAAATGAGGTATATAAAAGATATCTTACTAAAATAAAAAAAAGAAGTGAAAACAGTGAACAGTGGGGATCGTAACCTCCCTCAATTTACATGATTTTGTAATAAAAGAGGAGGATCCTAAGACAAGTTCAAACTAAAAAAAAGAAAGAAAAGAAGAAAGCCACCCTTCGGCTCAATCACATATCATATTTATATGAAAATGAAAGGAACCATTTAAACTTGAAACACGTCCTCGTCTACAACATTTTTATCCTCTCAAGAGGCATGTCTCTGTTGAAAAAACAACAACAAAACTGTATCAAAACTTAACTATGTGAGTCTTAACAGCAAGACGGCTGTTGTCTTCATTTTTTTGAAGAAATAAATATATCCTGTCTGAAACTGAAGCTTAACCAGACTCGAGTTCGGTTCAAATCTGCAGCTGATCTTGAGACGAACATTTTGACAAGTCACGGAAGCAGTGGAGCTTACCTCACATAAAAATATCTTCTTAGCAGTTCATGTCTGATAACATAATTTTACTTGAAAATACAACCAGGCATACTTTAGCAGTTCATGTCTGATAACATAATTTTACTTGAAAATACAACCAGGCATAAAAATCACTGCACGAGACACAACCTTGAATTATTACAATATTGTCACACTCGCTCAGCAAAAACCGCTCATATAAAACAATATAAATCCAATATACTGACTGGTTCTTCTTTTGACGTAACCGAAAATAAGTTTTCGAAAATCATGTTTTTTTTTTTACTTTGTGGATCATCAAATCAGAATGCAAAGCTTGTGACATTTCCACATCTCATGATGATACTTCATTCTCAATTCCCTCTGATTATCTCTTCAATTTGAAACGATCTCATACATGTATCGATAATGTTCTAATCCCGTCAAATCGATTAAGCATATTCAAGATTTTGTTTTTCGTTCTTTTTAATTTTTTTTTTAAAATAAATAATCGTTATGAACACTGATTGGAGGATAACTCTAACGAACGAATTCATTGAAAGATTGTGTCATTTGCATTCAGGTGCTCCTCAGATTTTGCGTTTAATGCTAACTAAAAGATGCAATGTATAAAAAGTAAGGCAGTGAACATTTCGCATAAACTCGCATAGATTGCAGTAAGCCTGCTTAGTTAGATGTGAAAATGCTCTATTCTATGTATAGCACAACACCGAGAAAAAAGACGAAATCGACTCAGAAAAATTAGTTCACATAAATAAATAACTATTGTTTGAAATTATGAATGATTTATGTTTAGAAAAGTTGTCTTTGTACCCGTTTTTTTAAATTTAAACAATTTTTTTTAATCAACAACCCGAATTTTACTGCTGTACTGTTAAAATGCATTTTAGCTTCTCTTTGAATTATTCAAAACATGATTAGTAGCGCTGCATTTTACTTCTAACTTCTCTGCCAGTTATCTTTTAAACCAACGCCACAATCACGTGTGAACCAAGCATTTAGATCCGTACTTCTATTCTCAATAGCGGGAAGTTATTGGATAATGAGGAAAAATATATAAGACAGAACGAAATTTTCTCTTATTTTAAACGTGTCTTCAGTTGTTTTGTTTACACTATTTGCTTTTTACTAGATAAGAATAACTAAAACTTTTGAAAAATAATATTACTGAGCTTCTTCAAAATGAAATGAAGTCCCTCTCAAATACACCCCCTTCACTCATAGTGTTTATCTCATTACTTCTATGCTATGGTGCTAGTTGTCTTTATAAAGTTTTCTAGATTTTTTAGCAATTTTGCAGATTTTAATTGTCATGGTCGAGTTCGGGGGTTTTTTGCAAAAGAGGAACATAGCATGACAGTTTCTCGCAGACAAAAGAGAGCACACTATAAGGTACTATGGATGGAGTGCAATTGATCCAAACAGCTGCTTATTAAATGTACCTACTCTGTAAATGGGATGGATCTCGTTCAAATAAAATGATTTGCGGTTGTTCAGTTTGAGCGACATGTAAATTATTTTACAACTTTTATTGCAGATCAGCCCGCTCTTTTCATCGAAAAGCGATAAGGATTTAGATATTTAAACACCACAAGCATCGGCATCAACTCAAATACTAGCGTGATGTAAAAAAAAAAAACAACTTTGACATTCCAACGATTACCAAGCATGAAAAGGATCGAAAAAAGTCACTCAAGGGGATGTGGAGAGAAACGATTAGGAGATTATTAGGGACTTAGTAAGCTAGCAGACCCCTTTCCTATATCTGTGTAAGGAAAAGTAGACTGAGAAATTGCTTACTTAGGATCCGATTTTATGCACATTGAATGCCTTCTATTTCATTCCACCAACTTTGGCTATTTCTGTTTCAAGAAGAGAACACAATCTATGGTTAATGCGTTATTGAAATCTATCTGAAATATTCATCAAACATTCTTAATACTATAAGAGTAAAACGCCGCCGACCTTCCTCAGTATTTGGTACGTCTACCGAGGTAAAGTTGGCTTTACGGAGACTATCCTAGACTCTAAGAGTGTATACTTGGTTCCTAGAGACATTGAAAATGTCAGTATTTTGGCGTGTGCAGTCGCAGCGAGGAATATACTCAATGTGTTTAAGTGTGAGTACCATATAAAGTACTCCTCCACTAACGCCCAGTTGGGACAAAAAAAAATTTAAACAGCACAATTTTTTCGGTAAACTAGGACCACTATAATTTACCGATTATGTAGGTTATTTTTTCCTTCTAGTTATTAATAGACGCTCATATAAGATGAATGAAGTTTCACACGTAATAACATGATTCGGACCCTTTTTACGGGAATATAAACATAGGGGGATATTATTTTACTTAGAGCCTACATGCGCTTAAAATAGGAGATATCCACTGAGAGCCCATTATCCTTAACGTAAGACATATCCACATAGAGTCTACATGCGATTATCTGCATTTCGTTTCGTTGAAAAGATCATAGTACATAGCAATTCATCCATTTATTATTGGTAGTAAAAGTCTTCAGAAAGTAATTACACTCAGAAAGTAGATAGACTAGATTTAGGTTCTGGACTTAATTCAGAATTTAGTCGTATATATCAATGAAGACTGCTTAAGGGAGACGTACAGTTCAATTGCTATCTCCAGATTCATTTCTTTTGTGCCATCTATATTATGATATTCCTGTCTTTTCCTCTTTCTGTCTCTATCATGCGCCAATCTTCCACGCCTCATCACTGTGTCTTTGCACGTCTCTCTTCTTATCTCTTTCCACGTATCCCCCCTCTCTCAGTCTCTATCTCTTTCCCCCCCCCTCCCCTGCCATTTTTCTCTTCCTGTATCCATATTGTTTGTATAACTCTCATTTACTTTTCTTTTTTCATATATAAACACTTAATTCTTATTTATTCATGTAGTGCAAACATGAAAGTTATAATCCTTCGACATCTAATGTCTCAACTTTTGAAGTTGGCTATCATTAGGCTTTTGAACTGATTCAAACGCAGTCCTGGTGATAGCTTTTTGATATAATTCTTCTTTAATATCTCAGAGTTTATTGCGAAATCATTCACTATCTTCTGTATACCGCATCACCCAAATGGTAACCTAAGCACATAACAGCAAAGGGCAATAACTGTTGGAACACGCACAATCTTGTGAAGAAAAAAAAACCCCCGCGAAGTTGAATTTTTATAATATTATAATTTTATTTCACATGACTTTTTCTACCGACACGGTGACAGTTATTCACTACTATCGAAAAAGGAAGCAACCGTGTTTCCAGATTTGTCACCTTGTTTGGGGAACGTTTTCTTTGTTTTCCCTATTTTCTTTTGGAACTGCAAAAGTATGAGAAATACTATGTTTAAATTAAAATATGTCAAAGGCATTTTGTAGGTATGGCAGTATTATTGATTGTTTCTGTTTAACATCCGATTCCATTTCTAGTATGAAAATCTTTGCGCTTTGCTGGTGAGCAGCGCGAGGTATTCAGGTGTGGTTCTATATTCATCGATATGGAGAACAGTTTAAAATTCTCCCGGTCTAAGCGATAGAGTGGGCCGGATATCCTCAGACGACAACGACCTCAGGCTTCGTGTATCAGGAGACAGGTTGCTACCAAAGTCTTTAGAAAGAAAATTGAAAATAAAAAGATAGAGAACAAAGTGTGAGAGAGACAGATATATATAGAGAGAGAGAGAAAGAGAGAGTGAGAGAAGGAAAGATATAGAGACTGTGAGATAGAGAAACTGTTCTTTTTGTCTGTATTAAGTTTCTCATAGCAAGCTCGACCTTTTAGTCAACAGCAAACTAAGCCAGCTTGCCCCCCAGCGGTGAGCCATCGTTTGAGCTATCTCTCCATGGTTAGCGACGTAATGAGGTTCTCTATCGGGCGGGATTCGCCGAAAAGCCAGGAGATATTTGTTTACCTAATAATCGATACGTCTCTCAGACCGTGGAGATTAGTTTTGTTGATGCTTATATGGTTCAAAACATTTTACGTGGTGATCTGTAGTACAAATGGCTTTTTACCCCAAGCACACATCTCAGCCATGCTCTTACTGATTGAGTGACTCTTTTACAGAGAAAATCCCAAGGGGAGAAACGCTCTGAATATCCTTAAATGCCCTTGTTGTTCATAGTATTTAAAAATTTAACAACGGCATTCACACAAAGAAAAAGGGGGGAAAAAAAAATAAAATAAAATAAAAATAAAAAAAAACCAACATAAGAGCTAAAGAAAGTAATTTTCAATTAGATTGTCGAGGATAATGTTGAAGAAAATTTCTGGTGTTTTTTTTTTTATTCTCTTGCAGAAATTAAGTACATAATGCTGTGAATAATTACTTTTCTTTTATTGGCAAGCGTTTCAATTGTTTGCATGCGTCAGTTCAACTCATGCCTACTGACGCCTACCTCGTCCTTTATAGGCTTATTTTTATATCTATTTGCTGGGAAATGTATGGAAAAGATTCACCACAGCTCCTTGCAAAAGCAGGATTGTTGCCTCCAAATATCTAGTCCAAGTTGAAGATAAGATTATTATTTCCTTATTTCCTTTCGTTTCTGATAATTATTATTATGATATGAACAGAACTGCAAAGAAAAATTTAAGATGCATACAACTATTCAACAAGACATTACACAAAACTAAAAACAACTATAACAACGACAAGAATAACAACAACAAAACGATTATACACACATAGCCAGCTTATCAACTGATTTAATTTAAAAAGAAGTATAAAAAAAACTATATTAAACGCACTATTTAAAAGCAACTTGTCAAGTCAAGCAACTAGATATGTGTGGGTTGGTTAATGAGCGCACAATAATGATTGTTTTTCTCTTAACCATGCCCTTAGGCCTAGATATAATCAGCATATGATACTGAGAAGTGAGAGAGTAAGATTTTTTTTCTTAATTATATGCATGATTTAAACAAAAATTCCTGTCTGTGTTATCCTAATTGTTATTTTTATTATTATTATTATTATTATTATTATTATTATTATTATTATTATTATTATTATTATTATTATTATTATTATTATTATTATTATTATTATTATTATTATTATTATTGTTATTATTGTTATTATTATTATTATTATTATTATTATTATTATTATTATTATTATTATTATTATTATTATTATTATTATTATTATTATTATTATTATTATTATTATTATTATTATTATTATTATCATTATCATCATCATCATCATTAATATTTTTCTTGTTCCTCCTGTTTTTCTTCTTCTTCTTGTTTTTGTTCTTCTTCTTGCTCTTGTTCTTCTTCTTGTTCTTCTTGTTATTGTTCTTGTTCTTTTTCTTCTTCTTCTTCTTCTTCTTCTTCTTCTTCTTCTTCTTCTTCTTCTTCTTCTTCTTCTTCTTCTTCTTCTTCTTCTTGTTTTTGTTCTTCTTCTTGCTCTTGTTCTTCTTCTTGTTCTTCTTGTTATTGTTCTTGTTCTTTTTCTTCTTGCTCTTGTTATTGTTCTCCCTGTTCTTATTCTTGTTTTTGTTCTTCTTCAGGAATTAAAAGATTAGGAAGGAATTTGTTAATTCAAGTTTTATCCGTCTGTAGATTATTTATTTTGGTACACAAGAGGCATTTTTTAAATTTTTTTTTTTACATCCGACGGTTATTAGGCACTTGTTAGTGCGTTTAATGGAATCAAAGTAAAAATCGTTAGTTTTTCCCTTTTTGTACTACCTATAGAGCACCATTCGTGACAGATGTTATATTTTTTACAAGGCTACTGATTCTGTCAAATAATGCCGAGATCAGAGGCATATCTATTCAGTCAATCTCATTAAATCTGAAAGGGATTTAGTTAAGTATTACACGACCTAAGGAACAAACCAAAGTAAACTAATGTTTTATGGTTCGGTGGCACAAAAATCAGGTTCTACTTGTCGCGTTGTTTTCTGAAGAGTATGACGAATTTTGTATGGCTACCACATGTGTCTCAAGGTTTCGTGTCGCAGTTTGTTTTATTAGACCTGTGAGATCGTATCAGATGGAATGAATTCAAAAGCGAGCATATTCCAAGCTCTGATGAATGTCAGCAAATTTAGATAAGATTGAGATCCCTCAATACATGTCTTAAGTAAAGGAAATTTGATTGAATTGATTCTCATTCCAAATCGATTATAAATTAGATGTATAGAGGGATTCTACTGTGGCACAACTGCTTTAAACATTTACGTTAATTTGACATGGAGGTTTTGCCTAATTGGTGTTCTCGAACCAAGACAGTGACGTCTAACCTACCAGAGTGACTGCGCCGAGCTCATATCGCCACAAAGTGCTTCTGTGTACATCTTCCTTCAAAGGTCAAGATTCGTCTAATGATCTCAAGATCAAATACATGTAAAAATAATAAAATATACTCGAATAATTCTCTTTTGCGGCCTCAAGAACCTGTTTAATGAGTTGTCAACCGTTTCAAACGTTAAATTTTATCAGAAAGAAATACTTCAAAGTTCACGTTTAAATAGACAACACTGAAAAGATATGAAGATAACTATAAAAAAATATTACATGGAAAATGAGGAAAAAAAATAGAAAATCATCCGAAAAAAACAACAACAACCCAGCATTTGATTTTAACCGGTATGTATTGAGGAATCTTATGTATTCACTAAACATTTTAGTAAAAAAGCGGTAATAATTTCATGTTGTTTATGGAGAACTGAAGGTATTGCAGCTCTTTCCTCAAAGTTATAACTGCGGGGCTCAACGTTTGTCGATAAATATAATGATTTAGCGAGAAGACTGAAATTCAGCTCTAGAAGGATGCTAGTGATCAATCTCCTTCACGAGCCTAAATCCAATACCTTAAATTGAGTCCCTCATAAATCTTCACCATACTCTGACTTACGGAATATTTGTGAACGGCATCGCTTTTTTGTGAATGAAGGGGTAAAATGTTTGCCAGGATGAATTCATCTGAAATGTCAATTATTTTTTCTCCTTCATATAAGCTAAGCCTCTTTTTTCTGTGGATCTTCTGCCCATATTGCTTTTTATTCGGTGTCTGGCTTATAGATGTCTTGTCTCTCTATAAGCCTTTCTCATAATTCTAACGTGACTTGTTCAATTACCCTCTATCTCTAAACTCTCTCACATATTTCATCGCCTTTGCCTTTCATTTTTTTTCTCTCTGTATACTGCTGCTTCTTTTCGTCTGCATGTTTGTCCTCTCCCTGTCCCTCCCTCCCTCCCTCTCTCTTTCTGTCTGTCTGTCTCTTTCTCTCTGTCTCTGTCTGTCTGTCTGTCTGTCTGTCTGTCTGTCTGTCTGTCTGTCTGTCTGTCTCTCTCTCTCTCTCTCTCTCTCTCTCTCTCTCTCTCTCTCTCTCTCTCTCTCTCTCTCTCTCTCTCATATTACGTGTCCTCTTCCTAGAAATGCCCAATATTTTCGCTCACTCGTCTATACTTTGTTCCATTTTTCTATGTACCACCTATCTGCCGGGCAGATCTTAATTAATGCCCTTTTAAACTGCTATTTGAAGTTTTCTTTTCTCCTGTAAATTACTAAAAAATCATCAATATCTAGGATACCCAAAAGAACTTTCCAAAGACAATGTATAGTATTATTCTGACTTATATCAATTGAATTTCATTGGGTATTTCTGACTTACGAACCAAACTTTGAACGCTGTGAATAACATTTTTAATTTATAAAACATAACATGAAATCCAAGACTAGTCCAATATTATGGAGGCAATAGAAACTGCTCCTGACTAGCAGATCTAGATGGCTTGTACATTCCCATAACTTTTCTTGAAATATAATAGTGGAAAACTAATAGTCATTCATTGAGGTTTATTGTTTCTTGAATACACACACAAAAAAAAAAAAAAAAAAAAACAATTTTGAGCCCTTGACATTTTCAAACTTGAAACAAGCTGCCCAATGTGAGAAACCCGAATGCGCTTAATGCATTACATGTTCTTCAAGAGGATTACGAATTTCATTTTCCGTATACGTATAAAAGAGTGAGAGTAATGGTTGACTTGGGTCCTAGAAAAGAAACACCTGCGTTGATCTGACTTAAAGTAAAATATAAAAAGAATGTGGATGACGCAAAAAAAAAAAAAAAATGCGTTGTTTTGCAAAAAATGCTTGGATTTACCTTTTCTTCTTCATAAAGAAATGACACTCATTCAAAGAGACCTGGAAGGCTAGCAAACGGAAAGGATATGGAGTAAAAAAAAGATTTCCTTGCCTATTTCATTAGACGCTTATTTGTGGTTCGTTCAGTAATATCATCACCAAACTTTCTTAGTACACTGTCAGTAAAGCTTCTGGGATAATAACTTGAATGTGTTTATAGAGCACTATAGAGAGGAACAGACATAGTCATAATTAGCTTATTACTTGATTCAATCAAACACCAACGAGAGTTTTCAGATAAGATTTTTTGAGACGCGCCAAGCTTAAAAAGATGATGACATTTTAAACAGTAATATACGCTACTGAACAAGACAAAATTTGAAAACTCACCAAAAAAAAAATACAAAATAAAAATTGAAAGAAGTAATGAAGGCATCTTTCTTGTTTTAAGAAGTTATTTTTAGGTGAATGAAAATATTGAATTTGTGCAAATGTTATTAAAGCTGCCTTTATGGAGATGCGGTAACAAAGCGTGAGAGAGAAAATGGACAAGAAGATACTAAGAGAATAAGACTGAAAAAGAATCAAATAAAAGAGGAAAATATAGCTTGCAAGGTAAAAAGAGTGAGGAAGGAGAAGAGCGAATAAGAAAGATAAATTGATAGAGACACTATAGGTTTCATAAATCAAATTATATATAATATACCAGTGCGGAATCATAAATATAGTCTTTCTATCGCATGTCCCCTGCTCTCTCTCTCTCTCTCTCTCTCTCTCTCTCTCTCTCTCTCTTTCTCTCTCTCTGTCTCTCTCTGTCTCTCTCTTTTCTCCATTTCCTTCTAATGTCACTGCCTCTCTTTGTTTTCTTTTTATATGCTCTTTTACCTCCACAGTTTTCCACATTTAAAACTGTTCTATGCTTAAGTACTGAAGACAAAAGTTTGTAGAACATAATCCTGACCCAGACTAGGTAGTCGTGTGTAGTAGATCACCCAGCAGAAAGAACCAGATGATGAAAACAAAAAAGCAAGCGATCCGCCCGAAATTCAATACTACCTAAGGATTATTGGCTAAGACTCCAAGTCCTTTGCACAATGTCACTGAGGCAATAAGGGGGCTCAAAACAATAATTCGATATAGATCTAGAACTTGTTAGGAGAGTACGGAATTACTACGTCCGACAACATTAATGTGGGGATTGGTTGAGATTTTCTTGATTCTTCTATAAGAAATAAAAAAAATTGTTGATCTTTTTCTGTCCTCCTTTAATCCATTTTACTAGACTCTTTCTTGATCTCCTCCTGTTTTATAATACTTCGGTATTTTGAAGGTTTTTTTTTACTTTTTAATTTCTTTTCTTTTCTTTTTTTTTTTTTTAAGATACGCCATTTCGTTATTGTTATAACTTTTGGCTGAAGTGTGAAAGCTATCCGCACCCACATATTTCTGATTATAGAGATTCCCTTTTAAAATGCCCATAAAAACTTTTGATTGTCTGCATACAATCTCTTATCTTCGTCGTTCCTGAGAAAATTAATATTTGGTTTGTAAGAGGCTTCTTTTTTGTGTCTGGTTTCAAAGGATAATCGCACAGATGATAGCAGACTGGTTGAACAGTTCGCAGCTTTTATGTAAGCTACCCTCTCCTTGAGATAATTGTTTTACCTTCAGGAAAATCGTATTTCTTTATGATATTCATTTCGCCAAAGACGCACAAATTCAACTGTATTAAGCATTTATTTGCTGAACAGCTTTACTGTATCACAATTTCGATTACTTTCTGAAATTATATCTAACGAGTTATTGAGTTTCAGTTAAAGTGTCCTAGACAAATTACGTTATCAGAAGAGATAGTTTTCATGGGATTTCTTTATTAAACTGAGTGAGAAAATACACTTATTTTTAATTCAACTCTGCAGGGATAAAAGCAGTTCATGGCTATTATTTTTCTACTTTGTACTTTTAGGTCTGATGGAAAAAAAAACGATCGCCATTTTTTCAGTCTCACATAATCCTTTTTAACTTTCTTACTAAATTAGTTATGTGTTCTTCACTATTATAAGATCCTGGAGCTAGATATGATGTTACCGCCCATTTTATTTTCTGTTGTTTTTCTTTCAACAAATTTGTTATCATTTATTTGAGATATATCTCTTGCACAGTAGAAAATGAGAATCTTTCCAGTTTCCATGTTACTTAATGAAGTACCCCTTCCTTGCTCTATAGTAGAAACTAGTGTGTCATCGATGTGAGACTTTTAAATATATTCTTTTTCATTTACTTCGTTGCCCTGTTGCTATCTAGTAGGGGTTTTGGTACCCTTAATTGGGCCGTCTGTTCTTGCCTTTTGAGAAATTTTGCTAGGATCTCGGTTTTTCCGCTCCTACCTCTTCAATTTTTTTTTCAGTGCTAGTCAATATACCACTTTGAGGGACCTCCTGTGTTTCAATGGCAATCGAAATGGATTGATCATAGTCCTTATTTTTAAATTTATTTTTACTTCAACTTCTTTCTTGCATTCCTCTTTTATCAGGGGCTTGCCCCTGTCTCTTTAACTTTTTAATAATGTGTTTTTTCTCTCCATTTAGTTTCTGAGTCATTTTCTTCTTTTCTTCACACCAATCTTGAGAATGCCTGTTTTCTTACCTCGTCTCTCCGAAGCAGCTCCTACACATTGTGCCAGCATTCATTTCTTTATGAGTAAAAATATAGCACTAAAAGTTTCAAACTAGGTCATAAAATTCTCTCCTTCTCCTCCTCATTCTTCTTCTTCTTCTTCTTCTTCTTCTTCTTCTTCTTCTTCTTCTTCTTCTTCTTCTTCTTCTTCTTCTTCTTCTTCTTCTTCTTCTTCTTCTTCTTCTTCTTCTTCTTCTTCTTCTTCTACTACTACTACTACTACTACTACTACTACTACTACTACTACTACTACTACTACTACTACTACTACTACTACTACTACTACTACTACTACTACTACTACTACTACTACTACTACTACTACTACTACTACTACTACTACTACTATTCCACCAGTTATGAGCCTAAAATGGTTATCTGCAAAAGATCAGAATAAAAAAAAACAATCAAAACAATCATCGTTTCAACTGAAAATAGGATGTGAATATGAATACCAGAGTTTGAGACTGCGCAGTTGTGTGGATTTAATTCTGTAGAATGTTTTGTTTCGTTCGTACTGAAAAAGAGGAAAAATGCCCTCTTTCTACTCTGTGGAACTTTTGGCTAGATAAGGAGGATCTCTAAAAGCTCTCTTTGACTTAAAATGGTTTTGGTATTATCATTGAATAATATCTGTAAGCGGTCCCCTATTCAATATTTAACATGGAATTTCATAAATTTTGGTGACATAATAATACCAATATATCAATAAGGATCATAGAAAGAGTGCAGAGGGAGAAGAGAACATGAAAGTTTTAAGGTTCCCGTACAACTTCCAAGATCCAAAGTGCTTCTAAGTGTGAGAGCGAGCGACCTACTTCAAAGTATTTTTTTAAAATAATATATTGTGAGTCCGATACCAAGCTTGAGGCTCTTACCAACGAGGCCAGGCGAGCGTCCACCCGTATGGCCGCAGGTGATAGCCAAGCAGAACTAGAGATGAGTCTCTGAGACCAGTGCACTAGTGCTATGTCTAATGAGCCTTGCGCTGAAATACAATAAGACACGTGTGAACATTTTCGGACTTTATAGGTAAAAAGAAGAAAAACCTGTCTAAATATATAATGT
Organism: Elysia crispata; assembly: GCA_033675545.1. Taxonomy (NCBI): domain Eukaryota; kingdom Metazoa; phylum Mollusca; class Gastropoda; family Plakobranchidae; genus Elysia; species Elysia crispata. The sequence continues at coordinate 684,852 of JAWDGP010005302.1, read as the reverse complement.
AAAATATAGCGTGAGGAAAGATTGTGAATACTAATAGAGAAGCTGCAATGAAAAGGATCTATCAAGAAACAAGTTGGCGAATTGGTCAATATGTTGTAACTCTATTCTTTTTTTTTTCTGACTAAATCGTACTTCTAGTTTTCACCTTCGACCCTCTGGTCCAGCTTAGACTCCACTAAACCCAATAAAGCTGCCAGCCCCGGCTTATCGACCGGGCAGTGTCTCAAGTGCTTTAGCTAAGGTAAGAGTGAATAACAACATAATTTAGTGAATCTCTGTCTACGTCAACTCCACCCCCATGCATTTCTTTTCGTTCTACTTCATTCCCAAAAGCAAAACAAATACAACGAGCAATCAGCGCGGGAAAAATAGAAATCTAATTAGTAGCGCCCCATCCAACCCGATGAAGCTGTTGATCAGTTCATCAAGTTTTATTCAATAGCAAAAGGAGTGACATTGCTAAAGCCGAATGAGAACTCCTTCAAAACACAGATTGAGGCGGACATCTAAGAAGCGAATACGAGATTAAAAAATAAATCCCGAAATTAATCAGATTTGAATTTGGATAATTCAGTTGTTTCAGTTGTTCTTATGGCAAGTCTAAGAAAGGAGAATAGCAGGAATAAAAAAAGTGTTCTCTTTACTTCATTACAGTTATCAACATCAATATCGAAAGTTGAAATTCAATAGGCTCTTAGATCAAAAGAATATTGATGTTTATACAGCATAAGCTGGCTATGAGAAAAAATATTATAAGAGAAATGCTAAATTATTATTTAAAAAAATCATTTTTTGAATCACGATATGATTTCGTTTTGTCCACGGCAAAACCTGACAACAAAAAAATTCCAAGTAAGTTTATCTACATCATCAAAAAAAATTTTTTTTTAACATAAAAATTCTTGTTAAGAGGACTTTTTTTATTTTCCAGAAACCTCATTTGGCATTTCCTTTTAATGCTCTTGCTATTCTTTGATTCTCTTTTTTTTTAAATCGAAAGAAGTTTTTCATATTTTGGTATTGATATCATTACCTATTTTGATGAGCTTTTTTCTGAGACTTAAGCCAGATTAGAATAAATAAAGACATGCAGCAATGCACCAAATGTGCTTCATAATTTTGGGAGTAAGGGAAAAAATATTCAAGAGCCGAATATTAGAGAATTAAAAAAATAAAATATTCCAGTCGAAGTTTTAGTTTGTGTGATAAATTTATTCGATTCTTCCCCTTTTGATTATCAAGAATATCAATTCACGGTTGCAAAGCAATTACTCACACGGTTAAGATAACTGTCGAATCAATTCTGTATTTTTCCATAGATAAGGAATTGCGTTAGCGACGCGATATCTTATCTAATAAAAGAACATTTTAGACATCAAGGGATTTTCGGAGAACAAAATTATAAGGGTATCTCAGTCCTGTTTTTTCCTCGCTTGAGAAGCACGAATACCAATTTGAAACTGTCCTATCTCAAACTGCGAAGAACGCAAGAAAAATGAAGTAAGGGAGAGTTTCCAAGCGGTGGTGAAGCGATTCTTCAATTCTTGTTCCCAGGCGCGTGATATATCACCTTTTTTGGTCTATTTAGTCGGGAGAGATTAGGACCCAACCGCTCGTGCTCTTTGTCTCTCTGTTCTTACATAATAGGATAAACCCATTATCGATAGGCCACAGAGACTTCCATTATCTAATGCTTGGCTACAAATTTCCTTGTATCTCAGGGAAACAAGAGGATTTTGTTCGTTTTTTATTCAATAAAAAAACTCCGAGGAAAGCCTCGACTATCGAACGTAACTATCAATTTTTTGATGTTTATATGTCCGAACAAACTCCGTAAATCATATGAGACTCTAATCAATAGAATAAGTCTTTTTTTTTTTACTATGTGCTTGTTTTTATTTGATAGCCATTTTTGCCACATTTTGAAAACTTGATATTTTTGAGCGATGAGTATATCTTCTTTTTGAAGTATATATTATATTTTGCATAGGTTTACACCAATATAATAAAGCGCTTAAGATAAAAAAAAAATGACATCAATATTACCATCTGGTTAGTGAAGTGTCTCGTCACAATTGCTCTCAACAACAGAATGTACTGCGTTCATAACAAAAGTTCGCATGATAGGGAAATTTGTGCTCTGAGATTAGGCATGTATGCCAGAAAGTGCCCAATAAATGTTTTATCATGTATCCAAATCAAAGTCGTTTTTTACACTTACTTTTATAGTTTTATTTATCCTTTAAGAGAGCATTCGAGATATTGTAAACATTCAGTCGGTCATAATTTCATGAGATATTAAGATCTTACGCAATGGGTCTCTCTGTTCTTTTGTTACATTCCAACGGAACAGAACTGGCTCATGTGACTTGGATTTTAAGTCACATACCTGTTTTCAAGTTAAATAGCTTGAAACACTCTGCATAGAAAAACACAGTCCGGCAGTCAAATTTGAGGTTGAAGCTTTCTACCTTGATGATTCTTTTCTTGTTTTTTTTTTCTTTTGCAAAATGTATCAAACATATGAAAAATACATTTTAGTTATGGGGAGCTTCAAGCTCTAAAGAAAGAGTTCTATCGAAAAAAACAACAACAAACTATTAAATATTTAAAAAAAAGAGTTAAGCATATTAGCTTTGTAAGCAAAACATAAAACAAAACAAAATCTAAACAAAACCAAACATAAAAACAAAACGAAGCAATGCAAAATTTGAAAATCCGTTATATAAATTGAAGAATCTACAATTAAAGAAGATTGTGATGCTATAGAAAATGATATAAACAGTGTATTAATTAAAAGAAAACAACACTGACCTAATTCAAACAAAACCCTGAAGGCTCATTCCATCATCTAAATAAATGGCTTACAAGAAGCTCCTATAACTTATCAGATGTAGTACAGGAATTGCCTTTTGACGGTAAAGCAATTTCCCAAGTCATTCTCGTCAAAAGGCCCAAAACTCGGGCTTCGGTAAACCAGTTCTTCATTCCATCTCGATATCTCAGAAAGATCTGACAAAGGTCCAGAACAAATCACCACATCACTGGTAAATAAATCATGGATCTTATCAGCACTAGTATTTATTGCTTTCTAGCATTATTTCTGTTTAAGAAAGACCCATGAATATCGCAAATAATTTCAAACTGCACTACTTTTATAAATATGTAACTCAAGATGAAATGGTCTCTTAATATGATGTGAAAGAAGTTTCGGTAGTAAAAAAATCACTATCGAGAAAGGTTGTGGTGTTCGTTTAAAACGTACGATCAAGGATTGGGGTGTTAAGGGCTCCGTTCCGCTTAATACTGAGATAAAGGCATCAGAAAAGGAATGAAAAGGAAAAAAAATAGAAGGAAAAATTAGGAAGAAGAAGAAGAAGAAGAAGAAGAAGAAGAAAAAGCAATAAAAGATAAGAAGAAGAAGAATAGGTGGCGAAAGAAAGGAAATTATTGAGAGGGGGGATAGAAATAGAATGAATAGAATAAAGGAAAACGAGTTGGAAGAAAAGAAGTACCTTCTGAATTTTGCTTTATTCCTCTTCCAAATAATTAAACTTGTGGATAACAAAGATGTGTTACTACTAGCCTTTGCCAGGGCCAGAGGCATTGCTCTAATTGGAAAACTTGACTGTTAAAGATACAAGAAAAAGAAAGAGAGAAGATAGCTTGTGATAGAAAAGAAAATGTAGATAATGTTTTTTTTTAAATAATAAGGAAACATGAAATATGGTGAAAACAGGAAGTTGAGAAATATAGAGATAAGTGAGAGTCATAAAATAAAATATTGGTACATGACTATGAAAAAATATTTTGAAAATAGGGAAGCAAATGTGAGTTGTAGAAACAAATGTATAGATAGATGACGAAGAAAGGTATATAAGTATTTTCAAGGATGTGCAGAAGGAAGACTAAAAGACACATGATTTGGCAATTAGAGGGACAGAACAATATGTGTGTGAATATATATATATATATATATATATATATATATATATATATATATATATATAATGATAATAACAAAATTGATTACCTAATTTAAATTTTGGTTTGCCATGACTCCAGAGTTTCGAGCCCGTGCGGCTCTCTTCAGATAGCTGTGGATAATGGCCGGTGGTTTGTGTTTACATTTGACAGCAAGAAACGTTTTCGGTACACGCAGTGAGAGAAAATCTCTTTTCTTTTGTTTAGGGAGGGAGCTTTGGTTAAAATTTGATATTTTTCTCCCAAAAAAACTTTGCACTCGCTTTTTTTCTGGTGTATAAGGTTTGTCTTTTTTAATGATTTCCCATTGGATTATGTGTCCGATATTCCTGTCTTTTAGTTCCCAAATGTGCTCACTGAGCTTCGTATCTTTATTCCTATGCACTAGTTTGAATGATGATTTATGTTGATTGTATCTGGTTTTAAATTCGTTGTCAGTGAGTCGTATATAGCTTTCTTTGTTGTTATCTCTGTCACTGCAGTTTTGTATATAACACATTTTGCAAAACATTTTCCATCCAATGGGCAGCTTGCTTTTTCTCGGCAGTTGCAGAGTTTTACATTGTTTGCTGTTTCTTTCTTGTTCTTGTGTCCCTGTAGCAAGTGTTTGTTGTGATTCCTGATCGTTAGTTTCAAATGTTAGTAACCAATGTTATTGTTGAACTTATTCATGTATCCTTTAGTCCCTTTTTTTTAACGATGAGTTAAGTCAACCTCAATTCTGAGACGGGAATGTGTTTTATATAAATAATACCTCTCGTCTCTCTACTTTTGCTCTTTCTTGCGTTCTCTCTTTGCATATCCCTTTACCATTTTCATAGTATGCAAACTCTTTCTTCTCTTCAGAATAGATTTGAATCTTTTCTTTTTTAAAGGGAAATAGCATTTAAGCCATCTCGACTAAAAAGCTTTTTAACTGGCTCGCTAGTGTTAACGTGTTCGAAAGACATTGCTTGCTAACATTTGAAACTGCTCCATCTCCGCCTTCCACTAAATTTCCGGTTAGTAATGAACGGCACGTTAGAGAGAGAGAGAGAGAGAGAGAGAGAGAGAGAGAGAGAGAGAGAGAGAGAGAGAGAGAGAGAGAGAGAGAGAGAGAGAGAGAGAGAGAGAGAGAGAGAGAGAGAGAGAGAGAGAGAGAGAGAGAGAGAGTGAGACAGAGAGACAGAGAGAAATATGTGTTCACGGAGAGGAGTATGTTTTGAATTTTCACAATGTTTATTGATCTTTGTTTGCTCGTTTCGAAAGGTTGGAAACTAAGGAAGAAAAATTCTGAAAAGCAATGATCAAACCAAATATGATCTTTTGATTTTTTTCATTCTACCTATCCTATTTCTAGGTATGGCAACAGCAAAGCCTATTTAGACTTATTATGAATTTATTCTTTTAGAATTACATGTTTTCCTCTTAAATAGGCATGTTTATTAAAAACATAATGATGATCGTAATAACAATCTCTTAATAATGGAGCTGGGCGAAAAATGGGGGCCATCTAACCGAGCATTTCCTAGACTACCTGGGAACGTCAAATTTGGCAAAAAGTTGCTCTTGACCCTCTTCTAAAAGATATGAACGAAAAGATTTGAAAATTTTAAAGTCATACATGGAGATAAATTTTAGATGACTTGGGTATTGTTTTTTTTATTATTACTGCTGCTGCTGCTACTACTACGGTTTCTGTTATTGTTGTTGTTGTTGTTGTTGTTGTTGTTGTTGGGCATGTTGAAAAGAGTTTTTGAAACAGAAGTATCCACTTTGTTTTTGTATCGGCTTAATACCAATGATATAATGGTTTATTTGCATCGAAAAATCAAAATTTGTAAAGTGACCTTTCAAGAGCAAAGACCGGTTCTTTTTTTTTTTTATTATTAATTCATAACGTCTGAAACCTTTTTTTTTTAATGAAACGAAGTGCTTCTATCACAAATTGGATTCCTAGTAAGAATTATTATTAAATTTCTCTGTCTCTCCATGCACATTAAAAGGAAAAATATACCAATTTTCAATAGTGAAATCTTACAAGAAAAGAATGGAATGTAGAAATCTCATTCGAAAAGCGAATTCTCAATTTATCTTCTCAAGTTTTTGATGAATAATTTACTTCTGCCTTTACAAGCCCTCTAATGACTAAATAATTTTAAATTTTAAAACCTCAAAATTGGAATGTTAAAACAAGAAAGTAAAATTCATTGAAAATAATAGCAGAAAATGCATCGCTTCATCATATCGTGAACAAGACTATTTTCGGATCACAGATCTATGATATATTTCACTCAATTTGACCATTAGAATTTGTTTCAACATAAATCTCATCTTCTAGAAGGATAATCTGAGGTATTTGGAATGAAATACTGGAGATTGTTGTTATGCATGACTATGTTAAATAACATAAAAATTTCTTTAAGTAAATTTTCATTGCTTTTTAAAATTAATAAAATACTTCATATTTGTAACAACATAAACTTCTCTCGGTTATTTCCATAACTTACAGTCCTAATATCATCCTTTCCCAAGCTTCTTGTAAAGTTCCTACGCATTTAATAATCGCTGCATTTGACATGGGTTATTATGTATTCTAAAGTTCCTATACATGTGACTACAAATTTTGCTCAAAGACAAATTAGAAATGTCTTGATCTAGATATCTATTTCGTAACCTTAGGCTTGACAAGAAAACCATAGTAAAAGCTTTAATTCATATCCGAATCTAGATTGTTTAAACATAGACACACATTACTGGAAAATTCTCTGTTTGCCCAATCTCAAAGCATCCTAAACGCTCATTATAATTTTCCGCAAAATATTCCAAGAGATGCGTTGCCTTGCAGAAATTCATGTTATGTGTACTTGCTACATATAACCAGCGTCAAAAAGGAATTGCTAATAGATTGAGATTTTACGGAATGATTTTGAAATTGATTTTGAGCTGTATTTATTGATGTAAAACCAACTTCTTATGATTAAAATTAGATGAAATGTCTTTTTTGTCCAATTTCAGGAAACTTGAATTGGACATGGTTTTCGAAAAGCATAGACAACTTCGAGACATGGAATTTTTAATGATCTGAAAAAATCTATCGTTATATCATCGATTAATGTGTGAACCCACTGAAAATCACAAATTCTTTTACATTCATAGAGAGAAATTATAAAGTCGCGTATTTACTTCTATAACAATCAATCAGTCTAACTCTAAGCTGATATTTAGCTGAGGTCGATACTTATTATTTTATAATTATGTATGTTCATTTCCGCCACAACAGATGGGTGAGATCTTTAAATGCGGATTGACTTTTCCTAATTGCTAATGCTCTGTCCAGCTCACTTATAGGTGCCAAATCTAACAAATAATATTTGTGGATTTTTTTCACTTTTTAATTTGGATTTTTTTCATTGTGAAGACCATAATTCTCCTAAACAAAAAGCCTAATCAAATAAATATTTCAAACCAAAATCATTCTTTATACGAAAGTTGATTTCACAAGGAGTCATGCTACATAGTTGGAAGTCATGAGCTATACTTTAAGTTGTTATGAGCAAGTTAAACAATAGCTTCTGCAAGAATGCACATTGGCTTGAAACTTGAAATAAAAAAAAGGGAAACATGAAACGCACAATAAAATTATACTAGTTCTGCTGAAATCTTCGAAATGCTTCTGATTGTTGAACAGAACTCACAACTTCCATAAAAAATTGGAAGATTTGCTGCTCTCCACAAATCGCTAGCAAAACAATTCCCAATCGTGACATCAGAGCATTTTGTGGAATTTGTATTGCTAGCTGCAAATCGCATCTAAGCAGACCTAAGGTGGCACAACTCTTTGTGAAATTGCATTCCCTATTTAAGTCTTATTTCCTTACAAAATACAGCTTTTGCATTCCTCACGTAAAAAGTGGATGTGAGCATCCTAGTTCTACTTAATTGTGAGTCACAAGTATTATAACAGTCGCATATCTCAACTATCTTATATCTGATGCGCAAGTTCTTTCTTAAATCTATGATAAAGAATCAATTCTTTTGTTCTATCTGCATTACGAGTCTGGTAATTATATTTGCACCGTCATGTAAGCGTTTAATCTCAGGTAGATAATTTTCCGTAATAATATGCCTAAAGGTTTTCCCTATTATGTTTTTATTTCTGCAAATGTAATAGGTGAGTATTTTCTTCTGTGGCTCTGTGATTATTTGTGAGGATTCCGTAGACTACAAAGGACAGGACAGAATCTTGAGGAAGACCTATTTTAATAACTTTTGTATCTTAACGTTTGCCTTTTATGTTTAATATTGAGGCTTGTGAGTCAGAAGATCCGCGTTCTGACCTTTACTAAGATTACTCTTCTATCAAAGAGTTGCGACTCGTATTAAAAGCCGATGAAAAGTCTTTAAAGAAAGTTCTTGCGGAAGTCCCCATCTAGATGATTCAGGATTTTGTTGATATAGATCAATAAAGCATCTCCAATACTTCTGCTATGTATATATGTACTGGCAAACTGTATTGGGTCCCGATCTAGTTGACTTCCACCAATCCGGAGCAAATGCCTTAATAATACCCCTTGAAATATTTAAAAGCTTCAGAAGTATAAACCCATAATCTTTTAAGTTTATCGCTGAAAAACTTTTGCTAGCAAACTAGACATTGATTCCAATTTTATAATGGCCTGTCTTAGATTTACCAATATGCGAACAAGTCAATACAAAGTGTAACCAAGAGGAACTTTTTAGCGCAAAGGTTAAAAACACTCTTGTGCCTTGTTCAGGTTTCATGTCTGCCTGCAACAATTTTACAACACCATCCCCTCTTCTCATCCAACTTCCCAACTCTAAAGTAAAGTTTAGATTTTATGCAATGATCGCTCTCGTCCATTCTAATCGTTTCACAAAGAGTTATGGAAAGCTCTACCTAAAGCTTTTGATAGCATTCGACACAATCGTCGTCTGAAAAACCTAAATCGTCTAAAAGCACCTACGCCACTTCCAATGCTATTGCTAGGAGCTGCGCAAATTCAACTTCGAAAAAAATTATTGTTATTGTTTATTCTAAGTATTTTGAAAACAGAAGTTAATGTACGTAATGAGTCCTTTACACATTATAAGCTTCTCGACTCCTAAACTTCCTAAGTTTCCCGAAGAACCATATAACTGTTTCTCCAGATTTTTGCACAGCTCAAGGCCGACAAATCCAATGTTTCTCATCAGGCAGCCGCCAAATGTGAGTTTGGCTCAGATTGTTCGCCAAAATTAATTTTCCAATTTTTCAAAGAAAAAGTTTATTTCATACTGTAAGATCCATCTCGATTGGTTTGCCACTCTACTTTTGAAGTAAAATTCTGGTAGACTGACTATTGGGTTCTCAAACATAAATTGAGTTAAAGTAGATCTGTCATTAATTTCCAAGTTATATTACTTTTTAAGTTCTCTCCCTCCCGTAGCATATTAAAAGAAATAAAGTCACATCAAGGAGTAGCTTTAAACACATGTGGCGAAATATCACAATCAAATAATAAAATCTGGAAAACTCATTAGAAAAACGAATTCTAACATGTCCTTCATAAGTCAATGATACAATTAGGTTTTTTTTGAAAAATTTTAAGTAACTTTGTGTGATTATTCGAGGACTCGTTATGAGGGGAAAAAAATTATTTGTTCAAAACGTTTCACTTTTTATTGAAGGCGAGCTTGTAAAAATTCCCATTTCTCAGTCGATCTGAAAACAAGAAGTCATTTTAGTTCTTGAATTTTAAACTTTTTTAAAACAAAGAGCCATCTTACAATAACAGCAAGTTGAAAATATTATCATGAATCTTTCTTCTCTCCTGTTCTATAATCTTGGATTGATACTTATGATGTGAACACTTGAGTTTCATTTACTTCAGGTCTGCTCAGTGTTTAAACATAAAATAAGAAGAAACATTGCAACTTTTACGACCTTAACATTACATTTATTTCACAAAAGATATGAAAGGCAGATTGGGCTAACTATAAATAAAAAAAACGTCCATGCCAACCTCCCCTTTGATACTGAATCAAGTAAATTATTTGAAATGTGCATTGAGTCTTCTATACGTTAATTTCATGAAGTCAAGATGAATAAAATTTAACCCATCGGTTGGTAAAAACTACCCGAGGAGAAGAAAAAAAAAAAAAGAAAATGAAATGTCATTTACAGAACAAAAGCATAGACATTTGCGGATGAAAATGGGCTGTATTTGACAGCATGAAACCTGAGCTGTTTGATCTCAGAAGTCCCGGGAGTAAAAGAAATGGTGGGTACTGTTAGAGTGTCAAAACAGAAACCAAGTTCTCCTGCGATGATGGCTTGCCTTTCCAAGCTAAGGGATTTTTTTCTTTCATTTGTTGTTTTTTTTCAGGGTATAGCAGACACCTCGCGCTGGGCCTAGTCTGATCTGAAGATCAGAATTTCTGACGCTTTTTTTTGTCTTTTGTTGTTATTTGTTTTATTTTTCTTTTCTTTAACGCGTTTCAAAGTTTAGCTGCTTAATTAAATTGATATCGACTTTTCACGAAAGAATTGAAATGAAATCTTTCTATCCGTGGTTTCAGTGGTTTGAAATTATCAAGAACAAAAACTTCTTTTTCGTTCTTACCCCTGTTTGTTTTTCGTAGGTAATAAAAGGATATATATATATATATATATTTATACCATATCATATATTTCTATATAAAAGTAGATTCAGATCTATAAGAATGAAAGAAAACAATGAATACTCAGCTGCCCTTATAATATCCATTTGAACCGTAACAAAAGTGGAGGAAGTTTTCAGATTTGAGAAAAGATAAAGAGAATTCTAAACTCGTTTTCTTCAAAGAAAAGTTGAAAGCAATTGGAAGTTTTGGACACACTTTCATCAAATTAAAAAGACCTTTGCATATCCAAAGATATTAAAAGTAGCGTCCTCTTGAAAATAACTAAAAACATTAAAAGACAACAAAGAAAATAAAAAAACCCAGAAAGAACAACATCAAATACAACAAATGGTCAACAAACCACAGCAACAGCAACACTGACAAAGGCAAGAAGAGCATAAAATTGTGTTGACTTGTAATCTTTTGGGAAAACCTGATGACTTTTTCTGTATAAAAGTACTGAACATTGATCTCCAGTAATCTCGTAAAGAAAACAAATGGGACCACTGAGCAGATGGACAGAATCAATGGCGAAAGGGTCAAGCAGATGAAATGCAAAACGAAGAAAACATATTATCCTCGCGCTCCGAGAATCAATTAGATGAGAGAAACAAAGACAGACGGCCAAAACAAAAGGTCAAGAAGTATTTTCAGGTGTGAAACTATATCTTTGTTAACATATAAAATTTCGGTCGAGGAAAAAAAAATCAAGCAGACGAAAAATGTTCCTCTGCTTTGACCAAAAAAGAACAGTTGCTGTTGATGGTTTCTCTGATTGGCTGTGAGCATGAGAGAATTGACAATAAATGAAAAGGGCAAAAAAAGCTGAACAAGTGAAAGATGAATGGTATTTGCAATATTGTCATTAATAGTAAAAATCTTGATGCTGAAAAGACACAAGGGTAAGGCTTTATTTTGCCATTAAATAGAGTCTGAAAGATAAATGAATATACTAATAGACATAAGTGATATATAAGAAAACAGAGTACAAAGGAAGAAATATGTTAGTGAAAGAGAGAGAGAGAGAGAGAGAGAGAGAGAGAGAGAGAGAGAGAGAAGGAAGGAGGGGGGAGTCAGAGACAATTTAGACAGAAAGAGAGACGGAAGGACCCTTAAAAACTTGAATGATAAAGATGCAATCATTGAAAGCCATAGCCCTTCCTGATCAACCAATCAATCTGACGCCACAACCCCCAAGATTGATGATTCAGAAGTAGAAAAAGGACATGATTTGCTCAGCAAAGTAAGATGGGGAGTTGATGAAATGCATTATATAAACACAGTTTTTGTCGATGTTTACAATACAGCTCATTGGAAGTGAAATGAACGGCACTGAAGTGGTTGTGTAAAAATGAGTTGCTTTTTTTTTTATTTTTTTTTTGTCCTGGAGCTTTTAAGTAGCATAAAAGAGTGATTTGGCAATGAAAGAAAGGGAAGTTGAAGCTTAACCCAGTCGCATCTTAGTTACTGCTGACATTTGAATGGCTGTGTACTTTGGCGAACTGTGTGATTATTTTTTGTTTACGATGGAACGAGGGGTTCATGTCGTAAATAATGAAAATAAAGAAAGGAAATGGGTTCATGTCAAAGAGATGAATAGGGAGAGCGTTGTCAATAAGATAACTGTACAACTATATCATTCCAAATTAATCACAAAAATGTTGTTCGTGGAAGTTTATAATGCCCTAGATTATTACTTTATAAGACAATAAATGGGTTCAAAATTATTAAGAAAGAGAATCTAATAAAAGAGTTACAAAGATAATATAACTCTCTTGATATTTTTTTTCAAGACATTTTAGATTAAAAGGAAAAGATAAACTTATCTTATCCGTCAGAGAACTCATCAATTCTATCGTTATCAAAATGAATGGAAAGAGAGTTCAAGTTTTACCTCTTTGCTTATAGAAAACTAAGGACGCATTTTAACAAAGTATATAGTGTATGTGAAAAAAAAATCATAATTACTAAGAAAGAAAAAACATTGTTTTAAAGGTATTATATTATATGCGAAGGAAAGAGACAAGCACACGATAATTGAGATAGTGAACTAGATGAATATTCGAAAAACATGATCTATCAAAAGATTGATTTCAATTTTAGTTCTCTGGATTCCTTCTATTATATATTTTAAATATACAGCTAGACAGGCAGATAGATAGATAGGAAATTATATATATATATATATATATATATATATATATATATATATATATATATATATATATATATATATATATATATAACGGATCATTTTCCAGTGAAACGAAAAAATATAAAACTTTATTGGGATTCAATAAATTGATGTCAGTCATTTTTATTTGTCATGTTCTTTATTGTTAAAAAGAGAACGCTTTTTAAATTACAGAAATTGTCTTACATACTTTTATCACACTCAAAATGACATGTATATTTTTAAAATATTAAGGATAGCATTCTCTCGAAAATAACAACAACAACAACAACAACAACAACAAATAGAAAGAAAAACCAAAAGAAAAGAAAACAAAAAAAAAAAAAAACTAAACAAAAATTCATTTCTAGGGGACTTTATGAAAAGCCTTGAGGTATGTTGTGTCTTGAGCACAAAATGTGATTTCTCTCCATCAATGAATATATCAATAGTAATCTTTGGGATCATTTAAACATAGGATGTAATAGAGGGAGGAAGGCTACAACAAAGAAAGTAAAAGTTTATTTGGGACAAAATTTTTGTCCTCAGCGTAAGAATGCCTCTGACAAGTGAAAGAAAGCAGGTAATTTTTGCAGAGAAAAGGTCAAAACATAACAAGTTTGAACATGGTCACATTTTTATTGGGTTCCAATAATATCATCATTTTAACAACTGTAGCAAAGGTCGAAACCGCTGGGGCATTACTAGCTTTTAAAAGAAACCAGAGGTGATCGTAGATTTTATCCAGATTACTTTAAAGGAATTTCAAATGCATTTTGGTGCTATTCGGCTCTTCAGCAGCAATAGTAAGCAGAGATTCATGTTTCATTCATTCAAGTTTATGTGGTTTACTTTTGTCAAGACCTTTTTAGAAAAGGCAGGTTGACATGCCCAAGATCTCATAAGGCAAGACAGCCCATGTATATCTAAAAGCTTTCTTGTGAAAAAACAATACTGGGAGACATTTTCTAAGCTATTGCAACGGGCAGCGAATTGTACATTGAAAGGTAGAAAGATACAGGTAATGTATAAAATATTTTTAATTGAAAACCTTTAATTTGTTGAACAGCAGCTACATTTATCGCAAGAACATACTAAGACCGAATGAAAGAAAAGTTTAGATATAGAAAATGAAGCAGCTCAAACTGTCACATAATTATAATACTTGATCAGAAAAAAAAAATTCGGCAAGTTCAGATGGAGGGCAAAAACAGAAGAGGACTTAGATTACACAGGGAAAATGTACATTTTGAAAAGACAATACTGAAGTGACGTGGCCAAATTAATCAAGTCTCCATTCACTACCTGGGCAAAGATCAGAAGATATTGCACATTTATCATTAAATGTGCAACTTGCTGTACCAAGGCGATAACATACTGTAAAATGATGGAAGTATAAAATATTTACAGCGTTGCTAAAGACTAATTATAAATATTTTATATTTCTTTATTTTTTAAATCCCGAAAACTCATCCGACTTCATGTTTATGTCAATTTAGATTATTTGGGGAGGAAATATTCCCGAGCACATTTTAATAGTCCGAAATATTTCCGACCAAAATCTTAAAAAACTGATTTAAAGTAAATCTTCATTTTCATTAGGCGTAAGACGGTAGACTTTGATGAAATAACTATATCATTGAACCAAATTTTGACAGGTATACTTAGAGAACAAAATTATTAATATGATCAAGTTACTTTTACAATATGGGATTTTTATAACTAAACAAGAGTGAAGTGCTTATTTTAAATCTTTGAGTTTGTTGAGAGGATTAATTATCATAACTTTGTTATAATTTTATTTATACCACGCATAAAATGACAAAATATATTATCGCTATTTGATGGATTAAACTGCAATTTCATTCCAACTAATTTTACCAACTACGTCTAGATTTATTTACGATGTGGCAAAGTAGACATCTTGGCTGTGCTGATGTTGTTTTTTTGTTTTTTTAAATTTTGAAACGTCCAGATTTGAATAAAAGCCTAAAGAGTTTGTTTTACTAAAGTATCAAATGATGCTTACACCGACGATTCTGACGACAAAATCCTCGAGACTCAAATTTGCTCAAATGAAGTATTCCTAATCTGGTTAACGTTCTCTAAGTCAAACTCATATTACTAATAAAGGGAGTAGATTCAAGCTTTTTTCAAAAGACAGTTGAAGTCATTAAATTGAACGTTTCGATACAAGGTTGTTATTTTTACATTTTTCAGATTTCAAGACGATGTCATTGTAATTTTTCCAATATTCTCAATCCCTGCCCTCTTGCGAAACGCAAACTGAGCATTCAAAGGGCAGAAAAAGCACAAATATGGTTTGTGGTTTGTTTGTTTTTTTTATTTAAGGCTAAAACAAAGTTATTAAAAAAATAAAGCGATAAAAGCTCATGAGGATTACTTCAATATTTATACAGAAAGGAAAGACAAAGGTCGAAAAAAATATAGCAACTTACAAAAGCTCCTTAATACACTCCAAAGCTATATTTTTAAGATATAGAAGCAATAAAAAGAAATAAAGAACGCTTTTCCCCACAAATAAAAAGTTCTAATTTCAACCGAAAGCTACAGTTCCACTAATGTTTATCATTTAAAAGCGGCCAAAAATAATATTAGTCACGCATTTCTTCATTCAACACAGATACCAGTAAAGTCACCTTAAGCTTCAATTCCATTTAGACTAAACAAAAAGCTGTCGGGAGGTTTGAGATACAATTTCGACGTTAGCGCTTGAGATCCAGCGATCAATTTGATAAATTTTTTATAAACAAGTTAAAAAGAGGATCAAAATATGAAGAGACGAATCAATACTTAGAGGGCAGTTTGTTTCTTTCAGTCTCTTTCTTTCTTTTGAGTTTATGCCTATGCTTTGAAAGAGCTGGTAAACTTTTTTTTTAATCTTATTTTTCCACAAATAAGATTGAGATGAGAAACAAACAGAAAAGTCACCTACTAAATTACTTACCCTTTCCACCTCTCCCCAAATTCGTAGACATGATATCAGAATGTGAAAAGCAATTCTATTACGAAAATTGAAAAAACCACGGAAATTTAATATATTGTGCAGCGAATAAAATGAGGACAGAGCGCTCGTGAAGGCACCAATCAAAATGCAAATAAAAGGTCATCGACGGATCAGGAATGCGTGGCGAATAGATCGAAGATAGCTTTCGTTTATAAGTTCTAATTTATTTGAAACCTACGTATCAAGTCTCAATTGATAGCCCTGAGCCTCAGCTTTTCTGTATAAGGAAATTGCGAAAAGCTCTACAGTTACCCTGAGAATATTATTTTATTTATCGTGCACCAAACAATCATTTTCGGTAACGGGATACAGCTATGCTACTTCCTGTTTCATCTGATCTTGAATATGATTTAAAAAAAAAGGCAACCATCTGTTGGTTCGGGGATGAATCTACATCAAACATTGCTTTGAATTTTTTTTTAATCGAGTAGAAAATTCCTGCACAAATTTTATATTTTATTAAAGTCATTATAAATTTATCAAAAGTTACAGTAAACCTTGATTCGGCAATAATTTTTATCGCAACTAACGGCAGACATGGTTTATAAAAATTTAACAAAGTACAAGATGTTTACTACCATGTTGATTAAGAAAGCTGATTTCTGCTTTGTTTTTGCCGTTGTTTTTCTTTTCATACAATTACAGGAGATATAATTTAAAAAAAAGATCTTATCGGCAATGTACGGTTTGGCCGGCCCTAAAGAAGACAATGTAGCATGTGAGTCTTCTGAGACTTTGACCCAGCACGGGTTATTTAATGAGCTAATTTCACTTGTAAGCAAAACGTGTCTTCACATCCTCAAAATAATAATGTCACCTGTTAACTAAGAGGGAAATATTTCTTTTCCATTTCTTCTAATATTTTTTTACATAAACGTGCGGCAGACAGAAAAACCAAATTTCATTGCAAGCAAAAGATATTATGCATAAGTCTTTAACAGTGCAATCGAAATTTCGAAAAGTCCATGTCGATTTAAAAAAAAAATCATCGTGTGCTCCGCTTGAATTATTAGTTATTTGTTGAAGAATCTTATCCAAGTAGCTCTCTAATATTTTTGTTAATAATAATATACACAAATAGATTTAGAAACCTTGCGATGTAAATAAAGTTTCTAAATAAAAATTATCTATTGTTATTATTTATGTACATCCAATAATATAAAGTCTATATATTTCCCCCTATCTTTCATTTTTGGGTCGTGCTGGTATCAGTTTTACTTACGACCGCAAAACTTCAAATTTTGCGAAACATTTTATCTATTCTGGGGTATATAATAAAATATTATATTTCGGTCTAAATTATTTTAACATCGTTTGCTTCTTCTTATATTTTAATTTAATTTCGACTACTTCCCTCTCTTACCTGACTTGTGCTATTTGGCTTTTAAGAAGCTATGTACGATCTATGCAGGAACTTTCTAGGTTCGAGTTTGTCCACCAAAATGACGATTTGGTATGGTCAAGGAAATAATAGATCTAGAATCAAGTTATATGAAATATAAATTACCGCCAATCTCATGTCATTAAGAAATGCCATTTCACAAACAGTATAGCTCTGCACTAAGCTGCTAAGTGAATTGAGCATCTGCCTTATTCTAAAATAGATCAATACACCGAGATCTAATGATTAAGCAATATACTGGCAACACTTTCGTGCAATGGTCGAAGCAACCTATCGGCGATATTTTCATGCAATCAGATTCTAGATTAGACATTTGAATTAGACTTGCAGTTTGGGGATATAACAGTAAAAACTCAAATTAATAGAACGAAATTACTACGTTTGGACACCATCGCCGACTTAAAGAGCACAGGCATCGATTTAAGCATGAAAAAATAATGCAATTAAGACTCTCAATGAGGAGCCGACATTTTTCAAAAGCACTGGCGGTAATATCAATGTACAGCTTTGCGCAAATTCAAGTGAGGAAAAAATTAAATGCAACGCGAACATGAAAAAAGAGGTGTAGGTCTATCAAAGAACAACAAGAACAACAACAATAAAATTACAACAAAACAGTTGCGTCGTCTATGTGCTTGATTGTCTGAACGTGTTCATGATGTTTAAGAGGGTGATTTTCGATGTAATGGAAAATTACACGTCCAGCAAGTTATCTATAGATGGATAGTAAACTCGATTTAAACAGCAAGAAAATTTAACGTTTTCCCCCTCTATACTATTATCATATGCGATGTGTTACAAGTTTAGTGGTCGTAGTCAGTTTGAAGAATTTGTGTAGATGTATTCAATCCATGTGAGTGTTTCTGAACTGAATTAACTCTCTTCGATCAGATTAATGCACGGACCGAAAAAAGACTTCATTTTCCAAATTAATGTTCTAATGCGATATTAAAAAAGTATATCTATTATTATTATTATTATTATTATTATTATTATTATTATTATTATTATTATTATTATTATTATTATTATTATTATTAGTTTTAGAACGAAATGAAGTTCCCGCCGATTTAACCGAAATTCGTGAGAACTACTCGTAATTTAATGAAAATGCAATAATTTGGCGTTCTCATTACATGTTTCAAAGTTGTAAATGTACATATTGTCAACACGCTGTAAACTGAATCTTTGGCTTTGCCTTCATCTTTTTGATTTACATGCCTTGTCGTTTATGAAGTTAGTGTCCTCTAGCACGCACATCTTGACACAGTCCCACTTTTGGGAACATATAGTTAAAACTGGATTGATTTATAAATCATGTTAATCTTCAAGAGGCACAACGGACATCAATTTAACAAAAAATAATGCATTAGTTTGAGAAAACTTAGTCATTTGAGAGAATAATCGTGCCCGAGATTTTGTTCAATGTTTCAAAATGTTCAGGTATTTCAAATTACATGGTTAAATATCATTTGATCCCCACGTACTGTCTATCTTTAGTCAGGGATTGGAACTTCTTGATCATATCATGTCAACGCTTCTTTTTTGCTTGTGAATGTAAGTTTCTATGCTTTACGCTTCTATAAATATGAACTATCTTAACTCTGGTATGGATGAGACAAGCTTAAAATACAAATGAATGTTTTGCTTTTTTTCAGATTGGCAGTTTATTTTCAATTTTATTTTGTTTTGTTTCCCCAAACAAGAGATTCATGCTAGGGGTTCCATTCGACTAACCTTTTGATAATTATGCTAACTTTGCCAGTCTTCACTTTTGCAGAGTACGTCATTATGTTAGATACCACCTTGTCTGTCTATGCACAGGTATCTATAAATGCATGTGTTAGTATTGAATTGATAATACAAACCCTAAATATATATCCCTAGCGAAAAGTCTGTTAACACATCGCTCACATAACTTAAACCTGACCTCACTGTCAATAGTCAGAGATAAGACTTTAGGATGCAAAAGAACTATTGAACTGACTAGCTGTCGCACTGATTCCTGCTATCCCGTCATCGCTGATCATAAATACTGTATCAGATCGCTAAGCCGTTACGAGGATGTTCGATGGAAGTGACACCGGCTTCGATATATGAACAGTTATAGGAAAACCAATGTAACCAAAGCGGCAAGTGCAGCAGCTGTCTCCATACAATTTTTAAAACAAATAGTTAAGCTTACTTGAATCGATTTCAAACATTTGGGATAATTAAGCTATGATACGTTATCTTGATTAAAATTTTTACATCTACAGCATTTGATTATCTTCTACACACGAAGTCATTCCAGACATCCAACGATGGTAGCCAACATCTTGGTGAGAGACGGTCATAATACTTTTGAATGTGACTTTGAATTTGTAGAATCTTATGTCTTGAATATAATTATTTTAGTTGGTGAACTATAATACAATAATCAGTGTGTCGACATAAGATGACCTGCTTGCCCTGCGGCTCTCTTTGATGTCTTCTGTATGCCTGCCTCCACCCCCTCTCCTTTACTATATATTCGATTTAAAAACTAGAAGTTAAATATCCTTTCAGAATTTGGCATTATTCTTTTTACAAACTTTACAAAACCTCAAACAAATGGGATTGATATTTTACTTTGAATTATCCGTGAGTTAGTTTATTTTTTTTAGTTCCTTGATTTAAACATTTTGGAAGAGAAGCAAAGCAAAACAAATTTAAGAGCAAATTAAACTTTACATCAGCATATAAGTACTTCAATGATATCGGACTTTAATTCAAAGTAGATTTTAATAACGGAGGACACCTCTAAATTCCATGATCATCTCTATACCTAGTTCAGTTTGACTTTTCCCGCAATGTGCATGCTGTTTTCGAAATAAAAATAAAAAAAGGATAATATCTCACAAATTTTGAAAAGTGACCGGCGAGTTTAGTTGTCTGGTTAACCATTTAATTCTAATCTCGGTGCTTGGATTTGATTTAAAAAAAAACAAAAAACCATGAGTTGAAAACGCGATCGCTCCACCAAAATCACTAGAAATATAACTCCGCCTTTTGTTTTTTATTTGATCAGTCCTAATTTGGAGAACAAATTAATGAAAGTTTATTTTCAATTAAAGGAAGTCTATTTTATTCATAGCGAATTTAAATAAAACTAAAATTTAAAATTTTTATTTTGATAATAATGCTCACAGAGCTTCTATTAGATCTTTAACACTCGAATTTTTAGAACGATGGATTTCGAAACAAAAAAGAAGTTACTAACCTGGACTTGGGTTTTTCATAGACACAACCTTGTAGATGTAAGATGGCAAATTCAAATACACCCGGAATGATTTGAGTGTAAAAGCTGTTGATTGGATCAAATGAGATAGTTAAAAGCCTTTATGTGTAAAGATAGACCGACCGATTGTGAGCTCTGTCGTGCCTTGCTGTTATCAATGAGCAATGCCACCAGGCTTTACTCTCCTGTTACGCTGTGCTCTCTCTCTCTCTCTCTCTCTCTCTCTCTCTCTCTCTCTCTCTCTCTCTCTCTCTCTCTCTCTCTCTCTCTCTCTCTCTCTCTCCCTCCCCATTCTCTGGCTTAGCTGGGTGAAGACGGTGGTTGCGATGGCACCCTGCAATCATTCGACCTTTACCGCCGCATGGGGACTTATAAAACACGAGCAGGCCAAGCCGATGGAAAGAGAAGAGAGTGGGACAAAAGAAATGTATGCGTGGGTAGAACAAAGTAAGAGAGTGGAAGAGAACAAGAGGAATTAAAAACAAAAGCAATGATTTGTATGTTGATGTATGATTAATTTCTTTGTTTTGTTTTTAATAATGACATGCGAAACTATATAGTTGAAAAAAAAAACTTTAAAAAAAAAAGTTGTATTAGTAGACAGATAAATAAATATAGATCGCAATATAGATAAAAAGATATCAATCTCTTTATTTTCATTTTCTTTCACGTGGCAGAATGTATTTGATACAATAGACGATTAAAAAAAGAAGTGAAATCATTCACGGCGAAGCATTGAACTTTGAAAATAACCAATGAAAAACCAACTTTTCTTACCCAACTATCTCTGTCCTCCATCCTCGCGAGATTATCGATAATGAATATAGAGATAGTAACGATAATTGTGGTGATGATGATTTTTCTTTTGTTGCTTTTGATGATGGTGGTAATAAGATAGATGTCTCTGCTGTCGATGTCAGCGGTGATGACAAAATGGAATGATGAAGCGGCGATGTTGAAAGAACAAAATTATCAGTCAAGCATGATTCAAACCTTCTTCAGATAGTTCAAACTCGAGACGGTAATTTATCAACGAAGGACACTTTCTAAAATACCAGAATTAAATTTCACACGTCACAACCCCAGCCGAGTCAAACTTTAAATGCATAATTCATCCACATAACTCGAAAGCTTTAGTTTGGTATTTCCATATATAATATAATCAATATAACCTTCGTTTTTCGAGAATTTTACTTTTCGATAGTAGTGTTGCATCTCGTGATGGTTTGTAAAACACTGAAACGGGCAAGGAAAAAAGGTATGAAAATGTCAAATAAAATTCACCAAAGAGACATTCTTTGAAAATCGAAGGCTCTTGGATTCCGAATCTTGGTATTCCTTTAATAGCTGGTCAGTCCAATGTTCCTGTCAGACTCTCTCTCTCTCTCTCTCTCTCTCTCTCTCTCTCTCTCTCTCTCTCTCTCTCTCTCTCTCTCTCTCTCTCTCTCTCTCTCTCTCCCGACCAGGAGAGTAGGGTTATTGCATTCCCACACAAATTAGCGTGGTTTTAATTCTTTGAAGGATTAGTTGTTAAAACCACTGACATGAGGTAAATTTTTCAATTGTCGGAAAACCTCAGATAGGGTATCTTCATTTCATAATAACTTTTGAAAACCTCGGAGCGACTCGTGATGTCTAGATTTTTTTTCTAGGTTTAGTAACTATGAAGACTTTGTAAACCTACATGGCAACATCTCTTTTTTTTGTAAAGAGCGATTTGAAAATATGGATTAGTGTTAGAACCTTGTAAATTCAGATCTTTCTCTAACCTTATTGATCTAACCGCTCTTCAACGAAAGAGCACGAATGTAACTTGAGTTTGTCCTTTAAGGTTTAAACTAGAACTCACACTTAGGCGACATATAAACTACTTTTGACATCATAATTGAAGTTGTTTTATGCAATTCATATTGTTTAATCCTTATATTCGACTTTCCCAACACATGTATGATATTGGTCGAATTTTTAGATTATGGTTTGTTCGGTCAAAAAAGGTAAAAAAAAAAAGCATCCTTACAGTTTACTTGGAAAATAATTTGAATGAGAATCAAATTGAATCATTTTATTAAATACCGATTTTCCCCAAACCATCTAATTTCGTATTTTGCAGACTATTTTATTTACTTTAAGATATAATTTTTATCTTATTTATGTTTTTCTTCGTTTGATTGTGTCATCTTTCACACAATCCAATTTTTGAAAATGTATTTTGGGTCTTTGTCGTTCCCCAAAAGATTTAACCAAAAACTGGCCAATCTTACCATTATATACTACCAAAAAAGAAAGGGAAAAATTAGAGTTAATTAGAGGAAAAAATAAAAACTAGGAATAGAGGAAGAAAGGAAGAAAAGAAGATGAAAAAGAAATAAAAAAATAATAAGATAGAGGGGGCAGTATGAAAAAAAACAACAAGTAAATAGAAGGAAAGGAAAAAACAAAATATCCCTGAATGTTCACAAAAGACGTCTAAAAGCATTTCTATGGCTTAATTGTCAAAGTCCGCATGCTGATCATAAATATTGATATGACGAGCTGAGTAAGGTTTGATTCTTTAAAATGTTCATGACGGGATAAAATTATCTTATTAATCCCCACTTTTATATATAGTAAGGGGCTCACAAACGTTATCTCAAAACATATAGTATCTGATTTAAAAGTGTTATATAGCCAGATGAAGAATGAAAACTGCGAGCCAAATTTTACGTAGATAGGGGTCTTCTACTTATTTTGGTATGACATGCTCGCTCGCGCAAAGAATTAAACAAAAGATGATTCAAGTCTCATCTTTTCATTTTATATATATATGTATATATATATATTTTTTTTTTTTTTTTTTTTTTTTTTATCCGAGTCACTAAATAAGAAAATGGGCATCTTAAAGGTTTTTTTTTTCCCAGTCTTCTTCGGGCGGATGCTTTATTTTTTTAAATCACAGGCTTTTTTTTACATTATTGACGAAAATGGGCTTACAAAACAAGCTATTGGGCAAATTTTCCGTTTGGTTGTGTTTCATTCGAACGATTTTTAAAAAACTGCGTTATACTGTTTTAAAATGATAACAAGGACAACGCACAAAAAGATGTTTCTTTTCATCAATTCATAAGTACAGAATACCAAATTCAATATTGTGTTTCCTCGCTCAGTTAGTATCCTTTTTGTATCGTGTTCCAGATAAGCATAGAAAAACCATAAGATCGTTGATAATAATTTATTATTTTGACGCTGTGTGGTCGAAGGATTTGAGCTTTAACGCAACAAGCATTCTTACTTTATACGGAGTGTTCAAATTGGTAGAAAGGATTTAAAATTTTGTATGCATTTGTTTGCCTCCGATCTAATATCTTCATAGAGTATTCGTCGTACCTTCACCAATAACATTATTCATATTTAGTATTTTTTAGGGTGGCAACATTCTAGAGTTATGGTGCCTGACTGAGGGAAATAAAACAACAAATCACTTATTACTTCATGTTCTTCATCAAATAAATAAACCAAGAAACAATCAGTAAAAGATCAATTTTCGGCGGAAGAGCAAAATGTGAAGAAAAAAAAAAGACGCATTTTCCCCAAGGGAATGTTTTTCTTCAGCAGTAGGTGAATTGATCCTAAGAAACTAAGTAACCGCTGATTACGCATTTGAATCATGGCTTCTCGAGAATTTATATCATTTCTTTTTCTTCTATAAAATCTTTGCATCTTTATTCAAGGTCAGCCCGGATGGCGAGGCAGTGGGTTGTGTTGTGTCCAAGCGTGGCAGTGGTTTGTGTTGTGTCCAAGCGTGGCAGTAATGCTCCATCACCAATTCTAGTCAGATCACAGGGAAGATAGCGTCAGTCACTGTGTCAATTTTGGGCTCGGGAAGTTTTGGATACTTCGCATGGCGGATGGTGAAAGACATTGTATCTAGGGAAGCTTCCCATCTGTTTTCGGTTTCTTCTGATGTATATTGTTAACCTTATTGTTTGTGTTTCATAACTCTCTTTTCCTCTTCTTAACTCATTATTTTGCTTTTCCACTTCTATCTATTCTCTTTCTCCTTTTTCTCTACTTATCTTATGCTCACTACAGTTCATGTATGTCTTTCTTTTTCTTGTTACTTCTATTTTTTTAAGCTTTTAAGAATAAGTTTTGCTGGTTTTACCAGGTTTCATAGCTCCATTGTCACATTTTCTCTATTGCTCATGTCGTTCTCGAGGCGGTGCTGCTGCCATTGCTGTTGCTATTTGTCATTCTGCTTTCTTTTCTTGCGTGTTATCTTTTCAGTTTTACATTCTTTTTTTCTTTTTAACCTAGCTCTATCTCTTTGTTCCACCCTAGCTCTCTTATTCTCTCTCATTCTACTTATCTGTTTACTTATCCCTCTCCCTTCCTCTTATTATTTGTTTCTGACTTTCTCTCTCTCTCTCTCTCTCTCTCTCTCTCTCTCTCTCTCTATATATATATATATATATATATATATATATATATATATATATATACATATGTATGTATATTTATTTATCTATCTATCTTTAACTTCATCTCTCTCTCTACCTTTTCTGGTTTTTAGTGCCGCAAATTCTATGCAGTTGGTGAAAAAGTCACGAATTCATCCTGTGTTAACAATCTCACATTTCTATTCAGGATTGCGAACGGGACTTTTGGGAACTGAACAATAAATTTGCATGCGTCGTCTACTTTTACGTCTGTAGGTGTAAACCCTTTATGGTAATTGCAAAAGCAAGCATTAAATCTAGTCTTTTCTAATGCTCTTTCAGGGAATTTTCATGTCTTGATTTGCGTCAACTGAATATTAAATTCTGCTACAAAGCAAGGTTTTGTCCAGTTCTAGACAGTATAGACTACCTTGTAAACGATCAATCACGCTCCTTTTATGAAAAAAAATCAAAACAAGCTATTCTAGTGTATTCTGTTTTGTTTTGTTTTTGTTTGGGTATGAAAGCCTAGGCTTCTTAAAGGTTACAAACTCTGCTAGTCGCGTGCTTGCAAATTTTTTTTCTTCTTAGATAACTGCTTTTCCACTTTATATGAGGGTTGAACCTGCATCACATTGTCTCTCAGAAGTGTTTCTGGCTCATCCCATGCAGTTGTTATATAGTTACAAGAAATAATCACATTAAAAAAAAACCTTTTTAGTTCTCTGAATGTGCCGAAGATTAGATACCGAAGAAGTGGAAGAAACTCCTTACACTGTTGACAGGCAAATAAAGAACACATTCTAATCATACCGATGAATTTAGAAAAATGAGAATTGACAGACACTATCACCAGATGTACCAATTCGTAGAGACCAACAATTGCCTCAGACCCAAAGGATGAAATATAAAGAGACAATCGAAGTCAATCTTTACATGTTGTTATAAATCGATATAACATGTTTATACTACTGAAAGCAGTTTCCGAAGTGTCTTGCTGTTTTTCATAAGTAGTCGCCTCGTTTTGGGTGCATACAGTCGCACGCAATTCTCTTTGGTCTTTCTGGCAAAATGTAGTGCTTTCTAAAATAATCTACATGGCGACCTCAGGTCTGTTCGTTTAAGTGCCAATTAACACACGAGGTGGGATAGCTGATGAAGTGCTGACTTACAGTGCAGCAGGATGTAAAATAAGTAATTACCAGATTTGAGCTACATTACTATATTGAATTGATTTGCGTCCTGTGTGATCTCCAAAAAAAAAAAAAAAAAAAACCCGCACGAAATACCGTATCTCACATTTGCGTATTTGAGCCGTCCACGGAAAAAAAAAAAGGGCAAAAGAAATGTTTAGATCTTAAAGTAAACAAATGTTCGTTCATCATATATTGCAGATTGTGTTAGACAAACCTGAAGAATTTTTAACTCTGTTTAAAAAAACAAAAACTCATCATTGAGGCGAAGTGAATATTGGTAGGAATTTGGCTTTCTAAACCGGAAAGTTCTAAATTCGAATCCTGGCAGACGCCCTTAAGTTCTTGGGAAATGCTTTCACTTTCATTCTCTCACCTCAGTAGTAAAACGAGTAACCGATTGTAGGCAATGAACAATCTTTCAAGTACGCTTGAGTGAGTCGCTGTTTATTAATGTTGCTCATAGATGGTTTTTCCCAGCTCTTCGCTCTCTTTATGCTTTGTTAACTTTGGCATCATTGACTATGCGATATATCAATACACTGAGAATAGATTAAACGGTCTTATGTTTCAATGCAAAAATAAAGCAATAAAAGGATATTTGGATGTAAACATTTTGCAAGGTAAGAAACAAAATAAAATTATGTCTGCCGCTAAATCTTTTCAGTGAATCATGTCTTAATTTGGGGAACTTCATTATTAGTTTATATCGTTCTGTGCCAATTGCGCTGGACCGTAAGTCCGGTCTTGAGTAATACTGGAAATCAGCTCCTTTTGTGCTTTGATAATAATAGTTAAAGATTCCTCTAAACTCTCATTATTATACTATGAAGAAACGAAACTGAAAATGCACTATCTTGTAAGAATATATATCTGACCATTATGTGCACAAAGATGATACTGCAATGTAAAAATTCGTTGGTTTTTTTTTTGTTTTTTTTTGTTGTTGTTTTTTTTTTAACACAAATATAGCAAACTACATGTTTTCTTATTCACATAAACCTTTTTCTCTAACTCTATCTCTCATTCTCTCTTTCCTGTCTCTTGTTCTTCCCTTCCCTTTCACTGTGGTTCTTTGTTTTAATATCTCAATGTCTCTTCATTTCTGCCCGTCTGTCTGTCTGTCTGTCTGTCTCTCTCTCCCTCTCTCTCTCTCTCTCTCTCTCTCTCTCTCTCTCTCTCTCTCTCTCTCTCTCTCTCTCTCTTCATAAATTCGTACCCTCTCCCTTAACAAAGTTGATTGGAAAAGGAGTCGCGCTCGGGTTGGTTGAGTGCAGCGCTTCGAATCCTGTTTGTGGGCAGTCAGACAAAATGTCGGACAGCATTAGATTAAGCTTAGATGAAAGCCACCTAGATGTCGGTAGACTTTGTTACCAAGTGCGAGAGACAAGTCTGAAAGAGAAAAGATAAAAAAGAATGATAAAAAGAAGCATTGAGTAAAATAGAGAGGGAACGGAATATTAGAGCCATTCTATGATAACTTGAGTTATAGAGACATATAATTACTCAGTAGGCCTTCTTGCATAAAGCACAGATGTAAAGGTCGTATCAGCTATGGATAAAGAGTGCGGGCGGGCCTTGCTTTGATATAAATAGATTGTCCGCTTGCTAATGCTATATAATGAAATATCGAGCGTACTCAACCAATACTTGTTTAATTCTAGTGGTGCATTAGTAAGGCTATATGAAACGCTAAACGATGATGAGTTATAAAGAGATGTTTCAGTTTTAGTTAGCTTGGGAGACCAGAAAAGAATTAAGTTACCCCGCTCTCTCTGTTTACACTATGAGATAGAAAACATGACACTGTTCAGCAAAATAGTAAAAGTATCATTTTATACCTTTTGACAAATATATTGATGGAAGAAAATTAAAGATACGATTCATTGCTCAGTCTCAACTTGATCCTTTCGAAGTCAATTGAAGTAATTCAAATGTTTATGTTTTGTCCGTTCTTTCTTCGTTGAAAGTTTCGCGACAATTCGAATCAAGCCTCATCAAAATCATGAAGATTAGTGGAAGGACATTTTAGTGCATGGTAGAAAATAATCGGCTAAATTTTTAACAAATTTTGTCATGTGAAGCAAAAGTCATCAGTATGAAGTTATGTAAGCCTTGCAATATGTGTGGGAACTAATCAATTAATCATCCTTTGTTCTAATCTCGCCTTCCCCCCCCCCTCCTCTCTCTCTCTCTCTCTCTCTCTCTCTCTCTCTCTCTCTCTCTCTCTCTCTCTCTCTCTCTCTCTCTTTATCTCTCTCTCTCTCTAGCTGCATGTCCATCTGTGTGTCCGTCTCTCTTTCTCTCTTCCCCCTCTCTATTTTTATCCATCAATCTGGTTATCTATGAACAATATAATATATATCCATCAATTTCTCTATTCATATCTTTATTCACCTCTTTTCCACTTTTTCGCCCCCTCCCTCAACACAATTTTCTGTTTCATGTGTTTTTCTACGTTTATTTATGTACCTGAATATTACACCTTCTTTTTCTCTTTTTTGTTTTATCTATTTATCAATTCACCTCTCTCCCTCTGTTTTGGTGCTTATTTCCTTCTTTTTTCTTTCTCTTTCTCTCTCTCTCTCTCTCTCTCTCTCTCTCACTCACTTTCTCTCTCTCTCTCTCACTCACTTTCTCTCCCCCCCCTCTCTCTCTGTAAATATATATATATATATATATATATATATATATATATATATATTTATATGTATATATTTTTTTTTCATACCTATTTATATACCTCTTTTTTCTTCATCTCTCTTCTCTCATCATTTGTGTGCGGAGAATTATATTCTTCCGGATAAAAAGTCAAATTTTTTTGTAAAATATCGCATAGATTGTAAAAAATTGTGCAATCAACGCAGAAGAAGTAATATTCAATCCTGAAAGTCAAATTAAAGTGGTATTTTCAAGTTCATAAATAAAGGTAGACATTTTGAAGTTTCGGCATCTGGGATTTTTTAATTTTCTTTTTTTTTTTTTTTTTTTTAGAGATTTCAGTTCTTTCAAGCTCCACACAATCCAAGAATCACTTCTCTTTTAAACAATAACTGAAAGTTTCTTATCTACATCACATTCAGTCTTTATCGTGTTGCATTAATAGATATAGAGGAAGCAAGTCATAAGATAAAAACAGAAAGCAGTTATGCACTAACAAGACAGGTCTTCGAACAAGAATTTCAATATGAGCCACAGATAGCTCGAGATCTCAAGGGCAAAAGAAAAGGAGACGAATAGCGTCTACCGAGACAGAATGCAAACCAGGATCATGGAATCTCGCTTCTTCTGCTTCAATAAATTTGGACAAATGAAGACAAATTGCATCGCACTACCATTAGACAAACCAATCCTTCGAGTTTGTGCAGGTTTTCCATTTCTCCAGGGAACCAGACCATCCTCTGCAGAGGGAGGTACGTCCAAGTAATTTACTTACCAGCCACTGATTGTCTCAAGCCGAGAGGTTGCCAAGGAAGGAAGGGAAACCACATCCCAAAATAGTGCCCGTTCTGCTCAAGGCCAGCACAGGATTATAGATGTCATAAATAATTATCGTCATCTTAACGAAAAGGTTTTATCAACAGAAAATGATGATCATAATTATTACTATCATTGAAAAACAACACACTTTGAAATTCCTGAGTGTAAAAATCATAAAACTGGCAATTGACAAAGACCATGTGTCTCTGTCTTTGTCTTTGTGTCTGTGTCTGTGTGTGTCTCTCTCTGTCTGTCTGTCTGTCTCTTTCTTTCTCTCTCTCTCTCTTTCTCTCTTTCTTCCTCTCTGTCTTTATCTCATCACTCAGTTTCTGTATGCCTCTGTCTTTGTTTCTGTCTTTCTTTCTTTACTTCTTTCTCTCCCACTCATTCATTCATTCTTTTCTTCTCTCTGCCTCTGTATCTGTTTCTCTCTCTTCCCCCCCCCTCCCACTCTCTCTCTCTCTCTCTCTCTCTCTCTCTCTCTCTCTCTCTCTCTCTCTCTCTCTCTCTCTCTCTCTCTCTCTCTCTCTCTCTCTCTCTCTCTCTCTCTCTCTCTCTCTCTCTCGCTTTTCGCTTGGTTTTTTTTACTTATTCTTTGCTACATTGAATATGTTAACAAAATGTTAAAGTCAATTGAGAAAGTTCGCACGATAAATAATAATACACATTCAATTTGACGCCACAACAAATTTTTTTCGGAAGAGTTTAGGGAGCTTAAAAAAGTGATAGAAAGAATGTAATCTTTTTGAAAATTAGCAAAATACTTTGAACTTGGAGGTAAAAAAATTCAAATCCTGGAAAAACCGATGAGATTTCTTCGAGTTAGTTTTGTTTTGATGACGCTTTAAAAAAATACAAGAATTTAATATGAAAAAAGAAAGCATTAATCAAAAAAGCAAATTATACTTTTCTTTCAAGATAACCTTGTATTTTATGGCAAGTCTTTTTTCTTTGAAAAGGAAGTTTATCCTCAGTTTGTGACCTTGTGCAGAAACACCGTCATGTGATCCGAGTTAGCATTCTCTTCTTAAAAAATCACATTTGAGCAATTTTTGTGGAGCTATGGTGCTGGTAAGTTAAAGAAAAGGTTTGATCCTCTTGTTTCTATCTCATTCGGTTTCACCTCTTTCTTTCTCTCTCTTGCATACACACACACAAACACAAACACTTTTTCTTTCTCTCTCTCCCCCCCCCCCTACCCCCACACCCCCTTTCCTCTCTTTTTGTCTTTTTCACCCTTTTGTCTCTTCTTCTTCTTCTTCAACAAGATGTTTGAGATTCTTGAAAATTCCAAAATTTCCTCCGAACTCCTGTTAATTAACTACAAACTTAAAATCTCATTGCTCATGGAAATTTTAATTTTTAACGGTAAGAAAAACAGACTTGAACAATATATAAAAACATTGGTATAAAAAGAAACACAATGACCTTAAAAAAGGGAAAGTGGAAAGGGCGGAATGTACAGGAATGGACGACTATGGATTGGTAAAGCCAATCATCTTCGAACGTCTACACTCTTCGGTAGGCCTGTTTATTCATTTCTTTGTGTTTTGAATATGAGGGGGGGAAATACTTTAAATCATTAGACGTTAATTCTTGATTGGGAAAAAAAACCCATCAAAGTTAGTTATTTAGTCTTCGTATTATATTTAGTTCCGGAAATGAACTTTACAAATAGAATCTGTGAGCTGAAACTTTTTTTTTACTTATAGTTGAAATAATGCTTCTACATTAAACAGCAAAATGTTTCACTCTCAAGTAAGTGTTGAAAACTTAATTTATTTAGTTTTGTTGATTTTGCTCAGAAATAGGTCTACTTAAGTTTCTCTAAAGCTTGATTCATTTATGCTGATCATTATACATGTATAACTATGTCACTTATGTTTATAAATGTCATCATTAATTGTATTTTAAAATGATTAAGTCCTGGATTCTTCAAAAGGCAACCTGATGCCCGATGAGCCTTTTCAGCAAAACTACATTAAAATATGTTGAAAAAAAACAAAAGAACAGATAATAGTTTTACGACACTATGCAACTTACCAACATCCGATAGTGTCTACTGGGGCAAATCGGCACTTCCGTGCTGCGAAATCAAGACGAAAAATATATTTGTAGTTAAAGTCACAAGAAGTGGGTTCTTTGTATGTGTGTGTGTGCTATCTTTTTTCTTACTATGTTTACAGGGACAAACAAGGCGTATAAAACCAGAAATTCCAGGACTGGATTCGAAGTCACGCCTTACAATGTCAAACCCTGAAGTTTTGGGTTAATGATTAATTTTACAATCGTCGACTCTGGACTAAAGAAGAAGATTGAATAACTAACGTAAAGATCAAACCATGCACGTTTGGCTCGTCTCACATTCTAGCAATTGAGTCTTTGTCGACACATCAAATTAATGTCTAGCAAAATGCTTGTTTCGGCAATCTTTTTTAAGTTAACCGCTAAACACAAAGCCAAGAACAGCAGATTATGAGTTCTTCTTCTTCTTCTTCTTCTTCTTCTTCTTCTTCTTCTTCTTCTTCTTCTTCTTCTTCTTCTTCTTCTTCTTCTTCTTCTTCTTCTTCTTCTTCTCTTCATTGTTACGATTATTATTATTATTATTATTATTATTATTATTATTATTATTATTATTATTATTATTATTATTATTATTATTATTATTATTATTATTATTATTATTATTATTATTATTATTATTATTATTATTATTATTATTATTATTATTATTATTATTATTATTATTACTATTATTATTATTATTATTATTATTATTATTATTATTATTATTATTATTATTATTATTATTATTATTATTATTATTATTATTATCATCATATGTATGTATATATAGTTTCCATATGTTTAAAAAAACTACATAATTATTTATTGTTTCCAAATTAATAAATATTTATTTATTGGTGAATTTTAAAAATCTATTTTGTATTCGTCTTAACTCCGGTAGAAGTGGAATAGATTTGACTCTACTTAAACATCTAACTTTCCATCAATAAATAACATTAACATTTATCTCGTTTAATATGCGATATATAGGTTTTGACACCAATTTCTTTTTTAATCTTGCACATCTATCATTTTACAAAATATGTCCTAGACATTACTCTCAGTGGATAGATTTATAGGCCCTGTATGCTTGTACTATTTCCTTATCATGTTTTATTTGAATTCCATCCGGAGAATAAGTATTAAGAATATTTCAAAAATAATTATATTCAAAAGTATAATCCGCAACACATACACATAAATAAATGAATAAAGAAGTAAAAACATTAACATTTCTTTTTCAATTCTCATAATTATTATTATTTTCTTCCCGTTTTGAAAATTAGGCTGCAATTCTTTTAGAACCTCTCTCCCTCCCTCCCTCCCCCTCCCCCCTTTCTCTCTGTCTCTCTCTCTCTCTCTCTCTCTCTCTCTGTCTATCTATCTATCTATCTATATATCTATCTATCCATCTATCTATTTATCTATCTATCTATCTATCTATCTATCTATCTATCTATCTGACTATCTCCCTCTCTGTATCCTCTCTTTTTATTTTTCTTTATGTGTGTATGTGTATCCCTTCGCCACTTCTCGCTCTCTCCTTTCATTCGCCATTAATACAAATCTGGTTTGGAGAAGCAGGCGCATTGACTTACTTGACTTAGGGCCTTCCGCGTCTCAGTCCTCCGACGGGGGCGCTTCGGCAGCTTTTCGGATTCTCGTCGACAGTTCTCTCCATTGCTGTCTGTTCTGGGCGATGCATTAGAGTCGGTTAAGTGCAGCACTTCAAAACCTTTTTGAGCAGAAAGTAGCCAAAATGAAAGACAACATTAGATTAGACTTTGATTAATGCCATCAGGGTCTAGGTAGCCTACTATGACTAGGGTAAACAGAGCAGAAAGAGAAATGATATAAGGACAGAGTCAGAGCAAGAGAGAGAGAGAGAGAGAGAGAGAGAGAGAGAGAGAGAGAGAGAGAGAGAGAGAGAGAGAGAGAGAGAGAGAGAGAGAGACAGAGAGAGAGAGACAGAGACAGAAACAGAGACAGAGACAGAGACAGAGACTGGAACATCACATCAACCAGTAATGTGAAATAAACCAAAAATTTATATTGTTATAGAACTGCGAAAAACCCAGAGGTTGTTATACTATGTAACAAGGAGACAAACATAATATTATTGTTTCTGGTTCATTGTAGAAAATGAAAAGAAAAAATACAATGCTGGCCAATTTCTTAGTAACGTTACTGCACACATTGAAAAGTTCAGCAATGACTGATAAATTACTACTGCACTACAGGTTTACACACACACAATATATATATATATATATATATATATATATATATATATATATATATATATAGAGAGAGAGAGAGAGAGAGAGAGAGAGAGAGAGAGAGAGAGAGAGAGAGAGAGAGAGAGAGAGAGAGAGAGAGAGAGAGAGAGAGAGAGAGAGAGAGAGAGAGAGAGAGAGAGAGAGAGAGAGAGAGAGAGATGAAAAAATAATAATCAATTACCTGGATCTTTTTGCCATGACTCAGAGTTTCGAGCCTTGTCGGCTGTATTCACATAGCTGTTGTCAATGTGTGGGGATTGTCGTGGACGCTTGACTACAGGAACCGCTTCTTATGCACGCGATGGGACAACATCTCTTTTCATCCATTTAGTGATGGTGCTTTGATCAAAATTTGAAAATTCTCTTCCAAGCAAAGTACGCATACATTTCTTACATGCGTATAATAATGGCTTGGCTTCTTTTACGACCTTCCACAGGATGGTATACTTAATGAGGACCGTTTATCATCAGTTTATTGGGGTTATCCTGCTAAAAGAATAGAGTAATTTACGAAGCTAATCAACACTATCATGCATCAACCACTCTTTTTATATTTTTATTTACACGTGAAGCCTCTTCTCACTCTTCTAACACAAGAGTTGTAAATGACAATTTTGAACATCTTATTGGTTATGTATCAGAGGAACTGGTACATAATCATCACTGATTGTTATTTACACAACCACTTATGCTTCCCCTTTTTGTTGTGTTGATGAATCAAGGGTCATCATTCTGCAGTTACTCTCTTCTGACAATATCACCTTGATGATACATTATACTGCACTTCACACGACATGAAGAACGGAAGACACTTAAAGTAAAGTATCCGTTAATGGTATTTGAATGGATTAGTCAATCCAACCTCTCTCAAAGTGGCTGATACTATGACAGAACTAAGGCAAAGGTTGGGCAGAATTTTTAAACATTGTGCTCAACGTGTTCTAATATCGAAAAACACATGACCCCACAGACGCACATGCATTTTCCCAACGATCGTAAGCAAACGTTTTATAGCACGTGCTACATTGTGTCCTCACACATCAAATATCACAGATTTAAATGACGATTATTGCGAAGCGGTGGGACGCGTTATCTTATTTTGTTTTATTTGCTTTTTGTTAGTTGTTAATATTTTTTTTTCTTGGAGAGGAAGGTGGTTAATTAAAAAAAATATGGGGGGGGGGGCTAAAACTTATGTAGCGCAGATATTATCTGAGTTTCTAAGCTCACCCATGCTTTATGATCTTTAATATTTCGGTAGGAAAAGTTGAGAAAAGCTGTATCAATCTCAAGAAACTAATGTTGCATGTGTGTTAGCGATAAAAGGGCAAACTTTGTCTTTCAAAATGAAGCTGTGTAAGATCAAAAAATTATTGTTGCTTGTTTCTCAAGGAAGATTAAGTTTTGCAAACTTGTTTCCTAACTTCTCAAATTAAGCATGCAATTATAAAACTTTGTTATGAACCTTGATGTTTTAATACTGGGATACCTTCAAGCACTCAATCAATCTGACAGAGTTTAACGTTTAACAGACTGTCAGAAGCCATTGAGAGGCGATTGGGTATGATTCATTTTAGTCTGCACAAGCTCCGACAGTGTAGGATATGCAGGATTAAGAAAATGTAATATGGAAAGCAACGCTTCTTCGTCATCAACATGATTTTGTCCCAGATGACATCGACTGAAAGAAGCAGACACAAAAACAGAATAAAAAATCTATGCAAAAAAGACAAACTCAGAGTTAATTAAATCCCAACTCATACCAAATAAGTACGGTTAAGAACGTTCCAATAAATTTTGCTGGATAATAATTATAGCCGAGCCGTAAACCATATTTGTTTTTGTCTTTCCCGGGAGGTTCTATAACTTCCTAGTTTGTTGTAGAGTTATAGGACCTGGACCAGCTGTAGCAACAAAATTAACATAACAAAAGCAACAACACCACCAAAAAAAAAAATAACTACAAGAAGAAGAAGAAGAAGAAGAAGAAGAAGAAGAAGAAGAAGAAGAAGAAGAAGAAGAAGAAGAAGAAGAAGAAGAAGAAGAAGAAGAAAAACAACAACAACAACAACAACAACAACAACAACAACAACAACAAAACAACAAAAACAACAACAACAACAACAACACCATTACCAAGAAGTGCTTTGTGTCTTTTGTGCAAATTAGCCCTAGATGAAAAGGACTACATAAAGTGAACTTGTAGAAATAGTCAAGGCGGAGATTTGAGTCGCTGAATGAGGTGGCTTGCTGTGACCGCCCACAAATGTATGTATCTAAGTTGAATGAAAGTAAGAGTTGCGCTCATCGGGGATACTCATATCCCCCCCCCTCTCTCTCTCTCTCTCTCTCTCTCTCTCT
The DNA here is from genome assembly GCA_033675545.1 of Elysia crispata. NCBI lineage: Eukaryota > Metazoa > Mollusca > Gastropoda > Plakobranchidae > Elysia > Elysia crispata. Next base: position 648,566 of record JAWDGP010005302.1, on the reverse strand, counting down.
CCGCCCTCTCCCCTCTCTCTCTATTTGTGCTCATCTTTTGTGTAAAAACAATGAATTTTGTTATTCCCAACGAAACAATTTATCAATTATTCAAACCATCTAGAAAGTCGAGTTGCCAGAATAATCTTCTGAGGCAAGAGTAGCTCTGCATTTAGCATGCCTGATCTTGTCATGGCATGAAGATGGAAGCCTCCTAGAGGTGCGTGTTTAATCGCAGTCCTTTTAAAGTTTTATAAGTTCCAATTATCGATCTTTAGTTAAATATTAGTTTGTGATTGATTCTACTATTCTGTTTATTTCATTATCAATTTCTTTGATCTTTGTCTTTAAAAGTAGCTTCGATTTCTGAACCTCTATCAATGTTTGATTGCACCATTGCTATGAAACTCTTCAACCCCTCCCCCACTCTCTCTCCCTTTCTTTCTTATTTTTTAGACAGGTATTTAATTGATGTGCAGAGCTCAAGACTTTTTTTTTTTTAATGTATAGCCGTGCTTTTGCTACGTTTCTTTAAAAGTATCATATGTTGTGAAGAAATACATGGAGACCACAAGGTTTAGACCTAAAGAACAAAAGAGCACAGGTTTGTTTCTTAGCACCAGCGTTCGAAAAAACGAATCCTGAACAAATCGTGACAATATTTTACTACTCGTCTATGGACACCGAAAATGAATGCGTACTCAGTATACAGGTTACTGCTCCTGTATGCCGGGCACGACTCCTCTTCCATCACAAAAAAGAACATGATATTTCTATTTTCTATTTTATATCGTAAATGGATCGACAATAAAGAAATCAACTCTGTCGCATCAACCAAGTATCATTATTTTTGCAATGATTAAACAAAAATCTAAATTTTACCATTAGTGCCGTCAGGTTTCATTTGTAACGAGCAGCTTTCAATTTTTTTCTTCTCTCTGTCTCTCTTTCTCTATTTATCTCTCTATATATCTATCTATCTCTTTTTCATTTACATTCCAAACTTTTAACTTCGACAAATCATCAACTACACAGGTGTCATGTATTTTCATTGTTCAAAGCACTGGCAAGTCATCACAAGAAGAATTTGTAAACACTGCCGCGACAAAGGGGAGTTATTCTGAATGAGTTATTGCGTAGCGGCGGGAAGAGTGACGCGTTGTTGTGTTGTTGATCTATTCGGCGCATCACACCCTTAGTAAGATTTTACGCAATGCTATTTTGCTCCCAGTGATTTAGAATCTACATATCTAATATTTATACATTTTACTTCTATACTAATTCTAAATTGACTCTAGATCCTAAATTTGTAAATGTTGGAACCTGTCGAGCTTGAGGAATCAAGAACATAGATCTAGATCTAGATCTAGGAAGTAAAACTGAAGGTTGAACGAGGACAAAAGATGGCACAACCTAAAGTCAAAGATTTTTTCCAGGCAAGAAAAAAGCGGGACATTCATCCTGCTAAAAGACGAAAGATAGAAGTTCAGCCATCAAGCTCTTTCTCGTATCAGTCGGATTTGGCAGGGTCTGAAGTCAAGCGAGCACAAAGCCCTTCAATAAATGAAAATGCCAATTTATGCCCATCTAATCCAGAAGTCGTTGTTAGATCTGGACGACTAGCTTCATGCCTTGATACAAATGCATCAAATACTTCTCAAACCCGAGCATGTCGCGGTCTTCGTTCAAAAACGTCTAGTTCCACTCGATTGCAGAAGGCTACTTGCTCATCTGGCTTTGATTTCAAATCTCAAAAGAAAATAACTGACTTACTAGAATTTAAATTTCCTACTGAATCAGATGCATCTAAATCTTGTTCTACTGATTTTACTCCTACCCCATCAAATGCAGACAAATCTAAAGCTGATCGAGTAACTGTAAGTGAATCAAATATTTCTGAAATACCTGAAGAAAACATGATTGCAGAGGAAATCACATCAGTCAAAGACGATCATTGCAGTTCAAGCACTCCACGTAAAAGAAGCATCCAGACTGAAGCTAATACAGAATCCTCAAAAACACGAAAGTGTAAAGTACCACATAGGAGAGTGGTAGAGTGTCCATCTAGTCCCTCAAATTCTGCCAAGAAAAAACTGGAACTAAATCTAGATCTAGATTCATCTGAAAGGAAAGAATTTCTGCCTGAATGTGCAGAATCTAATCTTTTAGACTTTTCTGTGCCTGAGGTAAATAGTAAATTTTTACTTCTACACCCGCTCTCACCAGAGTGCTGTTTCTTGTCTTTCCGGTCGACCTTGGCCGTGATCGTATTAATAAGTGAAAGTAGTCCCGATTACGAAACTCTATGAAGGCGCAATTTTATGGAACGTTGAAAAGATTAATTATAAAAAATTCACCCCCCCCCCCCCCCCCCCCAAAATATTAATTTTATAAAGAATGAGGGGGTTGCCCCCCACCGTGAATGAAGCGACTTTCACTTAATAATACGATCAAATCAAGGTCAAGATGAACCGGAAAGACAAGAAACAGCACACAGTAAAAAAGAAAATAATAATAAATATAGCTCTTACCTTTACTCCGTCTCTGCTACTTCAATCGTAAAAATGATAATGACTTAGCGTCGTTATTATAAATTCAGCAATAACTTGAAAATAATCAAAAGAACACTTATCACAAGCAGCCATGAAGAAAACACTTCAGCTGTTGAGCCTAATGAGTAATGACAATGAAAAGAGACAAACGACGCGATGAGCAAAAGACGCGCCTTTAATTGCGCATGCGCATTGGTAATTGTAAGACGTTGCGCATGCGCAAAGAGTAACTAAAAAGAAAGTAATACGCATGCGCGAAATACGGAAGTAATTAATATGCAAAAAGGCACCCACCTAAAGCAAAACAGTACGCCAATGTAGGTTAAGAAAAGAGAAAAAATCCATATCAAAAAGCCATATATTTTAAAAACTATTCATTTGCGACGAATAAAACCTTCAAATTCGTTTCCAGCACATTGAAATCTAACAGAAAAACATCATAACAAATGCCAATGCGAGACGGGTGCACAGGTAAAGTTTGAAAGAATTACTGCGCAGGAGTTAATGAATTTTATTAAATGTCTTTAATTAAGATTTAAAATTTTCTCCAGCTGCTTTGGAATTGAGATAAATTTCTGCCCTGCAAGTAATGTGCAGTTGGGGTTGTAAATAAAAAATTGCGATGCATTAAATGAAATTTTTTAAGTTTGCTTAAGATGAGGCTGGCCCTGTAAACACATTTAAAACTTACACCAAAAGATATCCTTCAAGAACTGAAGATATTAATAAAGGAAATCAACAGTAATAATATGCATGGGCAGTCTAAAAACTCTAAAGGTAATTTATCTTCAGTATTGTTGACATCCACTTTGATTATAATTTGCCACTGGAAAAATGTTCATTTTTAACAAGAAGAGGCTTAGAACATTCATATAAGTCACTCCCTCTATTGTGCATTAAACTACATTTTAAAATTCTATTCTATTTTCTCCTGATTATAACCAGATAAGATTTGATCATTTAAATTTAATGTAAAATTATTGCAAACCAAAACAGTAAACAGGACTGAAGTGTGGAAAAACTAGTATACACCATATAGTCTAGATGAATGAAATTATTGATTCAGTTTGAAATTCAAATAAGAAAAATGTTGAATTCTATAATTTTTAATATTGCAATGATTTTTAATATTCTATTTTGATTGTAAAATTGTCATCATCATACTATCCTTTAATACTTCTTACAATGACAGATAGATTTCAGAAAGCTTGCACATCTGTGCAAATAATTTAAAGTAATCCCTTTGCACCAATACCTTGAACAGTTGAAGAATTTTCTATTGTCTGATGTCTTTGTAAATTGATTGATTATGATGTCTTGATTTAATTTTTGCAAAGCAAAGGAAGGTGATAAATAGGTTAAGCTGAAGTTTAAATAAACCGGTAATTTCTGATTTTGTGTTGTTGGTTAAAAAATTTTTTAAAAAGAGCATCTCATTCTTTGACTTCCAGAACATTGCAAATGATGAATGCAATGATCCGGAGAAAGGAAAAGAGAGTCACACAGGGAAAAATTTTCTCATTCGCCTGGTATCAGAGGTAGAATCACCAGACCTGCCTATATCACCCCTAGCAATGACCCCGGAACGCTCACCAGACTCGGAAAATCCTATCCTAGAGCCAAAAGACAAAACTCCTTCTCCAGAGCCATGTTCACCAAAACTTCGGAATCTTTCACAAAAGTTGAAAGGATTGAGCAAGATGGTATCTCAATATGTTCATCTTCTTTTTGCTTTTTTTTTTTACTTTTTCTTGTTAAGTAGATGTTAGAGATCTTTTTGTGAATACAAGCAGTGACATTTTTGTCCTTTTTCTTTTAACTTTTAAGTCTTCTGGCAATATTGAGCTTCATTTTAGTTGCACAGATCACAGATTTCCTTCAATTTTTTTAAAACTCAAAGTCATTTACCTCACCATCAGTTACAAATTCCTAACCTCTCTCTCTCTCTCTCTCTCTCTCTCTCTCTCTCTCTCTCTCTCTCTCTCTCTCTCTCCCTCCCTCTCTCCCTCCCTCTCTCTCTCTCTCTCTCTCTCTCTCTCTCTCTCTCTCTCTCTCTCTTTTTCTTTTTCTTTTTCTGGGGTATGGATGGAAGCCATTTGTTTTTGTTTTGTTGTTTTTTTAATTGATCAGTATGTATCGAATAAGTCCAATAAATGTACCTCAATTTCAACTGTTTTCAACTACTCTCTCCAACAGAATGGGAAGGCTTTAAAGAATAGGCTTAAACAGAATGGCAAATTAGAGGATGTGAAACAAAAACTGGACAGACTTGACAAAGCGCTTGAGAAAACTGAGAAAGCAAAAGCTGCAAAGGAGGAGGAGGATGGCAGTGAAATCACCTCAGTGGAAGACTCAAAGAAGGATAAGGATAAGGAAGTGTAAATTTTTGTTTGTTCTTTTCTATATTTTTTTTTTCAGGAGGGGAGTGGGTTCAGCAAATTATTTAGACATTGGCTAGTTTTGGTTTCAAATTCGATACTTAAGCTCTGAAGGTCAGAGCAATGTAAATCAGTCAATAAATTTGATATCCTATTAATTATCCTAACATATTTTGTATATGGGTGCAGATTATTTTACAAATTTTAGAAATAGAAAGGGGAGTTTGCAGTATATGTTTAAAATGATTGCAAGCATATGGGTGTTTTTTTTTAATTATTTATATCTTTAAATTTACTCTTTTAGTTCACTATAATTTGAAATCGTTAAAATTTACTAAAAACATTCAAACACTTAGACAAAGCTACCATTGTATAAAATTTTGACAACACAATTTAACAGGCCAATTGTAGACAACATTTTGTGCATGTTTTACTTAAAACAAAACAAAACAAAACAAAAAACTTAAATAATTCTTTTGCTTTAATATATCTTTCACGTAATATTCAATTTCTCTAGCATATATGTTGCTTGATAAAATTTGAAAATTTAAATGCAACCATTTTTCTATCACTAGGCTGCCTGCATACCAGAGATTTGAACACCTAGCAAAGAAAGGGTTACCAACTCTGGTTTTGCCTTTTTCTTACAAAACACTGGAGGGAACATTCCAAGCTATGGACAGTGTTGTCAGCATGTTGCACAATAGATCAGAAATGTGCACTTACAGCAAGCTTAAAGCTGCTGTGCAGAACTTCACAAAAAAGTTTGTTCTGCTTCTTGTTAAAATAGTATACTTTTTTAGCCTTAAAGAATCATGGACGTTTGAAAATTTCTGCATGTGCAAGCTAAAATATATTTCTTTAGCGCTGTGTCTGTGTCAAAGCATTAAATTAAGTAATGTATTCATACCATTATACATTTCTAATAAATGTATTGATAACATATTTGATTTCTATACACAAATTACATGAAGCAAATTAATTATAAATCTGACAAAATGTCATTATAAAGTATATATGTAGTGAATCAAAACAAAGTGAAATCATAATGATTTTCTCATCAAGCAAGAACAAATAGAAATTGTTAGATTTCTAAGATTTTAATAAGAATTGAAGGTTATTAGTATACATGTAAGGTAATTATGACCATAGAGACTCTTCACAATCTGTTAAACTGAGGCAAAACGTGATAACTGAAAGTTCACTGTGAAATGTATTTTGTATAATCTTTTATTGCAAAGCAGGGGTGGATAAGAAATTTCATAAATATTTGTCAAGAGTAAACTGTGCTTATCATGTGATGTGTTGAGTGATAGTTTAGATATCAGTTAACTCAACTATTTGCAGAGCTTCAAATTTGTAAAGAATGCCTTAAAGGGGCGTGGTACAGTTTGTTGTACTGTTAAGCATTTTGGTGACCATGATTTTTATCAAAGTTTTGATTCAGTATATCAGATTATCTGCTATTTACCTTTTCTAGAAATTTTGAGGAGAAAACAGTGGGACAAATAAAGACTGTGGCACCTGATGCCTACATCTTCCGTCAAGAAAAAAATGTTGGCACACAAGAAAATAAAAAAGGATATGCTCTTACTATTGAAGCTGACCTGAATAAAGAAGGTATGTGCATATTTAAACAATCTTGCAACTTATACTTAAAATGTGAAAAAGATACTTTTTGTGTTTAGTGACTTTTACAGAAATATTTGGAATGCTTCTATTTTATTGACACTAAAGCTTGCACAAATTTTTCAAATTGTTGATTTAAGAAAACCGCCAACATGATGTTTCCAATACATGACTCAGATAAACTCAAATAATAAGAAACCAATTAAAAAAAATACCATATATTTGTTTAGAGGAAAAAGGTAAGGCTGTTCACATTGACCAATTTAAGAAATTCAGCAAAAAAAAAAAATTGTGTCCAGTTCTCATCCCTGTGAGTGTTATTTAGACCGAAGAACATTCTTATTGTTTGTAGACTTCCTAAATCTTCAGTTTTAAGTCGAGAAATCGAGATCAGATCTAATCTAGTTGTAGGTAAATAAGTCAAGCATAAGTCGTTCATCTTTTTTCTCGTGGATTCCTTTATTTTTTTTTTTTGCTTCGATTCCTTTTGAAAAATTTTCAGTTGCACATATGTGATTATTTAACTATCCTACCACACTTTTCTGTCTCCCTTGTACGCACACTTTCTTATTCTCTCTCCATCTAGTAAATATCTTGCTCACATTGTTACATGCTTTGCGATCCTGTAACAAAATGCGTAAGAGGGAAAAAGGAAAAGTAAGGACCTAAAACTTACCAGTGGCTCAGGTTGAGGGAGATAGGGAAGGTGAAGGGCCTAATACTTTTACCAGTGGCTCAGTGATTGACTTCGGTTTATTGCCCAGCCTCTACCCCCTTTTCCCTATCACCACGTGCCTCCAAAAACATTAAGATTTTGTACACTGATTGGCATCATTGCACCTGTTTAACTGTCTGGTGTAGGCAAGACCAAATCTAGATCTAGACCTAAGGTAACAAATCCAGTGCAGATTGATGCTGTGAGCTGACACAGTGTCACAATGTGGAATACTTTTCATTGTTCGTTGCTGACAGCACTAGGTTAGGCTAGCCTTGCCTTGATAGTCTAAACACAGCAATTATAGACTTTTTTCATTGTTGCGCAGAACAACATTGAAACTGTAACAATGTTAAACCTGCACCTACTATGGTCAGATTTCACTTTGGCCCTGGGAAGGGATATGCTTAGCATTGAGATGAATATCAAACTGTTACCGCTAGCAGATGCAAAGAAAGTTACTGTTTATCAGTACCAATAAAAGCAATAGGCGAGACAATGCACATAACCCCATTTCCCGGAAAAATATTTATCAAAACAGGCATTCGAATCCTTTTTTCTCTCTTTCACTGAGTACATAGCCACTAACCAGTACGTATTATACATATTTAGTCTGTATTTGTGCTTCCGAGTATATCTGTCCATATCGGTGCTAAAAAGCTATGTTCGCACTTTCCTTTTTGTCTTTGATGTTGATATTTTTCTCTTAGTCATTGTATTTTTATAAATGGACATTTTGATATATCGGCATATTTTTTTTTCTTCTAAAAAGCATGTCAATATATATGCGGATTCCTCTATACGTATTAAGATACGGTTTTCAAGTTCTTCAACTTAAGCCAAGTTCTCCCAGATTGGGTCACATGACTAAATTACCGTACTGGCACCCTAATAATTTGATTATATGTATCTTTGTGATTTGTCCTGGTTTCTTTTAATTTAATCATATGGCTTAACAATGATAACGTGAGCATGACCATCGCTTTTTTTTTCCACATTTAAGGAAATATGTATTCCTTATTTTCATACACAAATTTTCCAGTATGACAAGAGAGCTTCGATTTTAAAATTTTTCCCCTGTTTACTGTCGATTTCAGTATCAGAAAGGCCAGATGACAAAGTTTCTAGAACACCTGAAGGAAAGCCTGTCTTCACTGCATCAGCATTGATTCACCGGAAGCAGCATTTCCACAACAGTCTCTTAGGTCTTGTGATGAAACATCACAAGGTGATTTTCAGAAGTTGCTGATCTTTTCAATTCTCATTTAAGATGAAGAAAGATAAGAGAAAAATTAAAAATAAAATATATGGTTGCAAAACTAATTAGCAAAAATAACAATGATAAATTAGGAAAGTGTTGAGCGTCAAATGAATAATGCCCCACCTTTGGGAGTAACCAAGAAAAAGCATGCCAAATGGAAGATGAAAGAGAAAGCAAAAGAGAGAGACTAAAAAATGTATGTCCAATTTTGCATGTGTTTATTCACACAAAAATCATAGAAAAGTTTAAAAGCTTAAAAGTCTCATTTTGTCTTCTGTATAAGAGAAGGGATTGGCTCGCAATTCTTGGTTTTTTTTTTTAACGGACCTCCATCTGATGATCAGGGATTGCCAGTGGAGTTAAAAATAAGCACTTTGTTTATATTAATATATTCATCAATGGTAAAATGAGTATCTTACTAGATTCTCTTAAAATTCTGTAGTCTTCATCTTCAAGCTGCAAAAATTGTTTCATCCATTGTTTTAGGAACAAACTGTTAGGGATTTCTTTGGACTTGTCTTTTTTAATTTCAATTCATTCTTCAACGCAGACATTCCTTGCATCGTTGAAACCTCCTCTGAACATCCCAGACAGCAAAATAACAAGGTGGCACCCAAAATTCCAGTTGGATCAGGTGCCTGACATTGTCCCTAGTCCCCTGCCTCAGCCACCAGAGGTTCGCGTGTATCAGTCGGCTAAGGATGTATTAAATGCCCAGAGAGGCAGGCTCAACCCAAGGGTGAGAACAAATTACCTGGTATTATCTTCTGAAAAAAAAATCATCCACATTGAATTTATAGCTTAATTTGTCGCTCTGATGCCCCAAATTATCTGTCAATAGCAAATTATTCTCATTGTGATTTATTTTTTTGCTTTCAAAAATGTTTTCAAATGTCTATCAATGTTTAAAGACTGATCTACACCTGCATGTGCAAATTTACTTTCACTGGTTTATAAATGTTAATTAATAAGAATTTCAAACCTAACACATTTTGCTGAAAAAAAAAAAACCCACAGGAATTCACTTGATAGCAATGGATTCTCTTTTTGGTCATTTGATGAATTGTCCTTATGGTAGTTCTATTTTTTTCAATGAAATGCAAAATGTTGCCTTCATTTTCATTAACTCAACCCCACCTGTATCACCCGCTGTCGCCCATATGGACCACTATATTGTGTACCTACATCGCCTGTTCACTATCACTTTCTGTGTCTACTTTATGTTATAACTACGGCAAATCTTATGCAAAATGTTTAGAGGACACTTTAGAATTTGTTTTGGTTAGTTTAGTTTCGTTTTTGGACTAAATTTAGATCTATAAATGCAGTTTGATCGTTTTTGTCCTCGATTTTAAGGCCTAGCTTAGATCTAAACTTCGAGTTAGGATGGATGAGCTCTTGAATCTTATTAGGGATGCTTTAGAAATCATTTATTTTGATTATCTGCATGATTATTCCTACAATCAGCATAAAATAATGACCATTGTTCATTTGAGATCGGAAGTCAGATTGCGATGTTAAGAAATGGTGGTGATGTGGGATGTTGATGGTGAAAAAATGAAATGGTGATTGAGTCAGCCTGAAGTGAAGGAGAAGTCTTAAAAAATTGGTTTAATACTATCATGAAACTCTGTTTCATTAAAAATTCAACACTTCTAGTTTTTTTTTACAATTTATTTCATAATTTTATCTTGTTTTGTTTGATTGTAATATTTTTTTTAAACGTATAGATCTATTTTTTTGTACGGAGTTATGTCCCTTCTTTTAGGGTCGTGGCTTTACCTAAGCTGGAGTTATTCAGGTGGGGTTGATTTAAAAGTCACTGATAATATTGATATTGAGGTTGATAGACTAACAAAAATTGGGATCACATGCAGATTGCATATTCTGGTGAGTGCAAAATAACAGATTTTCATTACTTAACTTATGATTACAACCAGGGAAAATAATTTACCAGGTCAATTAAAGACCAACAGCATTAGAGGAAAGTAATGCAAGCTCAATACATATAATTACAATTTTTCAGGTTTTGTTTTAAGTTATGAATTATGATTTTTTTTTATTACTTTGTTCCTTAGGTGGAAGAAGCTTTGGCAAAAGTAGTTGAGGAAAATAAAATTATTGCTGCTGCCTCACCTATTTCAACATTATCCTCAACCACATCAGCATTAAAGGTTTCCTCTTCCTCTTCCCCATCTCCCGTAAATTCTCCATCTATGAAAGGCATTCCTGCAGCTCTGCTGGCCAAGGTGAGAGAAATACATGCAGAAAATATACTTTTTTTTCAGCTACTCTTTAGTTTTAAACCCAGCAATTAAGAGTGAATCATTTCACACCTTGATCTTAGCAGGTTGAGAGAAAGGCTTCACGTGTGCATTTTGCAATTACTCAACACAAAAATAGCCAATTGGTTGTTGTATCTAGACATATCCTTATTGGCGAGAACAATTACCTATGGCTTAGTATTTCCATTTTCAGCTATAAATAGGTATTCTAAATTGAATATTGAAATTGCAGTTAGGTTTCCAAATCTTATTTTTCAAGAAGCTAAATAGATCATAAATTTGACACAAATTTTAACACTAACCTTATAAGGTAATATTTACAGAAGATCTGAAATGTTCATAGTTAAAAAAAAAATTACCCTTTTTACACTCTTGTGGGATCTACCTTTTTCGGGAGCTTATTCAAATTAGTAAACACAAAAAGTAATTGTGACGGCCTGCAATTTTCAAGCTGAATGTTTAATTGGACAAATTTTGATTTCCATATTTTCTGGAAGCCCAATAAATTCCCTGTTTAACACTTCAAATTTTATAATTTCCTTATATTTGTATGAGATATGACTCAAAATCTTACACGTTTGGAAAATAAATTGATAAAAACGTGGTTTAATTTCAGTAAAGTTTTCATGCAGTTGCACATATCTTCACAAAAGCAAAAAAAAAATGTTATTTAAGTTTGCTTTTGGTACTTTAAACTTTTTTACATAACAGAAAATAAATGATTGTTCACAAGATGTTAACAAGTGAGAAACATCCGAAAATGGATTTTTTTTTTGTTTAAAGCCTATAGCTCAATACATTGTTTTCAGACATCAGCCTGAAATTCCCAGGCCATCTCACAATTTGTTTAATTTCTATACACTCCCCTTTTTATTTTGAATAAATTGAATTCTTTTTACATGCTGTTCAAGTGAGAGAAAGAAAATGCTCAATACAAAATCTGAAAAGAATGAAAATTGGATTCTTTTCCATAAGGGAGACAAAAGAAGACACATTAAAAATTCATTTAAAAAAAACCATTGGGGTGGTCTTCATGCATAGAACCTCTGTGTTTTTTGTAATAATTGCTGTACTTGTTTGCAATGAGAAACTGACTGATTTTATGCAATTTATCGATCAAGAATACACAGTCTTGTGTAACCTTAGATACCAGAGACATACAAGTCACGTACACAACACTTAGTTTTACATAAAGGATGCTGAGACAAGTCAACATAGAAAACAGAGGAGGCAGCCTTGAACTGAAACATTTAGACAGCTATTTTCAACATCACATAAGTCATGAAAAGATAAATTTTTTTGTCTTAAAAATTTATGACATAAAAAGAATTGACCTAATGCACTCTATATGCTTTTGAGAATGGTATTGCAACTTTATGAAAATTTATTTCTTCTAAAGCTGCCCCAACCCATAGCAAAAAGTAAACTTGTCCACTAAATCCAAGGCCGATGCCCATTTCATGTAAGATGAGCCAATTGAAACCTTTGATATTACAGTATACCTTGAATCCAATGAACTCGGATTCAAAGATAATAAAGAACACCTTGCATTCACTGAGCAAAGAAAAATCCTCTTTTTAATCCCTTCTTTGACTCTCATAAAATATCTCGCTTTAAATGAACTAATCTCAGATTCATTCTTGGGTTCAAGGAACTACAATTGTAGGCAAGCCCGTTTTAGAATGCTTTTCTACCTAGAAATATAGTTGAAATTCAATCTAAAGGTCTGCTGTTGGCTGACAAGACATAATACTTGCAGTTTATAAGTGTAGGGCACCCAATGTATAGGCTACGATATGCCACTACAAGGGGTAGATTTGAGCAAAGTATTGATATGCAGGGAGGATATGATGAAAAGAGGTGGGGAAGGGAACAGAGAATGGCAGTTGATGTTTGGGGAGAACATGATATGGGATCAAAGAGCCAAAGTGGCAGTAACTTGGGTAGTGGGTGGGAAGGGTAAAGAGTGGCTGTAAAGTTAGTTGACAATTAACATGGGAGACAATTTTGTACTAATTTGATTTCGGTTGATTACTTCCCTTGTAATACACTATGACATGACTCCAAAAATTCAACAAATTTTTAAAAAATGACCCAATTAGTCAGATGAGTCCATGGTTTACTATATAAGCTTCACATAATTTTTCAGACAATAAACTTCTCCATGCTTATATATTTGAATTTTAATGTAAGTGACATTTTTCTCACATAAGTATGTAAACCACTCTCTGAAGGCCTCTCCGACCTTTTTTGGTTTAATAGAGTTTTAACTCTTAGCATCAAGGCTAGATTAAGGCTTAGACTGCCAATCTTTGGGTATAAAGTATCTTTAAACTATTAATCCTGTAACATTAAAACAACATCAGTTTTTAGGTATTTGAGTTGGTTTTTAAGAGGCATAAAATTAGTATAAGGGTCGCCTATCTTTGAGGAGCTTAGTTAGCCGATGGCTACTGAATTTTTTGTATCAAAAGTTCAGCAAGCCAAGCTGTGCTTCCCCCCTCTGGCACATTTATTTCAATTGACTCGTAATTTTTCAAGAAAAATGGGCAACTTATAAGTTGGTATACTTTAATAATGATAGTGTCGCTGTTTTCTCCTGATTTTTTTTTTTCTTTTTTGCGCAAAATCTCTCTGTCTCTTCGAAAAATATATCAAACTAAACAACTTTCCCACTATACTTTTCAATGGTCGAGCACAGTCTGCTTAGCAGTCAAATTCGCACAAGAGGCCATAGAATAGACAAAGGGATTTTCCACTAGCATCCCATCTCGATTTCAGCTGGTTGAGGACATTTTAAAAATTGGAAATGACCTGACAATTTTTTTCACAGCATATGTTATATTTACATGAGTCATAACAGCAAGAATTAAGCTTTTAATGGGAGATCACGGAGTGCATGGTTCAGAGAAGTGATGAACAGTTTTTGGATCACTCAGAATTATTTTCAAATATTTTATAATTTTAATGCACTGACCTAGTGAATTTCATCTTTCTACTGCTCAATTCTTGCCCAAAGGTTTGTTTGAATAATAAAGTTGCAATAACCTTATGAAATAATGTCAGATATACTTTTTTTTTTTTAATTGTCAAAAAATAACCATTGACCCCTTTATGTCATTTGCCTCACAAATGTAGGTCATAAAGGCAGCGGTAAGTTTTTTTCCAGCCGGTCACTTTGGGTGATCACAAAAAAAGTGAATATTTGAATTCTGCAATATCAAAAATTTATGAATACATTTTTTAAGTTTCATTTGTACTACGCTAATAATAGAATCTGTCATTGAAAAGTGTGAGCACTAATTCTAGATCTAGACAACAGCCATGGGAAATTTGAGAACACAGGTTGGAATAAATAATATTTTTGCGGTATCATCCCTAACTAGAAGTGCTTCTTGTTTATATCTGTAGTAAATAGGGATGGTCCAAACACTAAGTAATTGCAACATTCTGATGTGAGCCTCCAGGCTCTATCATTTAGGCTATCATTTATTTTATAAATGGGAACTTTGATTTCTCTTTATGCCATTGCCTCTAAAACCATTTCATGTGCAGTAATGAAGTTTATACTGAATTCTGATCTGGTCTTCAATGTGTTCAATATACACCAAAGAAAAACTATGGAGTTGGAATATAAAATGCTGTAAAATATAATTTGATGTCAGTTGCAATCAACCTGTCGCTGAATGAGCCATTGTTAGGCTTCACTCACAAAGCTCCTAGCTAACCCTTTGAGTTGTTCATTTATACAAATTATAGCTTCATGAGCAACACGCAGTAACGCATACAAGGCTAGCATTTCAACTATGTGCCTAGGCTTAAATTTGTGTAAATCTAGATGTAATAAACAAATTTTTACTTAACAATTATTTCATATTATATGCAGTGTGTACAAGAAAACCTTAATTACTTACCTCACCATAAGGTGATAAAGATATTGAGCTTTTCTCAAAACAATGAATGTTCTTTCTTTCTTGAATTATTCAATCTCTTTGGATTATTTTTATCAAAACAATCAGCCTGTTTATATCCATTACATTATTATACCTATAAGCTTAGTTTTCAATAAGCGAAATCAAATTCGATAATCATCTGAATTTAGAATTAATTCTGTACATATTTAAGCTTTTACTCACATTTTGAACAAAGTGAACACTCAAAGAGAACATTGCATACCCAGGAGCTTTGGAATAAAAAAAAATTCAACTTCAACTTTTGCACCTGTATAATCTCAGAGTTTGAAATCATATTATATGCTGCTATACAATAGAAGTTGTCAGGACCAGACATAAGCTTCAGTTGAGAGATGAACTAATGAACTTATGAAGGTTCGGCGAAGAGAAATGCTTCCCACTTTGTTTTACAACATGTTGCGCAATACATTGTATCTGCAATAGATCATATTTGCACCACATAAATATGGTCTTGGTGGAGAGATAGACCAAATTAAGACTGCTTGCAGAAAAGCGTCAAAATGAAGTTTACTTTTATGATTGAATTTCTACTCCATAAAACAGAGGTATCTTCTCTCAGGGACTTATATATGAGAATTTAAATCTCTCATTGTTATACTTTAAAGTGGTTAATTGAGTTGCCCTGGTGAAGATGAAGCTGTCGTTGTTGTTAAGTTTGCTTATCTTTGATGTAGATATCTTCCTCATCTGTTCATTTGAATGGGAAGTTGTACCTGTAAAGGAGTAAAAGATAAGTGCATTGTGTTATACTGTCACATAAGTATGCTCTTTCTGATGATTTGTTTTATTTAGATACTTAGATTTGCCACCAGAGTTGGGTTTTTGGGTTATGGGACACATAGGAATATAGATTTTGAAAGAATTTCGGCATTCTTTAAGATGATACTACTTAAATCAAATCACATAGAGAATTGTTGAATAGAGATACTAGTATCTTGTTAGCAGGAAATCATCCAGGTCAGTTGTAGGCTCTTGAGCAGTATTTGAAAAAAAATTGTTATAAATTCTGGTATTGTACTAAAGAAGAATTAATCAGAACTTTTAAGGCCAAAATTTTCTTTTTCAAAGTTTGAATGTCAACTCCAAAAGTTAGGATATGATGATCAAACTGGTCTAGCAAACATTTTTTGGTAATCTTTGGACTTTTTTTTTCCATTTAGATTCGGGCAAAAGAGGCTCTTAAAATGGAAGCAGCTCTGACAAGAGACCCAGAGGAAGACAACAAAACAAAGATGATGGGCCATTTGCCTGAAATGATAAGGATCATAAGATCGTATCCTTTGTCTTGTTTTATGAGTTGTATAAGTATATATTAGAATATAAAAAAAGCAATGCATATCTGGGTTTTTTTTTTTTTTTTTCTGACTTGTGCAGTTTTTAAGCTCTTATTTCACAAGATAATATTTCTTATTTACTTGGTATGAACAGACTTAATATGCAGCCCTCTTTTTGTAGAACCTGTTATGGCCTTGACCTATTCTTCAAGATATTTTATCACAGAAAAGAAGCCAGCCTTGCCTCTGGACGTAATTTACAAAAAGCTGGAGGACAGCTACAGATCGGGAATATCAAGAAGTAAGTGGTTTGAATCATTCAAAACATATTTACTGATTAAATCAAACTTGGATTGGGAAAAAAAAATGATACAACATACCTTTTTGTGATATCTTTCAGGGTTGATGTAGATAGGTTATTGTGAAAGTCTAAGCCAAATAGGGCGTGTTAAGTGCCTGCATAAGTGGACATGTCCGTAAGAATAAAAGTATAATCTCAATTGCTATGAATGAATAGGATGCAAAGCCACTTGATCAATAAATAATAATTGATAATGTAGGCCCCCAGCACAAAGTTTTGAATGTAATGTTTAAAAAAACAAAACAAAAAAGAAACCTTCAATGAGGCTCCCAGCAAAAAGTATTAAGTGTAATGTTTGCAGAAAAAGAAGAAGAAACCTTTAATGAGACCCACAACACAAAGTATTAAATGTAATTTTTAAAGAAAAAGAAACCTTTAATGGGGCTCCCCGCACAAAGTATTGAATATTTAAAAAAAAAGAGAAAAAAAAAACCTATAATGAAGCCCCCTGCACAAAGTTTTAAATGTATTGTTTTAAAAAAAAAAAAAAGAAGAAGCAAACTCTAATGAAACAGATTTATTCTTCTCATTTACATTACAGCTTTCACAATTAATAAAAAAACTTACTTTGATACATTCTCGATTAAAGCACATGTAAATATATGTCAACTGAAATATGGCTCTTTTAAGTGGTTATGATTGTGATGTGTAAATTATGCCTTACATTTTAAAAATGATTGTGAAGTTCATCTCCTGACAAACAGTAGGGAATAGAATCACCACCAGTATAGACAGAAGACTCGATAATTTGGTACATCTGTACTTTGAAAATAAAAAGGGGGGAGGGGGCTTCAAAATTTTACATGAAAGGCATCTCCAACTCAATTACAAATTTTCAGATTGATGGTTGTTTAACAAAAATATCTTATTTAGAACATTCACCAAAATTTTACATCACTATCAGACTTTTCATTATAGGGAAAAAAAATTAATCACTGTAATTAATAGCCCTGCACTAGCGTGGTCCAATATGTATCACATGATGAAAGTATTTTTTGTTATGTGTGTGCAATTTAATAAAACAAAGGCATAATTTTCACTTTCAAAGTTTGGGATCTTTCAAACAATGCATTTTTGTTTCTATAGGCTGTGGACCTAATGAAACCACCATAATACTTTAACCAAAGAATGATTTAAATATCAAGAAAATGAAGAAAACTTATTTTTCCTGTCAAAGTGTTCAAAGTTTTAGACCATGGTTTTTAAAGGAAAATTTCCCTCTCTATTCTTTAAGGGTTGAGGTTATGACCTCATCTATCTAGCTCTACACTGCAGGGCTGAAGCTAAATCCCTAGTGGGTTGGCTTTGAAAAGGTAATCAGATGTTGCAAATTTTTTTATTGCAATATAAAAGATCCATTGTTTATTTTCAATACCCTGAATTACTCTTTCCAGAGGATGTGGAGCAGCATGTAAAACTGATGGCTGAGCTAGTTCCCGAACTCGTGTCTGTGGTGGAGATCAAGCGAGGTTCTTTCCTCAAATTTGACCGTAATGTTGATGCCCAGGCTGTTGCCAACAAGATAATGAATATGGTCAAATCACGGAAGTGAAGGCTGCAATGAAAGTGATAACTTTTAGCCCGTCGCGGTCTTTTATTATTCTTTTCTATCAATGGCCTTGTGAAGTTTTACATGATTGACTTTATCACTCAGTATGATGTGCATATTCCGTACATTCTGAAGCTCATGATTCTAGACTTGCAATTTTTTATTCTCTCTGTTCCCCTCGCAATCCCTACCCTTTTCTGTTTTGATAGGCATCAAAGCTAATTACAGGAAATCATGTGAGTGCATATTCATAGGCTTGGGCCAATGTCTTCAGCACATTATTACAATTATAGATTTAAGTTTTTTTGAAGTGCTTAGTCTTTGTCTAAACCTTGATATTTTTTCTTTAATATTCGACTATGTTTTCTTTAATCAGGAAACAATCAGAAAGTAATGAAAAGAGTAGAGTTGATGTTAGCAGAAAAGGCTATGATACTTACATTTTTAATATTTGGGTTTTTTTTTTTGACATATACTAGTACTTTTTACACTAAAATTTGATGACACAGTAATTAGGTATTGTTCTTAGCAAACGGAAAGAATTGATTGTTAAAAAAAGGTTAACATAAGGAAAAAGAAAGGGAAGAGCAAATGTTGAGGTTTAAACAACCTGTGTGGGTAATGTCCTTTGAAGATACGTATGAATGGCTTTGAATTTCTGTGCCTTTTACTTAAGAATGGATTATGATATTACTGATGGCAGAAATATATATCTTAAATGAGTTAGAAGTTCCACACACTCATCAGTGGCTTGAACCGGGATGATGTGTAATCTAGTCCTCATTTTAGACGTTTATCTTATGTAATAAGTGAAATTGTGTTATTTGAAAAATACATAGTCCTGAGATGTGATTGGTATTAATGTAAAAAAATTTTTTTTTTTATTGTTGATGTAAATGTACATTCAGTATATAGACTTGATAAGGGAAAGTAGGGATAAATCAATAAGGTCATAGTCCAACTTTTTAATTAGAGCAAAGGAAAGTGCAGCTACCAATTTGACATGAAAACAATGTCTTGCATTCAAACCAAACAAATGCAGGTTGTCTATTTTCACAACCAAAAGTATTTCAATTTGGGATGATTTATTTGTGGATTCCTGACTCAATTTTTTTTAATTTACATGTAATTATAAGGAAAAAGGGAATAGGTGTATTGTCAATTGTTTGTCGTTGTCATAATTCTTTGCTCAAAGCATATGATCAGTTTTGCGACTAGAACATAAAATAATTTTTGTGTCATAGCCTATTCATATGTGATTTATGTAGTGAAATTAACCTGTAATGGGATTTTTTTCTTTCGACCAGTCCTTTATTAAAACTGCATGTGTTTATCTATTTTGATTTTTGTTTCGATACATTTTAATTTAAAGCATGCCTGAAAATACATATTTTTATAGAGTTTTAAATTAAAGGTTTACATTGACTTACCACTCATATTATATTGCATGTTTCTTTTGTTTGCGAACTTTTTCAGCAGTAAATGTCAAAAGTTTAGTCATACTGTGGTGAATACATGTTTAAAAATAAACTCCATTTTAAATATTTTTTAATTGACAGTTATTTTTTATATAAAGTTATACCTGAATGTATAGTTTTCATCAGTCATGCTTTTGGAAAAAAAAATATTTTTTTTTATTTTCCAAGTTTTTTTTTGTTTATTTAACTGAAAAGCAAATACTAGACTTACGGAATAAGTAAAAAAGAAATGAAAGAGTTTCGTCTATTGCAGCTTTTGACAATTATTTACAACATTGTCTGCTTAACTTGAGCTTATTGGGAACTGAAACAAGAGTCCAGATTACCAAATACCTTAGAATAGAAATACATACATTCATAGTGGGACTCCACAAGTTTAAGTTACAGTATCAAGATTGATTGTTGAGTTAAGAGGATTCAATTATGGCTGTCTTATGTTTATCACAAAACACTCTTTTATTAAGCTGAAATTCAGGATGGTCAATATCACTCTTTAGTCAGCTGAAATTTCGGATGATCAATGACTTCAGTTTGCATGTCCACATACATACATTTAAAAAAAAAATCAACAAAACATGTTTTTATGTTGGTTGATGAATGAAAAAGTCAACAGAAATACTCCATCTAACTCACACAGCCATAGCAATTTCTTTTTTGGCTTAATGACATAGATATCTTGGTAAAGAAATGCTGAAAACAGTACATTGAAACCATGGGCTCCCCCTCTTGTCATCTTTATAAAATTTTGGTATGTATGGAAATCTAGGCTTTTCAATATTGTAAGCGAGGTCCTTTTTTTTTGTTTAAATTGGTGACATTGAAATTTCAAAATTCTTTCAAGAGAAATAAGAAATGACAAACTTTGTTTTGATAAACATATACGTTTTTTTTTTTTGAAAAACAATAAGGCTGGTTCTTGCTTTAACATTTGTATGCTCTTCTTCATGTCAATATTTGTAAACTTAAAATGAGGGGATCCACAAACCAAAAAAATCTTCATAAGTATCATTAGTGCACCACAAGGAGGTAGTCTTATCTTGGCACCTTTCAATCGTTTATTTAGAACAGGCTAACAACTAACAAAGAAAAAATAGCTCTCCAAAGCCAACATTAATAAATATTAAGCTGTAAAACATGTTGAGACAGCGGTAATGTCAATCTTAACAAATTAACAGAGCACACATTTACTTGGTTCTTTCACACATTCAACTA
This sequence comes from Elysia crispata, assembly GCA_033675545.1. Lineage (NCBI taxonomy): Eukaryota > Metazoa > Mollusca > Gastropoda > Plakobranchidae > Elysia > Elysia crispata. Next base: position 627,919 of record JAWDGP010005302.1, on the reverse strand, counting down.
TCACCCATGGCATCAAAGCAAAGAAGAAAAAAAAATTAAAATTATAAGGAGTCAAGTAAGTCCCACCTCTCATGTTTTGAGCTGTTTTTGTTCAAGCTGATGTTTGTGTAAATAGCTACTTGAGGACAATGTGTACAAAGAAACAAGACTTAGGCCTACTTATCAACATCGATCCATTCCAGTTGCCATCAGACATTCATAAAGTAAACGTTAGGTCTATGAACGTCTCGCCTAGGGTAAATGCATAGGTCAAGACAGATAACTGTTGAGTAGGTCTCCATAAAGTGAAGCAGCAGTGATGACAGGGTCGGGGAAAAACAAAGCAAAATGTAAAAGACCATAGAGCACTGTTAAGTGTTAACCAACACATGTCTTAGTTTTAAAGCTCATTTATTGATGCCATTCATCTCGTCAATCCATGTATCGAGCTTAATTCTTATTGGTAATACGTATTACCTGAGGGTCTCTCTGCCTTTTTACAATCTATAAATTTACAAACCTAGTTATCGTCTCACCCCTTAACCGTTTATGCTGAAGGCTGTGCTCATGTGGCTTGGGTTTCTTACTTTGGAAACGGTTGTCTTAAGTATTTAACACCTTTTCTGTCCTTTCGAGTTTCATTCATTCTATTTTAGTTTTCTGCTGGTCGTTATATCTTATTTTCTTTTGTAATTTAAGTTTTTCCTATGCCATTGTCTGTCTGTCGATCTGTCCACTCTCTGTCTCTGTCTCTGTCTCTCTCTCTTCCCCCTCTCTAATATAGCAAAAATGATGCATAACGGAACTGTGGAAAACTTAACTTTGTAGAAAGACATGGAACTTAAATGTACCCATCCATCATTTTTGTTTCATATTTGTCACACCTTTTCTCTTTAAATACCTTCTAATAACTTTTTTTTTTTAATTTAAAAGACTCGAGATATATTTACTTTATCTATACCCAAACCTCTAAAGAAACCAAACTAATTTGGAGACCTCAACTAGGTAAATTGGACAAAAAGATTTTGATTTGATCTAAATTCAACAGTCGTTTGTTACAACCGTAAACTAATCCTTTAATTATTTTTGTCAAATTCCAAGATGACATAAAATTGGATATATGATTATGAGTAATGGTCTTTTTGGTAACGGGAAAAGTTAAGTAATAATATCACCAATATTACTACTACTACTACTACTACTACTACTACTACTACTACTACTACTACTACTACTACTACTACTACTACTAAAGGTACAAATGCTGAGGAGTAGACTTATTGTAGGCTACTTTTATGAATTACAGGTATATAAAGTACTTTTAATCAAAATAGGCACTAAACCTGCCAAAAGAATTTAAAAAAAAGAATCGATTAGTAAGGAAAAGAATCAGATTTTGGCATCTGAGTAAGAATATTTCGTCATCTTAGAACTTCGTGAAATTACGTTTAAGCTAAACATAATATTCTTAATATTTATGTATGCACTGAAACACCATATTGGCTCTAACAAATTTAGTGTAAAGATTAAATACAAGATTTATCAATTTTCTAAAGACGGAACCTAAAAACATATTTTTATTGTTTGTTCAGTTGTTACGTATTCAACAAAAACTGTATGCTGTTTTAGCAGCACCCTATATAATTCATCTTTTATGATCAAGAATGCAACTCAGGTTGTCTTCGAAGGGTCACAGAAAAGTTCAAAATGACGCTCTTTCACATAATTTAATTATAATTATAATATTGCTCATTACTTAAAAAAAAAAAAGGACTACAGTGGACGTCTAGTCGAATACAAATTTTATTTAAAGACATCCATGACAGCCGGTTTAAGACTGTTGCATCAATTCGAATTAAATCGTATATGAAAATAATCATTCCAAAGTGGCTATTGAGAATTCTGATGCCTTTTCACGTGTTTGCTTATTTTCTACGCCAAAATTTTTTTACCTAGCACTTTCAAGAGGGTAAGGTCTTTTATGCCTTGCGTTAAAACAGGCCTCCAAATCCGCGACAACTCATGCTGCTGAACAGAGCAAGGGATAAAATAATAATGTTTCAATTTCCTCTTCTAAAGAACCAGTTTTCCCACGATAAACTTGGATTTTGGTAGAATTGAAAAACATGACAAAAATTAACTAAACATCTCACGACAGGCGCTCAAATACTACTTCGCCATTGATTGCATCAGAATATATATATATATATCATACATATGTATCTTTTAGAAAGTTGAGATACTGCAGTTTAGAATATATACATGTGTACTCACACAAATACACGTTTCTTTTATATAAAAAAGTGCTCACAATATCAGTTCAAGGCAGTTAAGTGAGTATTTTCCGGTGACTGAAAACAGTAGCGCGAAAAATGGTAAACCGGCACAGCAGTTCCTGTGATGTTTTGAAAACGTTGAAAATCTAAAAGCAAAAACTACATGTATTTCCCTGAAGGTTTTTTTTTTGTTTCTCTATTTGCACACTACTACATGTGCAACTACAGCTGCACACAAACTGCTTCAAGCTGTTTATGCTAAAATAAGACGGCATACAAAGTACGATTGATAGATGAATAGATCACAGAGAGAGAGAGGGAAGGAGGGAGAAAGAGAGAGAGAGAGAGAGAGAGAGAGAGAGAGAGAGAGAGAGAGAGAGAGAGAGAGAGAGAGAGAGAGAGAGAGAGAGAGAGAGAGAGAGAATCCCTCTGTCTTTGAAGTTCGTGCCTTTTTAATTCCTGGTCGGTTGTAATGGTAACCACTAACCCAGGTCTTATTGGTGGCTCTCAGTCACTAAAAACCTCATAATTATAAGGGAATGGAGTTAACAGCCAGCTGAGGTATTAAGTCATTATACATGTAACGTACAAAATTAATGTAGGCCTACTTCATTCTGCTTTAATGAGACCGGAAAACCTGTCTGACCTGCTGATCTTGTGAATCATTCATTCAATGGCTCTGTTCGTCTATAGAGTTGAGTGGGTACTTCTTCAGCAGTTTTCACTCGTTTATTCTTGCCACCTGCGACGCATGGGCAATGCGAAATTACAAACTCGTGCGATACATGTCTTACTATATAGGCTGCGGTTACACCGGACTTCATAAATCACCTATCTCCATTCATTTCTACACCTCAGTTCAGGAGTCAGGTGCACATCATTTACCTTGCTTTCTTACATCTATTTTGTTACAATTCTTGCGCGCGTGGTATCTACATAACGATCCGGTTAATACGAAGCGATTTTGGCGTGATTTTTTTTTTTTTAAATCTGACACAGTGAAAGCACTTTTCCAGGCTTGTAAAACAAAGTACATGCAGTGCTATGTTCCGCGGGGCAAGTGATTCTGGTGTGTGTGTGTGTGCGTGTGTTTGCCCACCTCCGTTACAGGCAAGAGTCTCCAATAAGGCTACAAGAGAGAAAGGGGTTAGGCCCACCTCCACCCCCCCTGCACACTTGGACGACATTCCTGATCTGTCATCCACATTTTTAAAAAAATCTCTTTCTCTATGTATTCTGACAATTCGAATTTCGGATAATTCGAAGTCCTTTTGTTATCCGAATGACTTCGAAATGAGCGGACTCGACTGTAGTTTTTTGGCTTTATGAAACTGCATAGACTGCCTCACAAAGTGTAAATTGTACCCCGACTCTTTTAATGAGGTACAGTGTCTGTACCGTTGGTGGTTTTGGGAAAACTCCATTTTGTTTCTTGTAATCTTTGTACAATCTGACTCTCCAGTGATATGAGAGAGAGAGAGCTCTATGTGCAGAAACTCCAGGTGAGAATGGTTAGCTAATAATTATTAAATTTGTAATATCGATTTATCTATAGTTGATCCTTCCAGATTTAGACATTGAAATGACACAGATTACCGCATGACTGCATTACTAGGGACTTTTTGCAGGAACGCATAGACTTATGATTGGAATTGAGAAGGTTTTTACCCAGCAGAATGTTTTCATTTTCACAGCTTCGGCATATTGTAGCAAAAGGGTGAACTAGATGCTTGGACATATAATTCTAAGAAAAGGAAGGAAAAACAATAAGATAATTCTCTGTTTTTTCTTGGAAAGTAAAATTCATGTTCCCAGCATGCATCAAAATACTTGGCCGAACCATGTTAACTCTCTGCCAAAAATATATGACAATCAATTACGTTGAAGCAGCATGATACTCTCTCTCTCTCTCTCTCTCTCTCTCTCTCTCTCTCTCTCTCTCTCTCTCTCTCTCTCTCTCTCTCTCTCTCTCTCTCTCTCTCTCTCTCTCTCCTTTATGCTCTTGAAATCACCATACCAAACAGTCTTTGACAAAATATGAACAATAACCCTGACAAATTGTATTAATCAAAGAAAGACTTTATTGACAACAACCAACAAGATGAATTCATATTGAACCGCATAGAGCATCGTGATAAAGACAATTACAAAACAAAATCATATTCTTTGGAGATTGAGCATACCAATTCTCCGATCAAAATGCAGGATGTTGGAAAAAAACTGTAAAACCTTTTTCTTTGTGCAGGGGTGGTGGGGAGGCGAAGCTGGCACACAAAAGAATCATAGAAACTCAATGTTAAGCTTGTCCAATTTCCATTGCATTTTAAGCAAGTCCATCGTTTAACTGTAAAACCTTTTTCTAGAGACTAAAATAACAACATAATAACTTCAACTACATGTCTTGATCCATGAAAGAAACTTATCACATCACCAGAATCACTGTCTACATTACATGCAGTGAATATACTGTTCCAAAAAAAGTGTACGAGTAAATTACTTTTCACAGCATTGGCTATTATCAGCAGCTACCACCAGATGGAAATGGGGAAGTACAATAATACATAAGTACATTAGTTTGCATTATTGTCCCACACCTTTTTAACTGTTGGCTCTCAATATCTGTGGTCTATGCTTTTTATCATTACTGCTCTACAATAAATATAAAATAGGCCAATACAAATAAAGTCATGTCTGCGCATCTTGTCTATCTCATGGCCACAACCATCTTTGTCGCTTCTCGGACAACAACGGGAAAATCCACATGGAGATGTGCGCGCCAAAATCGTCGCACTCGGCCCCAAATCTCCGCTGGAAAGTTAGGGCTGGCAATCCCATGCAAAATTCTGGCTATACTCCTCCCACTAAGGCTGTGGTCATGTCCATATATGGACATGAATTGTCGGATGTCAGCGAGGAGTTGGCTCAAGGCATTGGAGTTTGGCTAAAGGAAGAACCACATAGAACAAGATCTCCATAAGACGGACTTTTAAAAAAAATTGAAGGGAGAGGAAGAGGGAGAGAAGGGAAAAAGGGGGGGGGGGGGGAGAGAGAGAGAGAGAGAGAGAGAGAGAGAGAGAGAGAGAGAGAGAGAGAGAGAGAGAGAGAGAGAGAGAGAGAGAGAGAGAGAGAGAGAGAGAGAGAGAGAGAGAGAGAGAGAGAGAGAGAGAGAGAGAGAGCAATTCGAAATTGATAAAATAAATAAAATTTTCAATCAGAGCATGCTTAGTCAAAAAATCTCTCTCTGCGCTTACCACCCCATCCAGTGTGTGTTATAGACATAGGAGATCTTACATTAAATTCTCTTTAAACGACACTGGTGTTTCAAGTGGAGGACAAAGGTGTCGCTTGTCCTCTGCTCTCTTCGGATATGACTGAGGTGTGTCCGATTGCCCTTCCGACCTTGTACTGTTGTTTTTCGTTTCCAGTGGTATTCAGTTTTTGATTCCTTTAGTTTCCATACAAATTTCACTTAAAGTTATTGCTGTATTTTTGTGGTTAAGTCTAAATCTCGATGTATGCTGGTTGTATCTGGTTTTGAACTCATTTTTCCAATGTAAGAGTCCTGTTTTTTCGAGGGTTTCTGTTCGACAGTTGCCTTGTATACCACTCCCTTTTGGAGGCACTGGCCTTTGAGCGGGCAGGATTTTATATCCCTGCATTTGCAAGTTTTTCCTTGTTTTTCTTGTATCTTTGTGGATTCAAGAACTGTTTTGTTGTGGCTAGAAATTATTTGTTTCATATTCTGCATGCAGCTATAGCTTAGCTTTACGGTGTTTTTATTTCATATTTTGTGCAGCTTGTTTGTTGGTAAGCACGTGTGTAGGAGTCAAAAAAACATTTTCCCGATGTTGGTGGTGGCATTTACACTGAATGGGGGGTTGAACCACATGATGTTTCTCTTTCTTGTTATCTTGTTGTTGTTTTCTTCTTCTGCATCGTCTCTTTCTTCATCGAGTGGTGTTTTTATTTCTCCAGTAGCGTGATTACGATTTGTTTTGACGGCTTTTTCGTGTATTTTATTTGTTGTTTATACCCGTTTTCCCTTAGTCTGGCATTATATGGCTTTGCTGCCTTGTTGAAAATATTAATATTAGCGGAGTTGTTTGAGAAGGCGTAATTCTATATCTTTCGACGAGTTTTTAATAATGGGGGGTGGATGGTTGCTATCACGGAGGATATAGTTGATTGTGGTGAAGAGAGTGGAGGACAAACGACACCTTTGTCCTCCGCTTGAAACACCAGTGTCGTATGAAGAGAATTTAAGGTAAGATCTTCTATATCTATGAAAAGCTCCCACTCTTATCAATTATTCCAACTCATCTTCAAACTAGATAGATAGATAGATAGATAGATAGATACATATGTTCCTTAAAAAAACTCCAGGTGTGAGTGAGTAGTAGTAGTAGCGACACACTATAGGCATCATAAACAATCCTGCAAAATTGTCCAATGTTGACTATATACCCACTCCCTTCTCAATAAAGTTTGTCTCTCCACTCTACAGGTTCGATTTTTGTCCAGTGTTGACTTTATGCCCACTCCCTTCTCAATAAAGTTTGTCTCTCCACTCTACAGGTTCGATTTTTGTCCAGTGTTGACTTTATGCCCACTCCCTTCTCAATAAAGTTTGTCTCTCCACTCTACAGGTTCGATTTTTGTCCAGTGTTGACTATATACCCACTCCCTTCTCAATAAAGTTTGTCTCTCCACTCTACAGGTTCGATGTGATAAATGATGAAATGATTTGTGTATATATGAAAATGTAAGTTGTCCCACAACGCCAGGAATTCGAATTCCAACTAAGCTACCAGGTATGACAAACTAATGAGTAATGTGGCTAGTGGTAAGGCACGACAGGTAAGTGTGCAGGAAATAAAAACTATACTGATGTAAGTTTTTATCATTTCTTTCTTTGCAGCCGACAAAATAAAATAAAGATACAAAAAAAAAACCTGCTCAGTCTGAAACTAGAACCCAATCAAAACCAAACTAAAATCCGGAATTAAAATCTAAAATTAAAAACTTAAATTAAAACCCAGTCAGTAGCTCTCATACAGCCCTTCCAATATCAAGGCAATGGCTGTTCAAAATTAAATGTCAACGTCAAGTTTCAGGCAAACGTTTAAACTTGAGACTCTCTCTCGTGTACACGCAGTTCGGCCACTCGAATCCAGATGAGGAGCTTCAAAAAGTGCTCTACATAGGTTTTGCGAACAAAGATTTTCTAAATATTACCGATCAGAGGGATAGCAATCTCCCTACCTGTCTACTTTAATAGGTGAAGGGATATGTGCAAATCTAAAACAATATAATGTACTTTAAGTTCTAAGGCAGACATAGAATCAAAGTAAACCTTATCAGTGTCAAACATCGAAACTGACACCATGGGAGAGTCTCCTCCGATGCAAAACTATCGTTTACAGGAATTTTATCTCCTATTAGCGCCTGTGATGTGATAGCAACAGTACCGAGACCATCACAGAGGCTAGCCCTACAATTAACAAACTGTGTCAAACGACCTTTAGTATAAAGGCGAACCTTCTTTGAGCCCACACCTACAACCCGCCACAGAGTCTGCAGTGCGTAACAGCTCAGAGCCTAACTAGAATGCTGCTTTTGGTTTGTCCGGTCAGATCTCGGTTACTCTATCTAACTTAAAGGTTTTCTCGCTCTCGAGAACCACGGACGGATTACACACTAAGGCATATCAGTTTCCCTGACATAGTTGCGGTACCTGTTCATTCAAAGGAATACGGATAGCAGGCAATCTTAAAAAAGAATACAGAGTAAAATATTAAAAGACGTCCGTTTACACACACACACACACACACATATATATATATATATATATATATATTCCCCCCCTCCCCCCAATTCTGTTCACTCTATGCAGCGTGCATTGTTGATCATATCTTTTAGTCTCTAAACACTACCAACCTCTGTGACTTTGATATTCAGTTCCTCCTCGTCGCCATGATTCCTCCGCTCCCTATCAAAGAAATCCTCCAGGTCCTTCTTCAGACTGTCGCTCCTGGCCAGATCGGCTTCCTCAGAGCACATCCACGAGTTTTTGTGCGATACCCTGGTTACCAATAACAGGTGGGGATCAGGTTGGAAAGGATTAAAGGCAGAGAAGCATCATATCATATTTTCATTAAACTGTGGCAGAGGATTAATGCACGGAAGCTTTAAATATCACATTTGGGTATTTTCTAGGTTTGGGCTATATTATGGTTCATAAACAAAACATTTGATATTGATGTGCGAATATAGAAAGCTGCAGTGAAATTACAATCCTTTTATTATATTCTGAACAAGCTGAACATACAAGCATACAGGCTTTTAACAAATAACATACACAATAATTTGATATGCATGTATTATTTTTTTTTTGTCTAAAATAATCCTTAAGCTCTGCTTGTTGCCTATTAAGTGGCATTATCGAAAATCTCACACCCCCCCCCCCCCCCCCCCAGGAAATATAATAAAAAAAATAATGAATCCATGTGGTTTCATAATTGAACTATTTGTGACAGTCATGACAGAAACGATTCTTGACAGATTTGCCATCACATTTCTCGAGAAACAGTATCTTTTTTGGTTAAAAAAAAACCACGATCATTTTTCCACTTTGTATTATAATTGAAAAAACTGCGATCTTTAACCCACTTTGTATTATAACTGAAAAACCTGCGATCTTTAATCCACTTTGTATTATAACTGAAAAAACTGCGATCTTTAACTCACTTTGTATTATAACTGAAAAACCTGCGATCTCTAATCCACTTTGTATTATTTAGATATGACACAAACTTAGGTAACTTCAGAAACATTTAGTTTTACCGTATCTCGTTCTTCACTTCTTATTGTGCATGCTGCACCTCAAATTAAAATGAGAACTTAAAGAACTATTTAAATTGTATTAGTTCAAAGGACAGCTGTTGTGTTCATCTTAATATTTTTCGATCTCTGTTCGCATCTTTTTAGTACGATGGAGGCCTCTACCTCGTTTAACTGTAGATTTAAGAAGAATTTAGCTATTTGTTTTCCCTAAAAAGTAACCAATTTGGTCATCGCAAATCAGTGCGATAGAGCGGTTAAATATTTTGCTCAAATTTCAAAAGGTCATCGAAATTACGTACTGTAATGGCAAGCAGTAACTTCTTCTTTTTAAAAATTTTTAAAATTCGGTCCTTAAGTTAAAAAAACAGCACCACCACCAAAAAAAAAAACAAACAAAAAAACAACAACACACAGACAGTCACACACACACACACACAATAATAGTAAAAAAGACAACTCTTAATTTTTCCTTATCAGCTTAATTCGAGGCAAGATATAATTCTATAGTCTAAAAACGAGATAAGGACTAAAATAATTATTGTAAATACAAGCAATTGTAACATTATATTTTTTCTGCTATCGTAACTATGAGAGTAAAATTTTTTTACAGTTCTACTTCGCTTGAATTTCTTATTAGTATGTTTTATTCTTCGATACAAAAGTGTCCTTTAACCTGTTTCAATTCAGCTTGAATTAATATTTTATAATGAAAAATTTTGCCTCCACCACTTGTGTGGGTTTCAACTTTTATAATCACCTCCTCAAGGCATCTGCCAACATGTCCAGCTGCCCTAGTTCTGCCTGCTCCTGTCTCTGTGTCCGTGAGGTCAAGAAACCTAGAACCTCGTCCACCTGGTCATCTGTGAGGTCGCCGCGTGATCGAAAATGGAACGATAAGTCTGAAAGTTCCACCAGAACGCCACTTTTCCGGAATCCCCCGTGGCCTGTCCAGAGTTAGATGTGGGCAGGGCGAAGAGGAAATGAGACATAAAAATAAATTTAATATAAAAGGAGGCAAATATTTCACACAAGAAAGAGTGCAAACCCCGCCCGCGAAGAAAAATTATTGTAAAATAACCCCCTCAAAGATGAATGCGTTTTCTATATTGGAGCAAACCAATGCGGCCATCGCAAATTAGTTCGCACGTTGAAAAGGCGACTTGACACAGGACACAACTGGTATCTAAATCACACCCCGACTGTGTAGTAGCGAGTTGGTCCCCACATAATTATTCCACGGCGGGTGATTTAAGTAACAAATACCGACAGTCTGATCCACATAGTTTAAAACTGGCGGGTAACCATTTTTTTTTTTTTATAAATGAATAATTCTACGAACCCAGTCCACCTTGCAGGGGATGCCAGAGCTTCCATCCTTGTGTTAATCAAATTTCAATATCTTTATTCATTATTCTTCAGGATATCAAGACATAAAATAGTTCAATTACTGCTTTTTTAACATCCTTTTCTAAGTGGGATGTGATACTGATTACTGAAAACTCTGACTTTCCTTAGATACAGCGTTTGTTATGTGATTCAGGGGAGGTCTCATCAAGAACACACAGTCCTGTTTATTTGGCTCTCCTCAGGCCTTATGGCTCTAAAAGCTTCAATGTAAATTGACTTAATTTTTTTTCAATTAAAAAAATTATTTCTGTGTGTAAAATTTATCGATTCAAATGATGTAAAAAGAATAACATTTTATTGTATGTTCCAAGTTCTTTCAGATATTTTGTAATTTAACAGAAAAATGTGTGAAAGTCATTTGATCTGAAGAACCCAGAGGATTTCTCGATGGCACCACAAATAAGGAGAACAGTAGTACTATTGGTGCAGGGTTAACGCTAAAAATAAGGCTAACCCTGACAACCTTCCAACAGCCAGATACTGGGTTGTTTTTTTTTCCCAACTCATAACAAAAGATGTACGACTTTTTAATTAAATGTTTTGAAACAAATCAATTCTTACAAACCCAATAAAAAATTTGAAGAGTAAATAATTGGTTGAATGATTGCTGTTTGTTTAAATGTTCATTTCCGCTTAGGAATTTTTTTTCTTTAGGCGCAAGAATAGGTTCTGTTCAAGATGGCCGGCCTCAAATAACAACAATTTGCAGCTCGAGACAGTGTACCAATTACTGCCCACAGACTGTCTCTGATTAACGCTACCCTCTGCCTTGAGAGATATAATCTAAAACAAGTTAATCCTTATGGAAAGCTCAGGTGAAAAGCCTGGGGCTACCTGTTAAAAGTTCAGTTGAGACAAAGTACATTGGAAGTACTTTCCAAACTTCCTTTCTTTCACTGTTTTTGAGACTTTCCTACAAAATGCGACGGATCTTGCATTTAACTTTTTTCTTCTTCTTTTAATTTTTTTTCTTCCCTTTTCGTAAGGATAGTCAGAGACTATTTGAGACGCAAATTCTATGTCTCGTGCCTTTAAAACATTTGTACTCTTAGCCTTATAATAAATAATTTTATTATACGATCGTTTTAAACAGTACTGTTAGTCGTGATGGTTTTTTTTTATTCCTTTAGAATTATGAATTCATTACCATGTGAACATAACGCCGTAGCACAAATCAATTCCTGGCCCGCTTTGCTCGAGAAAGTTTCTCGATATTTCACAGCAATCCTACTGCTCGTGGGATCTATGGGCAAGACCTCAAGGAGAAGCTGCTACGTAACTAGAGGCAGTTGGTCAATCAGAGATGCTTATAGAAAACAACCTGAGACCGAACAACAAGCTGGAGTAGCGCCTGGTTGATTAAGTATCAAATTAATCCAGATTTCGAGTCGCGATTACCCACTAACGGATACCGCAAACCTTCGGCTATGATTTATCTGTCTTCAAAGTTACACAGAAATGGATGTGTTGACTTTGTTCATGTTTGTTTCAGTTTGTTTCTCTTTCCTCGTTAACAGGCTGTTTCATGCTGTCCTGTTTTGCCAATCATGATTCTGCTTTTTGTATACTCATGTTCAAACGCATCGTATGTCATATTTCTTCCCCAAAGAACGAAAGCAAAGATTACGACACTGCTGCTAACCAATTATAAATAAAACATTCGAAGTTCATTTTGATTTATGGGCAAGGCTTTTTTTTTCTATTGTTATAAATCAGTATTTCAAAAGGGGGCAGTTGAATTTCGCCGGCAAGCTTACATCGCCATTAGCACGGGAAGGACCCGCGCTAAAAAAAAAAAAAAGGGGGGGGGGGGCTCGGCTCACATCTCCTTCTGATGGGAGGAGTTATGACTTTTTTGTGTCCCTTGAATGATGCTCAACTGTGGGTTTTTTTTTTTTTTTTTTTTTTTTTGCACACTAAGAATGAGAGTAATAAAACTTACGCAAAGTAACCAAAGCTAAGCAACAATAATAAATTCAATGTAAAAGAAAAAAAATTGTATAATCCCAAAGAAAGATTTAAAAAGCAGCGCGTCCATGACTTGTAAATATGGCAGTCAAAATTTAAAGTTTGTCACTTTTTCTGATCTGTTTTTTAAATGAAATTGATCAGGTCAACAAACCGGAGTCCCACTGCAAGGCGGTCAACTCTCGCTTGACCAGTCCAGAATTCCAGCCCATCGCGTCACAGACGTTTATAACCTTGAACTCCAACTCGCTGCTCTGAGAAAAACTTTTGCCCTCCAGCTTTTGACGGGCGACAGCTACAGCAACTGGTGGACACTGATGGGGAAGTAAACAGGGAACATTCTTCATATATATATATATATATATATATATATATATATATATATATATATATATATGCAACAACACCTGAGAAAGAATTAATATTAATAACAAATATTAGTTATTTACTTTAAAGAATGAGAGTGAATGGAAAATCGAGAAACGGTGAGAAAGAAAGTAAGAGGGACAGAAAAAAAGAGAAATATAGAGAGAGACAGGGAGAGATGAGAATGAGAGAGAGAGAGAGAGAGAGAGAGAGAGAGAGAGAGAGAGAGAGAGAGAGAGAGAGAGAGAGAGAGAGAGAGAGAGAGAGAGAGAGAGAGAGAGAGAGAGAGAGAGAGAGAATGAATATTTATTCAGTTTTACATTAACTTAACTTTTTTTTTTTTGTTCTGGACTACTTTCATCAAAAAATAAGAAAAAAAAAAAAATTTGTGCAATACATTTTGTAAAATGAGGGGGTGGGTTTCCACCTAAAAAATCCCCCCAAGTAACAAAATAATTTGAGTTTAAAAAAAACTTTCTCTAGTCAAAAGAAACGCTATCTATAGTTAAGACTTACTCCATCGAGTCAAAATTATCAGATTTATATGATAATTCTAATAAGTCTGTTCTTCCTCAATCTATTTTAAGATCTTTCTATGAGCTCATTACACCGCTTAACAGGAGCTAATACATGTAGTTCTTCTGACAATAGAGATAAAGTAAACAAAGTTCGCAGCCTCTTCATGCACGTCAATGCAAGACGCGGTTGTAGGGAAGCACCATTTTTATGAGCATCAAAACAAGCCGAGATTTAATAGGGTCTATCAAGAACTTTGTAACGAACTTATGCAAACTGAACCGCAGCGGTGGAAAAGAGATGACTACATATTACTTTCGGTTTATTCTGACACCAAACTGATGACAGCTGCAAACAATGACACGGAAAAAGATTTTGGATCTGGATTAAAACAATTCTTTTAAGATGCCTTTGATAAGAGCTACGAATATTTTACGTCTTTATACAAGTTATAGGTGCCGTACAAGTTACATTGCTGTTGTTCCTGATCTGCTTGCAGCTGCCATCACCATCACATGTTCTACTACAACAACAACAACAACTACTACCACTACTACTACTACTACCACTGCTACTGCTACTGCTGCTGCTGCTGCTGCTGCTGCTGCTGCTGCTACTACTACTACTACTACCACTATTACTCTTACTATTCTATTTCCACTGCTGCTACTGCTACTTCTGCTGCTGCTAGAAGATGTAGTAGTAGTAACAGCAGCAGCAGCAGCAGTAGTAGTAGTAGTAGTAGTAGTAGTAACAGCAGCAGCAGCAGCAGCAGCAGTAGTAGTAGTAGTAGTAGTAGTAGTAGTAGTAGTAGTAGTAGTAGTAGTAGTAGTAGTAGTAGTAGTAGTAGCATCAGCAGCAGTAGTAAAAGTAGTCCCAATAATACATCTAACACATCTCGAACTGAAATGCAAGCTATTATGTTGTTATCCAAGGCTTTTTTTTTTTTTTTTTTTGGTCATCAACGTTAATTCAAAGCAAGCACAATTCTCGATGACAATAAATGGTTTTAAAATGCACTGAAGCCTATATAATTACGAGACGGGGAGCTGTACAGAATTCAACGAAAACCCTTGTTGAACACCGACTAACAAGTGCGCTAGGACATAGTGAAGGTGACAAAGACTTGCGAGAACTGAACGTCTGTGCCTCACCAAATAAATAGCTTTGTTAGGATTCGGACGCCGAGTGAAGAATCGAGACAACCTCTGGACTTATCTCGTTAGGGTTTAAAAAAAAAAAAAAAACATAACAAGTAACTACAATGAGATCCGGGTTGTGAACGATAAGAAGCAAATTAGTGGAGCTCGGCGAGGCTACCAGCACAGCCTATTTCAGGTTGACTGCGACTTTATCAAGCGCAGAAGAAAGAAGGCTGAAGTCCAATCGACAAAGGAAGACCTAGAAGATCCTTGACATGACTAAAAAAAAATCAATTAATGAGAACGAAATACTTTCCTTTGTCGTCAATTAACAGGAACCAGCCCTCCTTGTGTAAACGGATATAAGATTTTCTTGTACTTATAGTTCGGATGTGGTTCTTTCATATTCTTTTTTTGTTTGTTGTTTCCTTACTTCCCTAGGAAAGATAATAAAGCTTGCTATTGAAAGAGGCGACGCATTTATATTAAATGGTTGGATGATATAAGCATTTTCTTTAAATGCAGAGAAGATCACGTCTACAACTCGATTCGAACTTAACGCCAGAAACGCTTAGAAGATAAAGAATTCATCTGTTCTACAATTTGGCATTCTTTGATAGATAAAAATCGTAGCTTGTAAATTAAAAACCATAATTATATACTCACTTTGTAATATAACAGCAATCACAAACAAGTTGCATCTTCCCAGAAATAAAATACAGAACGTATAAAGAACAAAACTGATATACACTATACCTAGTACTAGTTATTGTGGTATTGTCAGAAAAACAACAGAAGGTATCATATTTTTTATTCGCTCTACTACCAAGATAAAAACAAACAACAGAAGGATAAAAGAAGAGACAGTAGACCTGGATATTAGCCACAATATAATTGCCTTAAAATTAAGAATGTATTGGATCCAGGCCGGAGCCCTGTCCCCCTGAAGCTGAAACATTTTCAACATAAGTAATGCCCAAACTCCTGTATCCCGGCACATTGTCCTAAAACTATATCAATTTATATTAATAACAATTAACATTAACATTTTGTCACCATATTTTCATCCCCACCAATACCTAAATACCCATCTCCTGACACATTTTCCTTGAATTATTCTAATTTATATCAATAAAGATTAGCATTTTGTCAGATGATATTTGTCTGTCTTACTACAATCTAGCCTATGGTCGCAAAAAAAGAAAAAAAAAAAAACCCACCAAGCCCGGTATTCTTTCATAATCCGAGAGGTAATCCCCATTCCAATCCTTTTCTCCTAGCCACTGCCATCAAACATGAGAAATCGACCAAAAATTTTTATTGAAGTTTTTGAAATCGGTAATGTGTGAGACGTAAGTAGGAACATTCTCTCCTCTCCCCCAACATGCAAAAAAAAAAAAAAAAAATTTGATTGCATTCAGAACCATGATTGTGGGGCATTTTTTTCCTTACCAATTTAGTTCTTTTTTTTTCTGTGACCAGACTAAGGGATTAAATGACCAGTAGCCCATCAACACCGTACCCCCCCCCCCCCCCCCCCCCCCCCCCAAAAAAAAAAAAAATGTTACTGCCTTCTGTGTTTTACTGGTTCAACTGGAGCACCATAAACTAAAAAGGTTTATTCATCACGTTATACGTACATAAAAGCCTATTTTCAAGCTAACATATTGAGCACTGCTCCCCTTATCTTTTCTTAAGGTATTTAAGCTGAATACGATTAATATCGATCAAGTCTTACGCACAGTATCAAAAGAAATACAACGGTAACAATCTAACATTTAGATCTAGATTTAAATTTATTTGCTTTGACATGAAAACTATCTACTTCATGTATTATGGTTTCATGTCATGTCGCGCCCAGTTTCGATTATAATATGATTTAGATTTAGATCTATTCTAGATCTAGCTCTATTTAAGATTTCCCATAGATCTTAATAATCGACAAGATTTACTACAATATATCTCGACTAAAAACAAACAAACAAAAACCGTTTAATCGTGTTAACTACATTTGTGTTTATTTATCAGAATTCAGATGAAGAAACAAGAATAATCCTTTGTTGGAAATGACGGCTAGGTCGGGTGTGAAGATGGAGAGAACGAAGTTTTTCGAACGAATGTACGATAAAGTAAACAACTCGAAGGAACCAATATCTTGGATGCTCCAACTCTAATATAAATCTCGATATAGAAAAATACTATTGGAAAATAATTATACGATATCGATATACTGTATCGCCTAGTTTTATACTTTTACATAGGTTGACGGAAAAATATTGCACTCGTAGAATTATGTTTTCCCTATTTCTTTATACGGAAAATTGTGCATGAGTTCAACCATATGCCGGGCGGGTAAAAGTTTCAGTTTGGCACAAGGAAAGGATTTACGGAGGATCACATAATGACTGTTCAAAATATACAGAATTCCGTAAATTTACGGAAAACTTCTCTTCTCTGTACAGTAACAGTAAATTAAAAAAGTTTTTTTTTTTAAATAGGTTGGCCGTCCGTTCATCGGACTGATCAGTCATCATGAAATCAGTCATCTAGATCTAGACACCTATCTTCTAATGGTATCTTTATCTTCACAAATCTAGATGTCTTTTTAAACACTGTAGAAACTGGAACTACTCCTAGATAATTAGAAAGGAGAATCTTGGCCTCGCTTGGCCTATGCCAAGAAGGCGTCCTCACAATTCATTTTCGCATTTCTATTGAAATTCATGCAATCATTGCCGGAATGTCGGCTTTGGCTTAAGGCATTCACAAATCGTAAGTTGGGCGGAATTCAAGCTCGGCGATAATCCGGCAATTGATTCACACCAAATTTGTATGTAAATTATTAGCTTTTAGCAGGAAAATTTCCCCATTTTACTATTGCCTGAAAAACATCCAGGTCTCAGCAGGAATGACTGACGTTAAAGAAACGCTAGAAAACGGAGATGGTCACTCCAATAACAAAAATAAATTCAATTTTTTTTTTCAAAGCTTTTGAACAGCAGCAGTAGCAGGAGTATTAGTGGTAGTAGTGGTGGTGGTAGTAGTAGTAGTAGTAGTAGTAGTAGTAGTAGTAGTAGTAGTAGTAGAAGTAGTAGTACTATTATTAATAGCAGTGGTAGTAGTAGTAGTAGTAGTGGTGGTGGTAGTAGTAGTAGTAGTAGTAGTAGTAGTAGTAGTAGTAGTAGTAGTAGTAGTAGTAGAAGTAGTAGTACTATTATTAATAGCAGTGGTAGTAGTAGTAGTAGCAGCAGCAGTAGTAGTAGATGTTGTTTCCACGGCGTCAGCACAATAGCACAAATTTTTAGCCTCGAAATTGTTCCTTTTTTAAGACATGTTGCGGAAAATAGTCAAACATTGATGAGTTGACGTTATTCTCCCCCCACCCCCCCCCACACACACACAGTAAGGAGCTCACCACCTGGGGACCGACTAGATCAAGGAATAGCAACGGGAATTAATCCTGAAGTACATCCCGAGTCGAGATCCAGTTATGTCACTGAAATTACCGCTAGAAAGTCTCACGGTCAACATACATTTTAAAAAATTCAACAACTTGAAACAAACAGGAGAGAGAGAGAGAGAGAGAGAGAGAGAGAGAGAGAGAGAGAGAGAGAGAGAGAGAGAGAGAGAGAGAGAGAGAGAGAGAGAGAGAGAGAGAGAGAGAGAGAGAGAGAGAAGTTACCATATAGGGCTTTTTCTAATACTGGTAAAAGTATAAAATGTTAATGCTGTCCTTGGCGCAATGCGTCAAATTTTCATTCTAGGCTTAAGGAAGACTGCCATATTTTATTATTAATATTAAGGTGCCCTTTCCACCCGACATCAACAAAAAATCTAATTTGTGTGTCTGTGTGCAAAAGAAGAGAAAATTACAGTTTGATTACTGTAATTATCACGAGTTTTTCTTTTGATTTTAAACTTTGTAAAAAAATTAAAAAGAAATGTACCACATAGCTTTACATGTTCAAAGATTGTTTCTTCACCAGAAACATCTTGATCTATAAAACATGAATAAATCCATGGTAGTTCTGACCTTCTTGGCAATAGCTTGTAGCTGCGCAGGACCTCCATAGCATCGGATATTACACAGACTGTACACGTTGTTGAATATCTCCAGCCAGCTTGGGTAATGTAGCTCCAGGTAGCACAGCAATGTGGCCACACCTAGAAGGGAACGGAAGAGATTGACGTCGTAGTTATCACAAAAACAATTACAGAATGTTATCAATACCGCCACAAAACATCATCGCAGTTTGTTGACCATGATCGAAATCAACAGCGCCACTCATTTTCTCACGCATGATTCCGTTGAGCCACAAGGTTTTCAACCCTCTCTCAACCGACATGGTTACGCTTCTTGTAGCTAAATAAGCTAATGGGAAGGCCTGATGTGATTTTGCTAGAGAATTACGATTGTAAAGCTCCAGCTCAGATGAAAACATGGTTTTCAGGGTTTGATTATTGGCACTGTAGAATAACGATAGGACTATCGTCATTCATATTGAACTTGAATTTCTTGAAGAAAATAAATTTGAATATGACGATGTAAGTTTAATTTTGAACCTATCATTTTATCTAAATATTATTACATTCGACTACAATGTCAACAGCTACGACAGCTACGATGCTCTGCCAAAAATTGTATCTGGATTAAATTATTTTGAAATTTCAACTTCAGATGATACCATTTCTATATTGAAACTAATCCTAAATAATTGTAATTATGATCAGCAAATTTAGCTAGACGAATATTTTCCACAATGGGTGTAATCACTGGTACAGTAAAAAGTAGTAAAGCGAAACGCACAATTAATAAGCAAACTTATACTTTCGCCTTTATAGAAAACAATGCACCCGAAAATATTCCATTTATATAAACATAGCGAGGCCTTTCAGTGACGAAAGCTAAATTAATATTAGGGAAAAAAATAGATATTTTTCGAAATAATTTTTAACTTCGTTCTTTTAAGGCGGGCTTTTGTGCTTAATGTGTTGACGAAAAGTCTGTGGAAGACTCATGCATATCTTAAATCCTTATAGATTTTTGACGTGATGGTTTAAAGGAAGGAGGAAAAAATTGGTTAACATTCAAGGGGGAAATAAACAAATTGTGATCAAACAATTCTACTGTTAGAGAGAACGTTCCTTAACTATCCACTTTCTGCTAAAAAATAATACTGTTTGAAAAGTCAGAAAAACGCGTTGAGCCCAGAGTATTTGGAATTCCTTGCCAGTAGAGATGATTTAGGCTTTTCCTGTACTATTTTCTGAGATCTAGCAGTCCTGGAATGTTCCAACTTTTTCTTAACCGATAAATGGCTGCCAAGACCTGCGTGTTGATAATTTTACAATTTCTCCTTTTTTGCTAATCATAAGGCTTTACGAGCACATAGTAAGTAATTATGTACATTTCTAAGTATCGGAGCTATTTTCAAAACTGTTTTTTTAGGTCGATATATTCCTATAGCAGATTTCTTGTATGAACCAAAAATACCAAATAACTTAATCATTATCGTTAATGGCAAAATAATTTTCTACTAGATGTTCTCCAGAACTTATATTTATTGTGGAACATCAGTTAATGTAAGCACAAATGTACCGAGGTTAGCTAGTTATAAGTTCACGCCACGAGTCGCTGGTAAACGTGACTTGATACTTGACTACAATTATCATCATTAACATTGTTCATGATTATGTCTATCGAGCCCACACGAGAGAGAGAGAGAGAGAGAGAGAGAGAGAGAGAGAGAGAGAGAGAGAGAGAGAGAGAGAGAGAGAGAGAGAGTAGCATGAGAATCAAAGTTCTGATAACAGCCTTTGGAAGCCTAATAACAGTCGCTAATATCCCAATATAAAGGAAGAAAAAGTCACGTTATTTTCTCATTAGTCTTAGATCCTGTCAGTCAATAGCTCATACTTTCAAGTTCCAGCTGTCGAGGTTTTGGACAAACAACATAAACAAAAGTTGTATCTTAAAACTGAGCTCAGCCCATTCAATACAGGGTAGCATTAGCCCAGGAGACAACGGTTGAGTCACCTACGTTGGTACATACTTTCGATCTTTACCATCTTCTAAGCAACTTTCACGAATCGTACGATCGCTCTTAAACAAAACAGAGAAAATAAATGGAAGACCGAAGAAAGCAATCGCTTCAAGAATAAAGCCCGAATTGAGAGTATGAACGTAGCCAGAAGTAGTTAAGAAAAAACATAAAATTGGTTTTTAATGAACTCATGCTTAGATCTTCAGTAAAAAAATGCCTTCGAGATTCAAGAGAATTTCATAGATTTAAGTTTAGAATTGGGAACTATTGTGTTGATCGTGGAAACAATCTTTAAAAAAAAATACCCAAAATGCCCCCCACCCTTTGCACACACACAAAAAAATCCCAAACCAAACAAACAAACCGATGAGACCAAGAGTGAAGTTATCTCTATCCAAACGATTATGGTTTAGCTCTTTGGTTTGCAAACATACAATTATTGAGTTTTTAAAGTAAAAAATATATGTCTTACTAACTTAGACTCCAAACTTTAAACTGGTTCACCGATCTGACAAATTAAATTACCATAGGTGCATTTCGTCCAAAGTCCGCCATGGAAAAGACTAATAGCCATCTAAATTACAATGCTAATCTCGCGTAAAAGACCGACTTGGACGCTCTTGTGAAGCATATATATATATATATACTCCCCATATGTGTGAGAGGAATAAGCGCATTCAATTTCAACATTCTATTACACACCGACCCGCTATAAAGGACCTACGAGTACATGACGGAAATGCCTTTCTCACAACAGAAAAGATTGCTAAAAGGTAGGCAAAAAATAACACGGTATCATTCTGTTCAAAGAGCCATAATTATTAACCTAAATGAACATGTATATAAAAAAAAGTAAAATTAGAATGTTAATTTGGGCTATGGCTGACGCACACAGAACTAATGCATTGCATCAATCCCAAACGTATAAGAATGCGGGTGGGCGGAAAGGGCATGGACTGTGATCTCACAGGTTCCTTAGTGATAGAACAAAATTAATTAAAATAGAAATTTCTTCTTTATCAAATGATCATCGAACGTAATAATTGTGCCATCATGGGACGAGCTCGTCACATAACATTTCAAAGCAATAGGATACATGAGATTTTGAATACCCTAATGAATAGTTTAATGATTGGTTAAATAATTCTAAATTCTGTAGGCCTGGTGCATTGTGGAACAACTTATGGCAGAGATTCTCCGCTCCAAAACCCATCTGTCTTCGTCCGATATGGGAAAAAAAAATTGAGCAATCAAGCAAAGAAAGATTGCAGGACGTCTCGTTAATGTATATTATAACTGCTGCTTTGGATGAAAACAATCATCTTATGCGCTGAGATGCAAGTCATACCTAAAATAGTTTTTAATCATTGATTTATTATTTAACCAATGTCTTCCCACTTCTAGAGGAGGTATAGTAGATTCCTGAGTGTACTTGGTAAGGGCAGAGCAGGATGTATTAGGTATCTGGTATCTAGGACAGTAATTTTTATTTATTTATTTTTTTAGACGTAGCTCATTTGGTTTTATGTTTTTTGTTTTTTGTTGTTTTTTATTATAAAAAAATCGATGTGTTCACAGTAACAGTGAGATCCAGGTTCAAGTCGTGAAAATACTAATACTGTGTTTTCATTGCGTGGTTTACAAAAAATGCCTACCTTTTTTATATAATTTTTACCCTCCGCTGCGGCGGAAGCTTCCAAACTTTGAAATATATTTGAGAAGTCTTCAAGAGTTCCTCTTTTATATGATTAGAGGAAACTAGGCAGATATTTAGCCTGCGTCTTGTCCCTACTGGAAAAGATTGTCACATTTCTGGCTTTTGCAATAGTTTGTCTCGTAAATTGATCAAAACGTGAGCTTAAACCAAAAGATCTAAGAATGTTTGTAAGCTCCAAGCGGGTGCGATAATAATCCGATGTCATTGTAGTATCTCAAACATTTTCCCAATAAGCTAGAAAGATAAAGGCATAAAAATTAATCATTAAATTGTCAAACAAATATAACTACATGATGAGCAAGCATATCTGGTTTCCAATACAAAAAGTTACTGGCCCTGTATACGATTTAGAGACCGACAGAACAATATCCAATTTAGAAACACAAATCTTCATGCATGGGCATTAATTCTTGTGTGAAAGAAATGAATAAAATGATAGGCAGAAACTGATCTTGTCAAAGGTTTTAGAGGCTACTACATTGCCTAGATATTATTCTGTGTTAATTGAGGTACCCATATTTACATTCTGCTTGTTAAGTTCTCATTCCTAACATACTACCAAATTGTAGATTGGATTTTCTTACATTATCGTGATTCACCCTTACTCTTGAAATCTATGTATGAAACTGCGCAAAACAGTGTTGTCATAACATAATCTCAGAATGAGTTTCTCTATGACACATCTGCACTCTGACTTAATTTCCAACAGTTGACTTTAAAGTTACAAAAAAAAAGCACAACATTTTAAAGTACATTGCTTGCTGTCTATCGGTCCAACTACCGCTCATCGTGTAAGTATTCCTAAGTGCTCCTCATGCCAGCACCCCAATGTCAGTGGTCTCAAACACCCGCGGAGAGGTTCTATGGAAGCTCAGACAACCCGATCTGGCATCTTCCAATGCTCCGTTGTTTAATTTAAATCTTCACTGAAGTTGATTTCATAAGATTTACAAAGCCTTCAAATTCCTGTATTTGGCAAGCTCATCTCCTATACGAGATGTGATGAAAACTATTGTTCAGTAATTAATTTATCAATCTCAGAGTAGGTATATTTAGCTTTCCTGCATTCTCGAACTGACATCTTGCTACGGTCAATGGCAAACTCTAAAAGCTGGATGAGAAATTTTCTGTGGTATAAGTTGGATTTTTCCCTCGACTAATAATGAACCCCAATCAATGTAATGGAGCCATACATTATTTAAGTTTTCGGTGCAAGTATCAAGTTCTAAGGCTTAGTGATAAGTCATCTATATAGTTTGAGATGATAACATCTCTCTCTTTTTGCTGACTTTCCGCTTCCTTGATTATCTTGGTGTAAGGAGAGGACGATGATAGATCCTGATCTAGACACTATTGAACTGCTAAATCCATCTACAATAAATCCTAAAAAGCCTTATATTGAAAAAAGTATGCACACTACAAAAGAAGAACCATGGCAAAGCCATTAAACTCTATTATAACGAATGAAATAAAGATAAAAAAAAATTATCCGATTCGCCAGACATTACAATATTTTTTATGTAATAGCTCTATTGGGAAATGATGAATCACTCCCGATATGATTGCCATATCTTTTACCTTCAAACTTATGGGATTTTCGAGAATAGCTTAGCTTGTACCGGAAGCATGTTGAAGAAAAAAAAAAAAGCATAATCGTACAAATAGATATAGCATGTCGAAAATATGGGTCTCTGAATCCATTTTAATAGCAACAATTCAACTCAATTGATGCCCCAATACAGGATTTAGATCTAATCAAGTAGACGAGCCCTTTGATCAAGTTCTTGCTTGAAGCAATTTTGTTGGATCTAAAAAGGTCAGATCAAATTGCTAAGCCTTTGAGAAGAAATGCTCGAGTCGGTAAAACTTAAAACAATAAAAAGCAGACACACCCTTGTATTTGTTAAAAATTTGTGAAAATCGTTGTAAAGGAAAAAGACCCTCATGGTATTACGCTTTTAAAAAGACTTCAATTAAATAAATCTGGTCAAAATGCATATAAGAAAACCACCTTAAATTAATTAGGCATAACCACCAACCCCCCTCCCCCCCAAAAAAAAAAAAAATAAAAAAAAAAAAGTCTAACAAACGAACAAACAACAACAACAACAAAAAAAAAAAAAAGGATAGAGATAGGCATCCAGGTAAAGGTAGACGAAAAAGACTTCTCACAAACATTTCTGAAATCATTTCTTTAAACTCACGTTAGTTACGTGCCCAAAAAAATTGGGGGCATATAATTGTTGCAATATCACAACGGTTTCTTTTACATGAAAGCGGAGGACATTTTCTCCCTTATTGATTCTAACTGTATCTGACCACACTCAGTACTCACAGTTCGCCTAGATTAGTAAGCGGATTTCCAAGTTCAATTCTATACTTTCACTGAGACAGATCTTACTCAGGTCGAAACGACATCGATAGCTCACAGATAGATTCGCATTTGAAAAGCTAAGCTCATCAACTGGTTGTCTCTCGTAGGTAAACCAGGGTTGAGAGTTCTTAGATAAGTTTTCAGAGGAACGGCGACAAGCCAGAAATGAAGCTGCTTAGATAGGACCCATCTCCACCACCGGATAACACAGAAAGGATTCAAACCCATTACCTCTCGCTTATGAGTCGAACGCTCTGCCATCAATTTTTTTTTTGCTACGTCAACTACTTTTGGATTAGTTTTACATATTATTTGTCCTTTCCTTTTCTCCTATATTAATTCCCTATTTCTAGACATTGATAGGCGGATTTTTTCATGGCAAAAGACTAAAGAAAATAGTTAAAATACTGCATTCAAGGACCCATAAGCGGGAGCTAATTAATAAAGCAAGAAACTTTTCGATGAAGCGCTATTTTGCCCTATTCATCCCAAATCTCCTGAACCTCCGAAATAAAGGAAGAAGTTAAAGGAATCATTTCCTTTACAAGGATTCTCATTGCTATTTTTACCCCTTCACTAAGAAACAGCATTCCTATAAGAAAGGAAACATTAGAAAAAAAAATTATAAAAAAAAAATTAAAAAGGAGGAAAATAATTAAAAAAAATAAAAGCAATCTGACATCAAATAGCAAACAAAGAGAATTTTTTTCTTCGACTGTTATTATATGTCACAAATGAGGGTGTCAAAACAAAAGTAGTAGCTCCCTAGTGAATTTCACTTGACCTAGATATTTCTCTTCTGATGGTCAATAAATGTATTATTAGTAAATAAAAAGGGTTAGAACATTAGACCGAAAGATGTAAGAAAAAATTCGTTAATGTGGGAGAGAGATACAAAGAAAAAGAAAGGTCCCGAGACCTTTGATAAACGATTGAATGTGTCAAGCAAGAACCAATTAAGAAAGTTGGAAAGAGAGTGGTGGAAAAATAAAAGCAATATCTTCTTCTTAATGAAATGGATATTTCCGATTTTCAATATCTATGCAACTTGTTTCTTTCTATAAAGCAAAACCAAAACCAAGTATGGGAATTGAGGCTATTACAATGAGGGAAAATCAATGCAAACTGGTTTCCACCACTCTCTTTCCAACTTTCTTAATTGGTTCTTGCTTGACACATTCAATCGTTTATCAAAGGTCTCGGGACCTTTCTTTTTCTTTGTATCTCTCTCCCACAGTAACGAATTTTTTCTTACATCTTTCGGTCTAATGTTCTAACTCTTTTTTATTTACTAATAGTATATTTATTGACCACCAGAAGACAAATACCTAAGTCAAGTGACATTCACTAGGGAGCTACTACTTTTGTTTTGACACCCTCACTTGTGACATATAATAACAGTCGAAGAAAAAAATTCTCTTTGTTTGCTATTTGATGTCAGATTGTCAAGTCAATCTCTCTCCGTCTCTCTCTCTCTCTCTCTCTCTCTCTCTCTCTCTCTCTCTCTCTCTCTCTCACATACATCCTCCCTCCACCCCCATTACACCGCACATTCCTCCCTCCATCAAACTCCTAGTGCGGAAATCGTCCAATTCATCATGACAATGATCTTCGGGGAGACTTCCACCCCCGTGGACCAATAAAGGCTGCATTTTGACCCGGCACATCCTTCACACATTCGATCTCGTGGGCCGAAAAATAATTTGATTTGAAGGAAAAGCAATATCTTGCAATTTGGAATTGTCACGAAAAGATAGCACCCATCTCGTCTCATATCAGTTCTTGTAATCACACTATCCATTGGTTGATTCATGTACGTTCACAGGCTACATTCTGAGATAACAAAGAAAAATAATTGATCCACAATTTCTTGGAAACAATTTTGTTATATAGCAAATATATTAATTATTGTAAAGAGAGACATGGAAAAAAATTGAACGGGAACAACACTATCGATGCTTGAAATAGTGTGACAATTAATGACAAAGTGCAAAGAAAAGATGAAAAAGAGAAAAAAAAATAGATAATCTGATGGATAAATATATAGTCGGAAATGAGAGAGAGAGAGAGAGAGAGAGAGAGAGAGAGAGAGAGAGAGAGAGAGAGAGAGAGAGAGAGAGAGAGAGAGAGAGAGAGAGAGAGAGAGAGAGAGAGGTAATAAATGAAGACTAGAAAAAGGGATGATGGTATAGATGGCTGTTCTAAGTCTAAGTTTACCCTAAAAAGACAGTTTAAGCTAATCCCAGCAGTCAGTCACGACGACAATTATAAGTGCTTCAGTAGCTTCCAAGGCAAACATTCTAAGGGATAAATTTTGCTTGTCAAGCTAAAAAAGAATAAAACAAGAAAACTACCTTGAGCTGTAATGGCTGAGTTTTGATTGACAACGTAACGAACTTTCACCTTTTTATTATTATAGCCATTGTCTCATAAATCAGCCGTTCTAATCTCTCTCTCTCTCTCTCTCTCTCTCTCTCTCTCTCTCTCTCTCTCTCTCTCTCTCTCTCTCTCTCTCTCTCTCTCTCTCTCTCTCTCTCTCTCTCTCTCTCTATCATTGTGTCAAAAATACGTAGTGAATAGAACACGCGATACCCTACGTCAGAGTCTCAGCAGGACCAAATTGCTTAGGAAAAGATTCTGCCCAGGAGTCAAGTAACTAAGACGCGCGAACGGGATGTCACCAGTTGGTAACAGAGATAACTGAAGAAACCAGCTGCACCATGCACTTGCTTGACCGCGGATAAAGCCTCCTAAATACCCACACATTTGCTTGACCGCGGATAAAGCCTCCTAAATACCCACACATTTGCTTGACCGCGGATAAAGCCTCCTAAATACCCACACATTTGCTTGACCGCGGATAAAGCCTCCTAAATACCCACACATTTGCTTGACCGCGGATAAAAGCCTCCTAAATACCCACACATTTGCTTGACCGCGGATAAAGCCTCCTAAATACCCACATAATTCAAATTCAAGGTCCCATACTCGTTATATATTATGGCCAACTGTTTTTGTGCGAAGTCCGCAGGAGTTGTCATGCCAAGTGTTCAATGTTTAAAAATGTATTGAAACTGACTTAACTTGACTTATTGCCGTGTCGCATCCCAGTTCACCGTCTGTGACGCTTCGGCAGCTTTCTCTATCCTCGCAGAGAGTTCTCTCCACTGTTTCCTGTCCTTTGCGAGCTCAGTGATTTTGACCAGATCATCGGTTGAATGGAGTCTAAAATGGTCAATTAGTCCTAGATCTCTGTTCAGTACGATTGGGAGAGTTGTTGTCGGCCGTCCTCTTAGTTTGTGGCCATATTGGATGAAGTAGGCTCTTGTTGCTCTGTTGGCAGGGATGTCGCTGTCTCTACGAAGAATATGCCCAGAGGTTCCACCGGGCTTTTAGAATTTGCAGCGAGAGGGGCTTTTCCTGGCATTTTTTTATACAGTGACTTATTTGTGATTTTTACTGAAAATTTGATGTTTAGGACCTTTTTCAGTTGTTTTCGGTGGAAAGCGTTTATTGAAAGAAATGAAGGAATTAAGAAATAGACAAGTTGGCGCCCCCCTGCTTGTTTCATGGAAATGTCGCCTGTTCATAAAAAATATGACCGAATAGAACAACGTGTAGACCCAACATTAAAAGATCTGGTGCCATTTGAAAATGATCGCCGATATTATGCTGGAAACCAATGCTGATTCATTTCAATCCGTTTAAATGTCCTTCTAAATTAATCATACACAAGTTATAGGTAAGGACGAAAAAAATGCGTGGAGGTTCGCTCCCTAACGGATATAATCAAGTTCCCATTTATTTCAAACAAGCTGAAAACTCATTCTACATACGGGATCCTGGTGTCAATTTGCCGGGGCTGGGGTGCGTGTGTGTATTTAAAGAGGCTTATAAATGGTCTTGATATCTCTCCTTTTACTAACATGATCCAAATAATTATAAGCTTCCACCTACCCGTCTTTACCTAGAATCTACATATCTCTATAATTCTAATTCTGAACACAAATTTTAGATATAGAGCTTAATTCCTTTTGGAATAAAGGAAATCGACATAATAATTATTCTCTTCTATCCCAGTCTGTTTGTTGTTGTTCTTTTTTTAGATCCTTGAAACGCTTCTTGGAAAGCTGTGAATTTTCGTATTAAGTGCATAAAAGGGCACTGTCTTGCGGGAATTCTTTACCACGAAGTTAATTAAACCTAGATCTACACCTTGAGTCGATTGAGAAAGACTTCCGTTGTTAAAGAATGACAAACTGGAGCGCATGGCGCGAAATTGATGATCGTAAGTTAGCCTGCTTTCACGAAAAAAAGGCATTTTTGGGGAAATCGAGGAAACCAGTTTGCATTGATTTTTTTCCGGATTAGAACCTAGCACATGAACGCTGTAGACGCCTGCAAAGTTTCAAAGGTGTGGGTTGGATAACAACGGAGGAGTTCGCGGTCAAAGCCTTCTATGTCCGCTTTTATATATGAGCGAATAAGTAAACAGAATTGGATTGTACAAAGTTAGCTATCTATTCTCATTTATTGGACACATTGTAGCAACATGAAGAGCTCGGGGGCGCTGATCCATCGCAGCTGAAACAGCCACTGAGTTTGGGCTCTACACACAGCGTGCGAAGACCAGTGTCCCAAGCCAAGCTGATATAGTCTGACCAGAAACGAATCAGTCCAAAATGTAAACAAACTTTTTGCATAAGCGTGATAGTGATCTTTGTTTAACTTGTTTTCAACAAAGATTACATAAAATAGAAGTAATGATACGCATTTTTATCTTCTAAAATTATTACGTCAAAATTCTGCTCTTAAAAGCTGACAGGTTTTTAAAACGTTTTGTGCGTCAAAGATTATAGTTGCTTTGACTGTAAAACTTAGGTGGAAAAAAATCAGGCTATCACTGAATGTGGTATGGAACAAACATTAGAAAACAGAAAGTAATGGTTAGGGATATAAAGAGGACGGGTTCACCATACTTTAATAACATCAACAGGGTTTATTTTTTAATGATAATTCCATAATTTTATTAACATATGAGATAAGAAGTTTGGTGTCGAAAAAATAAAAGCGGTATAGAAGACGGTGACCTGTGAAAAGTGCTGTAATAGTGAACGAATTTCCTATATAGAAAACCTGTAAGCCCAAGATAGTCATACTTGTGTCAACGGCAGATCTGTGTTGCTTTCGTATTACTTTGTCTGGAAAGACATAGTTGGCATAAAGAGAAAAAGAAAAAGAAGAAGAAGAAGAAGAAGAAGAAGAAGAAGAAGAAGAAGAAGAAGAAGAAGAAGAAGAAGAAGAAAAGGTAGAGGAATAAAGAAGGGGGAGGAGGAGGAAAGATCTACATGGATACAAGTTGATGATCCTTAAGAGATCGACATGTCCTGTTCACCTTCTTCCTTAATGTCAAGAGCTTTTACTGTGCCTTCTATGGACAAAGCTCTCTCATGTCCCGGGCAAAGACATGTTGCCTGGTGATGATCTGAAGAAGTATTCTCTTCATCGTCCTGCTTAAGTTCTTCCGTAACAAGTGTCTGATCACCTTCTAACTGTGCCACTCTCTGAGGAAAAAAG
Organism: Elysia crispata; assembly: GCA_033675545.1. Classification (NCBI taxonomy): domain Eukaryota; kingdom Metazoa; phylum Mollusca; class Gastropoda; family Plakobranchidae; genus Elysia; species Elysia crispata. Next base: position 597,710 of record JAWDGP010005302.1, on the reverse strand, counting down.
AAGAGAATCATTTTCAATGTTTTCCATTTAAATCTTTCACTTTTCCGCATTGTGATTACTATGTGTTGGTGCTTATCTTATGGAAATCAGCAGACTGTACTTGCGGTAGTATCGGGAAGTGACCAATTATAATCGTAGGGTTTCTAGAATTCACTAGAATGGCGCATACCGCATTGATTCGAGGTGGAGAAGGCGAATGTTTACCACCGGAAATCTACATGTCGGGGAAAACCGGTTCTCAGATGTTACATTGGATGTTGTTTTTCTACAATTAGGACAACAAAAAATATGAAGACTAAACATATTAAAAAAAATTCAGCGCATCAAAAGCTCATAATTTTCCACAACTTTAAAACATAAAAAAAAGTTAAAATTATAGTCTCATTCTAGTTGCTAGTGAATCATTTCTATGAAACTGGTTTATCATTTCACAGACTATGTCTTTGAAATATATTGCCTACTGTAAAGACTGTCGATCTTATTTTTTCTAGAGATAAATCGAACAGATAAGAGAGTAAACTCATATAAAATTCGTGTGGCTTAAAGCTCCAACAAAACGCTCCTGTACAGCTAAACCGGCACTGATAACCACTGCCACCATCGCTCCGCTTAGAGTTTCTCTCCCTTTCTCTTCACACTAACATACACACATTCACACAAAATAACCCCCCCCCCCCCCCCCTTTCCCAAAAAAAAAAAAAAAAAAAAAAAAAAAATTAGAAAAGGCAGAACACACAAGATGGAAGGAAGAAATGTTAACATCAATCCAATGCTTCCATGTAAATAACATTCCTGGAAGCATTATCGGAGCGGAATAAAGCAGGAATGTGATTGTTCAAAGACAGAAATTCCTAAAGAAGACAAACTGAGGATTACAATTGGACATATCCATGATAATTTATGTACATTTTGTTTGACGATATTTCTTTCCTCGATTGTCTTTCTTCTCAACTGCCGCAAACGTCCAAAAACCTTCATTGAGTCTTGTCTGTCAAATAATCATTTCATTAGTTATTTATTGCATCCTTCATGTATTACTCATCGATTTCACTATTATAACTTTAAAAATTTATGCGTTTATAGGCGTAAGGTGAGTAAATAGCGTTGGCGGCAGCAAATCAATACCTTTGATTCGAATGAACAATATTGTCAAGAGACACAAAATTTATTTATTTCCCTTCTAAAAATACATTTATGAAGTTTCTCGTTCCAAAGATCACCTACTAACGAGGCGTTTTTTGTTTTTGTTTTTGTTTTTGTTTTTAGAAAAAAAACAAAACTTTCATAAGTGAGGTTTACATAGACGTTGGGAAAGTCAACGACGTCTTATTTGTATAATGGCATTGGCAAACGCTTATAAAACTAAGGGAGTGATTCTTTGAATAACCTCTTTTAAGTTAGAGACTCAAGAGTAAGGGACCAGAGCAACCTCTTTTTATTTCTAAATGTCTTAAAACCATCCCTAAATATTCAGGTCTCGGAAACATGAATTTGAAATAATATAATTTGAAAGTATATACATTTTTTTTTCTTACATTTTGAAAAAACTAAAAATTTGAATTTCTTCGAATAATTTTAATGATCGCATGCAACTTTCATTCCTGGAAATGTTTTTAAAAATTATTGTTAAAATTTTCTAATGTATCATGGGCGACATGCGGACTGATTGCCAGGCAAATAGTTTCGCCTACCATTCCTGGATTAAGCCTTGTATTAAAGGTACTTTCATAAGATCGGTAATGAATGAATGTTTTATAACCATTTTACCAAGTCACATGTAAGATGACAAAAGCGCAAATAAGAAAGAGCGCAAATAAGAAAGAGCGCTGTATGTGATTTCCTTCTTTGTGAATCATTTTTTTTTCTAGTCAATGTTCGCAAATAACTGACTTCGACTTCATATTAAAAGTGGAAAATCACGGAATAAAAGAAAGAAAAGGAGATCTATTATTTCAATCACAGTGTAAATAATTAAGAGGAAAAAGGATAAACTAAGTCTTATACAGTGGGAGTCGACGAGAGCACGGAGAAATAGGACAGACAAAAACAGAGCGAGTGGAAGGAAGAGGGACAAAGATAGAGAGATACAAAGATCGAGGAGAAGGAGAAAGAAAGGGTTGTTTACAAACAGGGAGAGGAATGCCTCAAATAGGAAGAGATGAGAGGATAGGAAGGAAGAGGTTCAAAGAGAGAGGAAGTTTATGAGAGATAAAAAAGTAGGGACGGAGATGAGGGTATAAAACGAGAGGAATCCAAAGAGAAAGAAAGTTGCCAAATAAAAGTAAAGAAACAAAGAGATGGAAAGCCCAGGAGTTAATGATTGCGTGTTAGAATGATGGTGGAGAAATTACAATTTATTGTAAATTACCTTTTTTCTATAAAATTTGCTTTCCGACGTATAAATCTGGACTTTGAACTCGAAAGATTGTGAAGTATTTCTTTCAATGAACTTGATTATCAGAGGAAAATTCATTAAAATCGTTACATAATATTATCTGATAAAAAATCTATTTACTTAACAAAGAAATCTCAATCACTTCTTCATCTTTGTGATTGAAAAGAGGTCATATTTCTTAAAATATTTCGCATCTGTCCTAAATCACTCAAGAACAAGATTATAAAATCCTAATTTCATAAATAAACGTTCAAAGTTGAAAAGATTTAGCACATGCACACTCAGTTATGCAGAGGAAAGACTCTCAATAGTGATTAATAGCAGTTTAGTTTTCAAAGCAATTATCTAGTGGAGGCACATAGTGATAAGTACATGACGAATGGAGTGGAACCAAAATAATGGTTTCAACACCAAAAAAAATCAGTTCTCAGAACTTCAATTAAAGGGAAGTGGAGGGAGGAGACACAACCACCGTCCAAAAAACTTCGAAAATACCCAACTTTTTTCAATCTCTAGTTTCAAAGAGAGGTAACATTACAGGGTTAATCCAACCTCAAATACTCCATAATTAGAGCCTAAAGAAATTGGTCCCTTAATTACATGAGTTTGGACAAAGATCTTCTGAAAAGCGAGAATTTTAAATTGTAAGATCTAATAAAGGTCTGACGAAGAGCCTGCAATAATGAAATATTTGCACATCGTAAAGTCAACAAAGTCTTTTTTTCAAACTAGCTTTACAAAAGATTTCCTTATACCTTTTGTGATGTTCTGCCATAAACTTGGCAGAATGTTGGAAGAAAATCGTAATATCCAATACCAAAAATTATATTTCTGACATTTTTCAACGCTTAACGATGTCTTTAAAGATAAAGACAAGACAGTTTGAAAGCACTAAACAAAAAATACGAAGAAATCGGAAAAGAGACAGCTGATAAATTTCATGTAGATTTCGTTATCAGATCAGCAACACATTAATAAAATGTTTAAAATATATAAAAAAAACAACAACAACCCCAAAAAAACCCATTTTATAAGAGGGAAAAAGAGGCAAAGAAAGAAAGTTTTGTCATATCGCGCTTCTTAACCCTACAATATACCAAAAAAAAAAAAAATTGAAAAAAAAAAACCCTAATATTTATAAAAAAAATTAGATTAGCAATAAGAAATATCACCCTTAATGCCAAAAAGTACCACAATTTAAAAATCTTAACAACAGGAAATAATACTCAGGCTCATTCCTGCCTTTTTCTTTTAACCTCAATTTACCTTAAATTTATTTACCTACTTCCATCTATTTGTTTTCCAATGGCGGATCTAGTGGTATTGAAAAGGTTGGATATAACTTGAGTGAGTGACAGAGAGAGAGAGAGAGAGAGAGAGAGAGAGAGAGAGAGAGAGAGAGAGAGAGAGAGAGAGAGAGAGAGAGAGAGAGAGAGAGAGAGAGAGAGGGGGGGGGGAGAGAGAGAAAAGGGGGGGGGGGATGGGCTGTAAATAAGGAAGAGAGATAAAAAAGAGAAAGACGAGAAAGAAAGACAAACATCTAAGATAGAAAGGTAGATCTAAAGAATGAGGTATTGAGAAATAAAGAGCCAACAGAGAGATAAAGAGATATAGAGAAAGAGAGAAAAAGAGAGAGAGACAGACAGACAATAGAAAGAAAGAGTCAAAAGAGAAAAGGGTAGGACATGTGTAGAGGAAAATAAATATTGCAAGGGAGGAAGAAAGAGAGAGAAAGTGAGCAAGAAAGAGAAAAGGAGAAGAGAGAGAAAAAGAAAGATAGATAGATAGAGAGAGGGAAGAGAGAGAGAGAGAGAGAGAGAGAGAGAGAGAGAGAGAGAGAGAGAGAGAGAGAGAGAGAGAGAGAGAGAGAATTATTTTGTTTCAAATGTTAATCCACAATTTTCTGAAATCGCAAACAGTCATGCACGTTAAAATCTTAACATTTTAATATGTAAGAGAAAATGAAACAAAGAAAACTGGTAAATTGTATTCTGCATCTTAGGAATATTTGGTACCGGACAAAATAAAAAAGGCAATCTGTCGAAGCTCGAGGACACCAATTTGCTTACAATTTGGTGAATCTTTCGGTTGACTGACAGTGACAGCACACAGGCCGCAAGAATAAACAAACAAAAAAAAAATTTCTAAAAGAAAACAGGACCTTGCTGGAGATTAAACGCCTTGATTTTTTTTTTTTTTTCTTTTTTTGGAATTTCCAATGTTTTCAAAAGGAGAGAAAAACAAACAGGCAGACTTTAGAAGGACAAAGGAGTAAAAAGGACAGAAAAAGAAAGAAATATAGCAGAAGAATGAAAAAAAAAAATGGAAGTTCGGAAAATTTTGTTCGGGTGATATCCACAGAAAGGAGATCTACCGCTTTTTTTTTTCACAAAAAGCAAGTCCCTGTAGGCAAGGAAAAGATAGGACCTTAACTTACCATCGTCGATTTGAAGATTGAATCCGCGGATCCCTGTGGATATCAAGACGGACGTCCTAGCCCCTCAAAGCCATAGCCTCAGAAGGAGGGGAAGGAGATAAGAAGAAGAAGAAGAAGAAGAAGAAGAAGAAGAAGAAGAAGAAGAAGAAGAAGAAGAAGAAGAAGAAGAAGAAGAAGAAGAAGAAGAAGAGAAGGAGGAGGAGGAGGAAGAAGAAGAAAAACAACACTAACAACAACAACAACAACAACACAAAGAAGAAGTCGCAGAAGAAGAAGATCAAGGTGAATCAGAAGACAGGGGGAAGAGGAGGAGTAAATTTTGAGAACATACAAAAGTTATACATGATAATGTCTCGAATTGCATAATTCACAACACCACCAGCACGTGAGATTTATACAGAATAGCTCTTTTGCCTGTGGGTTCTATTCTACTATGCACTTTTAAAGTAATAGGAGTCTTGCAAAATTAAATGTAAATCTACAGCGGTCTTATATAAAATTGATTTAGATCATAAAAAAGCAAAGCAAATCTATTTAATTTGGGAATGGTCATAATCATTAATGTCAAGCACGTTAAGTTAACCGAAAATCTCATTATGATTGTTGCTTTGGGTGTATACTTTGGGGCAACACTAGCTGGAAACAGTACCTTTTACACTGAGGTTCACAGTCTTTTTAAACAATAAAGTGCAACAATGTTGATGACGATATGAAATACGTTGACAATAGTGATGATGATAGTAGTAGTAGTAGTAGTAGTAGTAGTAGTAGTAGTAGTAGTAGTAGTAGTAGTAGTAGTAGTAGTAGTAGTAGTAGTAGCAGCAGCAGCAGCAGCAGCAGCAGTAGTAGTAGTAGTAGTAGTAGTAGTAGTAGTAGTAGTAGTAACAACAACAACAACAACAACAACAACAACAACAACAACAACAACAACAACAACAATAATAATAATAATAATAATAATAATAATAATAATAATAATAATAATAACAATATTAAGATGACAACAACAACAACAAAAAAAAAACAACTTCAAAATAAAAATTAGCAAAGAAAAGGATTTTATTAAAAGCACTAAGACATGGCAAAATTGCATACCCTGTAAGCTGAAAACAACGCAGAGTCAGTTCTATTTTTTTTTAGTATTAGCAGTAAAATTTTGTCATTCTCAAACAAAGAATTGCATATTCATAGAACTATGTCAACCAAGTAAACGGACAACAACAACAACAACAACAAATATGCACACAAATTGAAGATGGGAAAACTGAATTCACTGCTTAGTGTACTCATCTTTTGAACCAACCCCCCCCCCCCCTAATGAAAAAAAAAAAAAGGATACAATCAGAAACTGAAGCATCAAATAATAGTTCGAAAGGAAATAATTAGTATTCTCATTTGTTTATGATGAACTCACAAATGAGTTAATTAAGTCGCACGCCAGCTCACTGTTAGTATTAGTCAGAAGGAAAAAAAAAAAAACCAGGCAGAGAAAGAAGGGTCAATGAACTTGTGAAAAGCTCGACAAAATGGAAGAAAGGCCGAATCCAGGATCAACAGAGTAACACAAATTTATCTGGTCAGGAAACTTGCTTTCATTATCTTTAGTGTTGGGATCTTTCTGTTTCTCTACATTTGATTTAACGTGCGTCTGTTAACTCTGGGCTGAAGCAAGACTATTTTGAAGAGCATAGCCATTGTCTTCACATAAGATCTGATGACCTGTATTAAAAGAACAACCAGACGCACAAAAAGATGGCTTGTAAGTTTCATAACCTGAAAGTTTTCACTTATTTAATTCGTTTTCAAGAAATCTGGTGATATATTAGACGAAAGTAAACGCATCATCACAGACTAAAATTGGTTTTTCTTCATCTCCGTGTTTTCGATCGTGAAACTACGGTTCCTCTGAGCAAATAATGCTGTATGGTTGTTCAGCATAATTAAAGAGTTCCACTACTAATCCTAAAAGAGCACAAAGAAAAAAATATTCCAGATGAAAGAGAAACCACGAAGAGAGAGAGAGAAGGCAGTAAAGTATTCTTGACATTGACATTAAGTTGTGATTAAATGCTGAGGAGAGACAGCCCGAAGAAAAGTGTGGTCAATACAATGTTATTTAGGTGTGTGTTTCTGCCAGGGAAGAACGGTAGCCAGATTCACTCAATTTTTTTGTTTTTGTAAAAAATCCATTCAGCATGATTTCCAAACACTCAAAAGCCTCTTATTATTACACGCTTTGTTCACGAGTTAAAACAAAGAAAAAATGCCGGCTTTCATTGCAAAAAAAAATGTTCCTAAGAAGTCTGTACTGAGTACACATCATCTTATATCTTTTCTTTCTGAGTAACAAGTATTTGCTCAATTAGTTAAAAAAGGGAGGGAGGGAAGGTACGAATTAAAAAGAAATATTGAAATAAAATCATTCATTCGTTAAAAAAATTACCTTTAAAAAATTAACAAAATCTGTGTCGATCAAAGTTCATTTTAAACAAACTAAAATGTAAACACTTTTCGCCGAGTAATAGAATCTATTTCATTTATCGTTTGACGACTTGTAAGGCAGGATAAATTTGGCATCGACTGCTAGCATACACCTTAGTTCTGTATATTTGCGTTAAATAGTAGCTGTGTGCGTGGTCACTTTAAAAAAACCTATGAAGGGAAAATTAGAATAACTGAACACATAAATATAATTTGGAAGATAAAGCATTAAAAAAAGATTTAAAAAGACATGAATACAGGATTAAAACGGTCTGAAACCAAGTTAAAATGTGCAGATTTATTTCCTATTTGAGTACCAGAGTATTGATGTGCACATAATTTTAGACATAGCGATTTATAATCATCAAGCTTATTTTAGATATATCCTTCAGCGTTAATATCAAAATGGCTAGACAATATGATACACATTTCTTTTATTTGATTTAAGACAAACGCTAACTGTCCTAAAGTTTAAAAAGTTTCTTTCCGTTCAATTAGTGGTTCTGGAGGAGACAGTGTTGAAAGAAATCAAATGTCGAAACGGTTCCCTTTTATAATGTAAGATATGAGACGCTGGATTCCATGAATTTTTTTGTTTTTTATAAACGATTGGGATGAAAATAATTGGAGAAATTTATGTGATTGATGTTTAGACGAAAATTGCGCGTCCCTGAGTCAGTCGACTCACCAATAATAATACTCTCCGAATGGTTGCTATAAACAGCGGTGTGTGGATGAGGGAGACCGATTATTTAAATTATTATTTTTTTTGGCTAATATAATTTTTTATATAAATTAGCGCCGTTATATAGTAAAGTAACATTTTGTAGCTCTACGTTCTATGATTGTCTAGGATTCTGAGTAAACAAGATAAATAAAGTCAGTCCAAGTACAAACTTTAGAACGGGAACAGATCGTTAAACTTCAGTTAGCCTCCCTTACACCCAATATCAAAGTAACTGGTTCAAAAAGCTTTAACGAAATCTCAGAGTAGATTATTGTACAGAGTAAATTTTGTTGCATCTATCAGATCAGTAAATCCAAGATAAACGAGTAAGGATTAAAAAACAAGAAAAGCATACAAGAGATAATTAAAAGAAAATAAAGGTGAGCCACTGGTCAAAATGTACTGATTCAAAATCTCTGACAATTTTTAAAATGATGATGATTGTCAAAGGCTCGCGAAAAACGACTAATTTAGATGGGCAAATTGTCTTCGTTTTTGTCTAGACTCGTTATCTCCCTTGCAATAAGTTTAGTCCTCAGAATACAGCTAATGGCGTCTGGAAGAGTGCGCAGTTTCTGTCAAGAAACATAAACAAATTAAAACAAGTTCATGGAAGAGAAGAAGTAAATTCAAGAGATACTACCACCATCTCCCTCCTTAGACAAGGACAAAACTTCTACATATTCCTAGTTCCAGATAAATCAACTAAAATAGCTTTGAATCATTTTGTTTTTCAAACAATACTGGTCTCTTTTGGGGTTACTAATAAGTATTAAAAGAAAGTACAGCAACTGTTTATGTTTTTGCTCCCCTGACTACTACTATAACCACTATCCCAATAACACCAACTACTTCTCTCTCTCTCTCTCTCTCTCTCTCTCTCTCTCTCTCTCTATATATATATATATATATATATATATATATATATATATATATATATATATAGATATAGATATATATATTAGCCATCTTTGGCTTGCGCAAGATAAAGATAAGTTTTTTGTTGTTTTTTTTTTTTTCTTGGAAGCCGAGATGAGCATATTCAGGGGTCGCACTGGATGGGGGGAAAAAAGCATATTTAAATTTCTTATTAATGCTTGATGGTTTTTTTTTTTTTTAATGATATCGCAAAGCTCTCTAAAAATGTTTGAAAGTAATGCATATTGCCGAGCCTTGAAACCTATGTATATATTTTAAAATAAAATATAATAAAACAAATAAATTCAGCAATGATCAAAACTAATGTAAAAAAAAAAAGAAAAGAAAACTAGAATGGCATCGCGATCTCATACATAATATTTAATGTTATACTTAGATCTAATTCTATTGATCCGTAAATTAAATCTGTATAATTATGTTTGGTTTATTCCGCAGGGAATAGTAGAATTATCTTCTCAGATCAGGATAGACATTTCAACTAAGGATCATTAAAAGAATTTATCTGAAACATCATTGGCTGCCCTTGGCACGGCTATAGTATTAAAGATAGAATGTAAATATAACACACAATGTGTTTCTAGCTAATCATTCCACCCATCTCTCTCTCTCTCTCTCTCTCTCTCTCTCTCTCTCTCTCTCTCTATCTATCTATCTATCTATCTATTTTATATGCCATTCCAACGTATAAGCAACTATGGGAATGTTGGACAATAGTCTATAGCAGCTTCAAATCTTGCTTTTAATTCTTCAAGAGAGAGGTGAAAACAAAAAATGGGGTAGACAGGAGAAATAGCGATCCTGATTTAAATTCATCTACATGAAAGCACTTATTTACTTTTGCTTTCAAACTCGAAACGGAAATTTTAGATGACGATGAGATTCGCCACAGCTTTTAGCACATAGATACAAATCAATGCTGTGTTGCTCTGAAATGAAAACGGGAAGACCAGAAAGTAATTTCTGACTTCGAGAGCGCGCCTCTAAATGAATTATTCTAGCCTTGGGGTAAAGATGTATCAAGTGGAACAACAGTTTAAGTCAGTCTTCATATCTGCCTATTGAGAGAGAGAGAGAGAGAGAGAGAGAGAGAGAGAGAGAGAGAGAGAGAGAGAGAGAGAGAGAGAGAGAGAGAGAGAGAGAGAGAGAGAGAGAGAGAGAGAGAGAGAGAGAGAGAGAGAGAGACAGAGGTTTCCAACTACCCCAAAATTCCTCCAACAGCAACTCGAGTTCAGAACCAAAAGGAAAATAGTCCGTTAACCTCCAGCCACAGACAAACCTTTCCACTTTTTCTGAAATAATAACTGCTAAATCTCACTACATGAGCAAAATGCTTCTGGTTATCTTCTAACTTATCCAATTTCATATAAGCGCATCGCTGAGCCAGTCAACCACGCTTTAGCTCCTCAGAATGATCAATACTCAATAATAAGGATATTTTTCCGTCGCACTCCTTCGCAATTCAGAGATTGTTAGTGTCGCATTTGTCTGTTTCTTTCAAATTTCAATACAATTATTTTCCACCTATAGCGGCTGAAGGCACCACAAAACCAGCTGTTCTGCGTTAGGAATTTTTATTTTTCAGTAATTATTTCAAAATGCAATACCCATTACATAAGAATTTCATCAGAAGATTACTGGTAAGATGATGAAAGCGTGGGTGTTTGAGAATCTCATAATACTTATAAATAATTAGCTGGAGTTATTGATACAGCTGAAATAAAAAGATTGATTAAAAGAAAAAAAAATTACTTGTAAATGAAGATAAGCAAAAAGGGAAATTGAATTAGATGTACAAAATTCCACTACTCCTAGTAATTGCTCCTAGGCGGCAACAGTGGCCATTTATTACAGCTAATAACTTATTTCTTACTTTCATGTCATACAGTGCCTGTGAAAAGATAAAGAAATAGGATCACACTGTATCGAGTATAATAGTGATTTCCAAGAAAGACATGCGTAATTTCAAAAGTTGCATTTCTATTGATAGATGACAAGTTTTGGAAGAATACGACAAAATAATAATAATAATAATAATAATAATAATAATAATAATAATAATAATAATAATAATAATAATAATAAATAATAATAATAATAATAATAATAATAATAATAATAATAATAATAATAATAATAATAATAATAATAATAATAAATACATAAATAAATAAATAAACATATAAATGAAAAAAATTAGAGAAATGAAGAAGAAGAAGAAGAAGAAGGAGGAGGAGGAGGAGGAAAAGAGGAGCGCTAAAAACTAACATAATGTGTAATCCACAATAATTACATTTGACTGAAATGGCAACGCATGAACATTGAGAATTTCTTCTTTTTTACATATATATATCAGTTTTGGTTAATAACCTGCACCTAAAATTAATAATCATCTAAGAAATGACTGATTACCTTCGTATTAGGAATATTTGCAGATCGTTTGCAAATCTCCGCGCAGCGACAAGGGGAGAAGACCATTGATACGAGCTTTTTCAGAGCAGATCTGTCGACCGAGTTTCCGAAAGTGTGTCGCCGAAGTTCACTCAGGTCCTTATTCTGATCAGAAGAAAGATGGAATAGAGCTCGTAATCATCAACAATGTACACTGGGCAGCGTGAAAGTGCAAAACGGTGTACACAGAACAGCTTTAGCTATCGAAAATCAAGTAGCCAATAATTTTTAAAGAGGGATAAAAGTAGTAGAAAACGTCACCTTTCTATACACGCAACATAATTATAATTAAAAGTCTGCACATGTAATAATGACCAATAAATCATTCGAAAACTCATGAAATAATGTTACAAAAAATGACGTAACATTCTGATAGTTCCTTTTCATCAATGCATTATGATACTAAATGAACCGTACAACCATATGCCTTAAAAATGTTTAAAACATAAAGGGAGGGGAGAAAACAACGTCTACTACTACACTTGCTGCTGCTGCTGCTGCTGCTCCTCCTCCTCCTCCTCCTCCTCCTACTACTACTACTACTACTACTACTACTACTACTACTACTACTGCTACTGCTACTGCTACTGCTACTGCTACTGCTACTGCTACTGCTACTACTACTACTACTACTACTACTACTACTACTACTACTACTACTGCAACCCCTAATCTAGACCTCTGACAAACCCTTATGGACAGAACGCTAATAAATGCGTCTTAGGCAAGGCGTCGCAGAATTTATTAGGTGGATTTTTTTATGCTCGATCGAAGCGAATGAAAATTTCAGTGCAAACTTATTTTGGATTCACGAAAATTATGAAATTGCTGCGCTTAAGTAAAACTTGTCTAGACACAATCGCTCAATTTTATCTAAATGAAATTAAATAAAAAATAAAAACCTGAAAGTTTTTTGACCAAAAGAGGCTGTCAGAAAAATAGCATTTGAACAACACTGTCGAGGCTTTTTTTCGCGTCTTTGGAAAAAAAAATAAACGACATATTGAGTTTTTACTACAGTTTTTTCTTCCAGTAGGAATAATGAAGTAAAATAAAGAACAAAAAACACCACCATTATTTCAACCTCTTTCTTGTACAACAGTACATAATTATTGCAAATTGTGCTTTTTACATTGACGCATGAATGAGCTTTTTCATTTTCATACAAAACAAGTCAGGATTTCCAGATATCATCAATATCAATCAATAAAACCAGGAAAGGTGAAAGCGAAAATATCTTGGAATCATTTCGTTGAAAACGTATCTTTAATAAATTTTTTTTTTTTTTAAAAAGGGCACAACGGTAATCGATGACACATTATTATGCGTGTAAGTTGTAGTCGAAAGATTCGAGCGGCTTTTTAATGTCACATTAGATCAAAGCTTAACCTTTTAAAATATCTTTTAAAATTTAGTTCAAGATTAAACCGCTTTCACAAATCACACATTTTGCCGTTGATTTACCCCCGTATATCTTGACTGTGTTGTACAAAGGCAGTGAATTTAGAGTCGTCGTCAGAAGAAAAATGGCCTTCGTAATGAGAGTGTTTTATCTTTTTCATCCCAGCAGTGGCCTGAAAGTTTACATTCATCAAAGCCTGGGTCTCTACATTCTCTTCGTTTTAATTAACCAAATAGAAGAAAACTTATTTGCAGTTTGCCTTTAAAGGTCACCGTGGCGTGCTCTCTATTCTATGATTATCTTCCAAGGCTAGTATTCTATATTTATTTTCCTATCGAACACTTTAATATTTGTAGTTTAAATCCTCTTCTATCTGTTTCTGTCTAGTACTTTTTCTATATTCTGTTTGTCTACCCCCCACCTCTCTCTCTCTCTCTCTCTCTCTCTCTCTTTCTTTGAAAGTTTTAATTCATGAAGATTTTTCATTTAAAGAGTAAGCGCCTACCTTAGACTTTTCTCGCAATGATTGATAAAATAATTTTGTGTGGTCTGAAAAATCAAGAGAAAAGAGTGGATGTACGTAAAAACCTTGGAGAGAGTGAGTGTGTGTGAGTGTGTGTGTGTGTGTGTGAGAGAGAGAGAGAGAGAGAGAGAGAGAGAGAGAGAGAGAGAGAGAGAGAGAGAGAGAGAGAGAGAGAGAGAGAGAGAGAGAGAGAGAGAGACTAAATTTCAAGGAAGCTACCACAATTAAACAAATCCAGACATTCAAAAATTCACCAGGATTTAGCAAAAATGGTTAAATTTTTGAAAGCTTGACGTTCGAAATGACAGATACGTAGATCTTAAAAGATTCATCCCCTTATGAAGGCACTATTACCCGACGAGGAAGTAGGGAATAAAGCTGGATTGCGTAACTAGATGATTGTGAAGAGACTGAAAATATGATTGTGCAGAAAAGAGTGGAAAGTAAGAGGTGGAAAATCAAGAGTGTTTCACAGGGATCACAAAATAGAGAGACAAAGCAAAGAGAGATAATAAAGGAGAGAGAGAGAGAGAGAGAGAGAGAGAGAGAGAGAGAGAGAGAGAGAGAGAGAGAGAGAGAGAGAGAGAGAGAGAGAGAGAGAGAGAGAGAGAGTTGAATCAATTTGGTTTTTCCTTTCTTTTCTTTGAATTGGTTTAAAAAAAAAGATAAGAAAATGGCCGTTATATTTGCCGTATAGAAAAACAAAAGAAACACTTAGAAAAGCATCATGTTTTGAGAAGAGTTAAATTTCTATAAATATTATTTAAAATAGATCTCAACTCTCTAGCATTGATACTAAAAAAAAAAGAAAGAAAGAAAGAAAGACGGAAAGACGGAAAGAAAAAAAACAACAACTATGCGACCATCATATTGACTTCAACATTTTCAATGATTTTATATCATATGCATTTTTCCCAAAGGTTAAAAGAAGGAACTCAGAAAAAAATAAGACGCAGGACGAGATGAAACAATAAGCAAAACGAAGCAAGCATAAGACAAATATAAAGAAAAAGCAGAAAAAAAAAAATATTAAAAAATGAAACTAACAACATACAACAATCAACTTTCAAAAATGAGAGAGAGAGAGAGAGAGAGAGAGAGAGAGAGAGAGAGAGAGAGAGAGAGAGAGAGAGAGAGAGAGAGAGAGAGAGAGAGAGAGAGAGAGAGAGAGAGAGAATTTATTTTCACATCCATATTTAAAAGTAACTTGATGTGGATTCTCCAATTCCAAGGCAAGGATTCACTGAAAGCTGTTGAGAGCCCCTTTATTCCACAGATGGCAGCATTACCAAGTGGTAATTCACAATGGACATTGCTGAAAGAACTTATAGTAAACTGAAAAACAAGCGAGAATTTTCGAAATTATAGTTTAATGTTCAAATAACTTATAAATTTTATCTGCAGGGATAAGCGGCGAAAAATTTCCTGAGAATAAAAAACATCATTAATTCGATGTAGACTGATCAAAGTAAGGGCTAAAACTAATCTTTGCAAGGAATGTGAGAAAAACTAGAAACATAAAAAGATATATATATATATATATATATATATATATATATATATATATATAGAGAGAGAGAGAGAGAGAGAGAGAGAGAGACGGTTTCTCACAAGGTGAACCCAAGTCCTGCATATCAAACAGGCCCCCGTCGGGCTGGACGAGACAGAAAAGATGAGACCCCAAAATTCGCCAACAGACGATCGATCCGACGGATATGAGGGAGAATGATATAAGCCACAGCCATCGACGACAGTGATAACAAGGAGGAGGGGAGAAGAGGAGGAGGAGGAGGAGGAGGAAGAAGAAGAAGAAGAAGAAGAAGAAGAAGAAGAAGAAGAAGAAGAAGAAGAAGAAGAAGAAGAAGAAGAAGAAGAAGAAGAAGAAGAAGAAGAAGAAGAAGAAGAAAAATCGCAATGATCTCATGTTTAATTTTTCCCTACGATGTTCTATTAATATTTGTGTCAAGCTTAGACAAAAGGTCGCTCTTTGTTTTAAATATACACTCTGTGAGCATAACAGATCTGGATCAAAGCTGATGTACGCAAACTGCATTCAATTGTTAACAAAATACGAAGCAAAAGTGTCCTTGCTTGTTTTGTCAAGAAATTAAAGTTTTCTTATATTCCATTTTCTCAGCTACTTCTTGTGTCCTTTCTTGGTAAGGCAAGAGTCAAAATAAGATTCTGATGTGATTTCGAAATTTTTGATAATTTCATACGTGAGTGCAAAGAGACGGGCCTGCCGTCCAACATTTACTGCAACAACTTGCGAATGCAGCGTAACAAAAATTATTACAGTTTACCTTAAAAGTCTCGCTCACATCTTTCAAACATTTGGACTGATGGCTGGAAGTGAATAATTTTTGGATGTTCGTAAATAATGCTGTCAGAAATAGGAAAAGGCTGACAATATATGCCTATTATGCGCACAGCATTACTACAGCCAGCCCATTTGAACAGATTAACGTACTGACTCTAGCAGAGTCAGGCCTGATTGGTGTTCATTTACCCCAATACACTTAATAATATTCTATTTTATCGACATTATTGTCAAACAGTCGGCAAGGATACTGTCGAATTTGAACAATGGTGAAAACACCTTTTAAAAAAAAAGGCAAATATGAAGTGAAAAGTTGTTGGTTAACAATTTCAAGATTTAAACTTGAAAGATTGGCTTATCGGGTACTTGGGAATTAGGGCCAAGGTAACTATCATTTTCGCTATAACTCTCCTAACTTGACGTGAGGGAAAACATAAAACTCGTAACTCAGCGTCCATTTCGAAATGTCAAATTTACACCTAGCCAACGAAGTAACACTTTTAATCATGGCCCTTAAACACTCAACTATTTAAAATATACATTTACAAAATAACAAAATACACATACACACACAAAACAAGCAGATGGCTAGATCGATATTTAATCATTTTGGACTAGATCTAGATAGTAAGACGGTAATCAAACTGAAAGACACCTTTTTTATTTCTTAAAAGCTATAGGAATTCGTCGCATCTTGTGAAGATCAAACATATGGCCATCTTCATCCTGATCCACCATCAGGGTATATACAAGGTTGATTATGATAGGTCATGTCAGTGCAGTTACCTTGGTCGGGGTAAAACTAATTCCGGAAAATACTTCTATGATGAAAGAAAATGAATTCTCAAGAAGTCATGATAATATAAGAGATGGAATTGAGATTATCATGGATAATCATGTTTACAGGATGTAAACTCTGATGCGAAGCAACCTTTCCTTAGCAAGATACAGTTAAGCTAATTGGTTTGGACCTGATGAAAAGCACTCAGCCAGACCATAGGCTTAACAGAGTCAGGATCAGCAGGCTCTCACACTCAAGGTCTCAATTTAGATTAAGAGTCCTGAAACATTATCCTTATTTATAAACCAATGTAATTTATAAACCAATTACATAGGTTTCTTTTTTCCTTTTTGCACTTAAACAAGGAAATAGTCAACAAACTTTTTTTGCCAATGCGCAAACATCATTTAGCAATCTGTCACAGAGGTATTGAAGCAGCGCACATGCTAGTTTAATACAGTTATCGGTTTATAATGACTTGGCTGCACAGCGCATCGCTTAGATTCATTGTTTACGTCAATGGTCATTGCTCTATCGTAAGCAAGATAAGCAAATGAGTATTTAATGGTTCCATTTTCTTCGAAAACTATCACAAAGAACCATTCTCTATTCTGTTATGAATCTGTATTTAGTGCGTAAGTTGTAATAAATCAAGAGGTTATGCACTTGTGTACAGAATTAACTCTCAGTATAAACGAAGCAATAAATTTTTTCTTGATTGGCTGACAGGTTACACAGCCACACGAAAGTGCCTTCTAGCTTTAAGCAATTCTCACCGAATGTTTAAAAAATGTTAAAATTAGTTGTTTTCGAGGCAAAATACCCACAGACACACCATCTTCATGTGAACAAAATTAAAATTAGATTCCCCGGGCATGCTCTCCCGTGAAAATTTAAAAAAAATCCAGGCTCAAAACAAAGCAATTTAAAGCCATTTTCGCCTTTTTTAACCTGCTTTTGATACCCGAGTGAAACAAAGTTTTTGAATTATTTACGCCGTTCTATAGCAAAGATAATATGAGACAAGTTTCTAGGTCTTACCTATCACACCACTCACAACGCCATCCGTTTCTTATACCCGAATCGTTGAAAGATTCACCTCTTTCCACAATTTCAACACGCTTTGACGTTTTAAGTGAGTGTGAATAACGTCCCTTAGTAAGTTAGTTATAGATTTAGATCTATAGATCTTAGTAGAGATAGCTAGATTTGTATTAAACACGAGGTAGAGTACAGTCCACTAACAAGTGGTGATTTCGCTATGATAGATCGAATCGAACTGGAAGAAAGAGCCAGTCAGCTGGAGTCAATTCAATTCGGTTAAAAAATGCTGGGCATTTGATTATTAAATATATTCGAACTTAAAATAGTATGTGATCAACCCGATTATAATATCGATATCAACTGGATCCGTACATGACCGGAAATAACAAGCGAAGTTCAACAAGGTCAGATTGCGCTTCTATCCAAGTTCGTGTATTTTCGTATTTAAAGATAAAAATAGATTTCCGCCGTTCATTCCCGCCCAGTAGGCGGATGGTCGAGTGAAAAGTTGACCAAAACGGCGATTTCGGCGGAAGTCGATTGACCGGAGAGGTATTTATTGGCTTTATGTTGCAGTTCTCCTAACGATACCGGTAGCTTATAATGATGGTTACCTCTCGAGGTGTGCGGATGTCACATTAACATCTGCAAAGTTTCTCAATAACTCAATAATAATAACAAAGTTCGAATAAGCTCTGAAATGAGTAAAGTTTTCCTAAAACTTAAATGTTCACTAGGCTGCTACAACTGGTTTTGAACAAATTGCGCGATCCTATGATATAGTACAGTATAAAGCTATACGCCTGCTCTTAATCATCTTTTCCCACTCTACAAAGAAAACAGTGCCTTCCAACTAAAGTGCTTACAGTGTTTTACAAAAATTTAATTCTCTTCTCTAGAACACAATTAACCAGGATGTGGGAATACCGCCACTTCTATGTTCATTAAATAGCCTTGAACAATTCTGGGCAGGGAAAGCAAAGCAAGGGAAAAGGCCACAGAACATGGCTTAGGCACACACACACAAAAAAAAAAAGATCTGCTTTCATGCTTCAAATGTTAGATGAAAATCGACAGCCTTTAATAGAGGCGAACGATGTAACACAGAAATAACAATATAGCTCCTCGAGAAGATGAGGTTCGCACCGGACTAACAGCGCTGAAGGTTCAAAAGTTAACGTTACAGGAGCATTGGCAACAGAAAACCGAAACAACTAGAAGAGGAAAGGTAACAGCCAAGAGGCCGAAAGGACGCTGCAAGGCCCATCCTTATTCTGACCTCTCCCCCCAACCAAAGAAAAAGAAGAAAAAAATCTTGCTACATGGAAACATGTATGCCACAGACAGAGTTACTATGAAGGAAGTGGGATAACTGTATAAATAAATATATTTTCGGACTCAGAGAGAGACAAGAAGTATAGGGCAGGACTTCTGAGAAATGCATCAGGTGAGTATAAGAGTTCACACACTGAGGCTAGTTTGTTTATGTCCTGTGAAAATATGGACTTGATCGTTCTTAGAGATTCAACTTCTTAGTCTGTTCAAGCCAGCATGAAACTCACTGTTCCTGAAACATCTATTTTCGTAGATATGGATGGCTCAGTGGTTAAGTCTTTTCTCGGCAAGGTGATGGGTGCCGCATCGAGGTGCAGGTTCGATCCCTGTTTATTTCATCTGTTCTAGTATATTCACGTCTTTTGTCTTATTTATCGATTTCGAGCTAGATCTAGGTTTGTGGTTGATTTTTCTTAACACTGAGGTGAAGCACCATATTCACAGAGAACTCTCATCGACTTGGAGCTTGTCAATCCCCGCACCACTTTACTAAGTTCACTTCAGAGAGGTAGAACATCAAATTGATTGTCATACAGTGCTATGTCAAAGTAGGAGCCGAGGCTGTAGCTAAACAAATGCGAGACTATAACACAAAGCGTGATCAGATGAAGACACGAAGGAATTCATAACCTTTGAATAATGAATGGGAATGGTGAGCGGTTTACAGGACATGTAGTAATAGAAAGGAGCATCTTTCTCCACATGGAAATTTCCAGATCATGCTCCTTAGAACCAGATCTGTCACATCAGATCTATTATGAAAAATACCAAGAGGCAAGTGCAATGGGTGTCAACTGAGACTTTGGACCCAGCTGAATAAACAAATCTTTGTTGAGGATTAAAAACTTACTTTTTTCTTAAGCACGACAGATGCAGGATAAAAACCACCTGCTTAGAAAAGATATCAGCCATGAAAAGATTCGAGCTGAAAAGAATCATAAGTGAGCTGAATAGGATAAACATCACTGCCAATGCATCAAAGCGGCTATATCTTCGTACACTTGAGTAATGTAATTGATAGGCAAAGAGCATTGGATTAATACATCACAGTCAGGGGCGCATTCGTGGCTTCAGCTAGAAAGAGATATTGATTTTTGAGTAATTTTCTAAGCAAGCTGGACACGACATGAAATGGGCAGATAATTAGAAGAAGATAGAGCTGGATTGGGTATATTCTAGGAATACCAGCAAACAACCAGGCCAGGAATTCGCAGAGGAAACGGAGAGACAGACAACAGAACAGATGGAGGCGCGATGCAGAGGCAAACCTGAAGGGGCCAGATGGAGCGGAGCAGAAAAGGCAACTCAGATCAGAGACCGATGGCGGATTTACAATTGGCCTCTGCTTCTCCTAGAGCGTGTGCCCAATACAATGGCTATATGAAATAAGGAGTATCACAAGAGCACTGATAATATCTTCCACTGCCTTCAGGATTAAATTTCGCACCTGTACAGCGAAGATTCGAACCGCGATCCGCTTGATCCCGAAACTGAGTGTCTACAATTAGATCAGAGCGCGAGTGTGTCAGAACAGTCGTATTGCTCTTCGCATCAAGCGGCAAACTTCCGAGCTAGAGGTTAACGCTTTTCATCTCTTTCACCTTCGGTGGAATTCGAAGAGACTGCGGTATCAACTTACTAACAAGCATGTCTAAAACTTATCCATGAAAGACATTTTCTACAATACCAGATATCTTAAAAAACAAACAAACAATACAACTGAAACAAAACAAAAAATCTAAAAAAAAGAAAAAAAAAATTACAGACATAAGCTGTAATGCACTAGGAACTTTATTCTTTAAGTCCCTCTCACGCTGAAAAGAAAGCACATAATGTTTTGAGTGGCACTTCCTGTTTCGGCTCATGAAGATAATCACTTCAAACTCTTT
Organism: Elysia crispata; assembly: GCA_033675545.1. Taxonomy (NCBI): domain Eukaryota; kingdom Metazoa; phylum Mollusca; class Gastropoda; family Plakobranchidae; genus Elysia; species Elysia crispata. The sequence continues at coordinate 576,989 of JAWDGP010005302.1, read as the reverse complement.
TCTCCCTTAGGCACGGCGCGACGATAAGATTTTAAAAATAAAAAAAAAAATCATCTGTCATTTCACAAAGGCTTGCGTCATCTTATATGCTGAGCAGACAGTCCCAAATCTGTCTCATTTATGAGTATAAAAACATGCCTTCGGGTAAATGAGATTAAATCGTGTTCAATTGGAAGGGTGGAAGATGAAAATCCTCAGAAACAGGTTTAGAATGATTTTGAAATTGGCAATATCTTAAAGGGATAGAGCAATTTTTTCCCCCGCTGCTTTGTGCATTGTTCTTTCACTCTTAGTTGAATGAGTTAATTTACTGTTTTTTTTGTGTCGGGAATTCTATAACAAAATAATTAAGAGAAAGTATTACGCCATCCTCACGACAAGGAGAGACATTTGATCTGACGCTGAGTGGGAGTACAGCTGCTCCGCTCATCAGCTTAATCCCCGTAAGTAATCGAGTTTGAAGCTCTAAATGGAGGCTTGATAAAGCGTTTTTGCTAATCAACTCTTTTTTTTTTTTTTTTTTTGAAAAAATTCTACTCTCGTTAGCTGTTAAATCAAGATGATGCGTTTTAAAGTGCAAAATCAAGGCATTTGTAAATTGCTTTGTTAATTTTCCTTTTACTGGCCCATTATCTGGAGCTCCAAGTTTGCATTATAGGATAATACGCCGTCATGCTGTCTCTGCTAAAGCTCAATGAATTTGGTGGGGTGATTATTTCGTTAACATGCGAAAAGAATATTATTTAGCAGAAGAAACAAATAGTCACACTAAAACATCCTGTCCAAATCTATTTATGATTTTCAAGATATTCTAAGCTAGCTAACAATGACTTAAAATAGAATAAAACAACGGAAAACAAAATAAAATACAAGGACTAGCAGAGTAACCTTTGTCTCGGTTAATTAGATTATTGACTGCGGTTGCTCGGCGCTTATAAAAGGATTTTCAGCCTCGCAGAACATCAAAAAAACCATTTTCAGATTAGAATTAGATAAAGAGTATGTCCTTATTCTACCCATCTACCTATGGCTCATTAGGCGATGATAAAGATCTTGATTATGCTCCCTTAATATTGGTCTGATCATACGCCATGCTCTCTTTCATAACTAAGATACTCTACGATGCTTCTTGTTATCTCTTCGTCTCAACCTGTACAAACCCAGCAGTGAAAACAGGATTTTTGGAGCGTACACTTCTAAATTTCTGCATTCCAAGCTTATGGAATTCTCTAAAAGCTTGACCGAGAAACCCAAAATGAATAATAACCAAAAAAAAAAAAAAAAAAAATGGAAAAGTTTGGAATTATTCTGCTAATCTTGGATCTGCTGCGTTAAATGAAAGACTTGCGTCAGAAATTCAAAGATGGATCGGTTTATTAGATCTCGTAATGAAGTGTAAAAACTACATGTAAGTATCATTAATCAAGGACTCCAATGAGTTAAACATTAAAAAACAAAGGGGGCGGGGCGCATGGGGAGCAGCTCTTTCTTTCTCTTCTTTCAAAGGTGCGGCGTAGTCCAATCGATGTAAACGCTACGCGGGTTTATGAGCTGTGAGCTGCCCTCCCCACAAAAACATCTGACGGAGATACTCTCATGATTTGCTTTGATCTTCCACTTTTTCCTGTGTCTTGGGTGAAGACGTTTATCACATGATTTTAAAATATGAGAAAATATTACGACCAGGATAACTTGGTGTAATAATACTTTTATGTTAATTGATTTTTTATTTCACAATCAAGAGTAACAGTCGGAGAATATGGCATTGACGTAAAAAATGTTGCCGCTTTTAAGAACCAGTTAGCTTATATGGAGAAGACTGACGTCAAATTAGTATATTTTCTCAAAACAGACGAATTTCCGAATGGGTGCAAGTATGAAACTAGCTGAGCGAAGACCGACAAGGGCTGAAACATAAAGATTCACTTAATTTAGCAAGTTCTTTAGCAAGACTTTTTCATGTTAAACGGTGCATGCCCTCAGGAAACCTGGCATGGATAAAGCTATCACTATCAATGTGGGCTACGTACATCTAATGATCTCTGCAGAGCATTGATGCAAGTGGATTGCAGTTTGACCTAAACTTAGAATGACTAACTACATCTAAAGGGAAAAATATGTATTGATAAAATGAATAAATAATAATAATAATAATAAATATGGTTCGATCAATTTAAAGCAGGATTGGTTAAAACGTTAGTGACTAATAGAGATGTCTAGCGTTGCATTTCAAAATACTTGTCAGGATAGGATAGATATATAACTTCAATTAAACCTTGGGAAACAAAAGCGGGATGACATATTTAAATGAAAACTCCGATGAAATGACAACAGTGTTTACCAATTACTTTACAACAAACCAGTTAAAAATGCAAAGCTTTGAGAGTAAACTGATCAATCATGTCCAAAACTTTAGATTCCACAGATCAAGGAGTTTTATTTATGGCCAAGTTGTATTGAATTCTCAGCTCTTTTTATTAGATAATCTCTAGATAATGAAACGTATCGTATGGTCAACTTTTACCTATATCGTCAGGTGCTCCATTCTCGTCAGGCGATTGGTCGAAGCATAAATCATAATTTTATGTATTGAGGTAATGGTCACTTTTCGTCTATTCACGGACAACAGCTCTGCATTGTGCTACCCAAATATTTCTTTCCAAAATGAGGAACACGCACAAGGGTTTCAGTTGAAAAAAGAGATTTGAAATAAGTTTTTCTCGCCATTCCAGTCACCTACCGAACTCCCATATCTTTTAACCTTTTGATTTTAATATGTTTCTAAAAATGGAACTTGAAGTTTTTGCGCGGGTAAAATGAAGGAATTAATTATTTCTTCTGACAAGAACGTAGGGAAGAATATCTTAATTGATAATGATGAGAAAATGGTTGTTTCGAAACTTGAACTTAAAATCTCATACAACCCTCGCCCCCGTTTCGTGTTTTCTGGTCTCACAGGACTTTAAGGCCAGAGGGAGAACAAACTAGATATATGATTACGCAAGTTTAGAAATTCGATTGTTACTCAAATTGACCACATCATAAATGAAATCCAATAACATCTGCCCACAAGAGATTTGGATAAGTCTTAAAGAAGAGCTTTGGCTGGAAACCAATATATTATGTTTGTTAAGTTGAAAAAATAAAACGAAAACCGAAAGTCTAAAATAACCCTACCTCGGGTTGGCATACAGTGGGCCGGGACACGCTGATAGAGCGATGTATGGGTAGCTTTTAATGAATCCCGGAAGGGAAAGTCTGATAATATAATTGCATTGGCTGATGGTTTTGTTCAGATATAGAGCAAAGTTGAGAGAAAGAGAGAGAGAGAGAGAGAGAGAGAGAGAGAGAGAGAGAGAGAGAGAGAGAGAGAGAGAGAGAGAGAGAGAGAGAGAGAGAGAGAGAGAGAGAGAGAGAGAGAGAGAGAGAGAGAGAGCATAAAAAAATTTGTGTGGCGGGAAAGAAGGCTCTTATTCCATAGGAAGGATCAGGTGAATGACGCAGGGCCTGAGAGAATCAAAGCAAGTCAAATAGGAATAGAAAAAGTGAGATAAGTGAAGACAATCGGGAAGAAGAGCGAGCGATAACGGAAAAGAGAAAGACAGAAAAAAAAACAAACGAGATATGTTACCAAAAAACGAGAGAGAGAGAGAGAGAGAGAGAGAGAGAGAGAGAGAGAGAGAGAGAGAGAGAGAGAGAGAGAGAGAGAGAGAGACAGACAGACAGACAGACAGACAGAGAAAATAATTAACCAGATAAATGAATTTCTGCATCGGAATAAAAGCACACAAATTTTATTGTCCATCAATACCATTAGCATTATCACACCATTACAAAATATAAGAATGCCAGGCGCGATATTCACAGAACAAGTGCTACATCTGGAATCACAGAAAACAGATGTCAGAGTTTTAAAATCAATGCCAGTTCAGTTAAACCGCTTGAATGTGAAAGGAAAAAAAAAAAGAACTTTATTGTGGACAGAAGAAAATACAAACGTTCAATACTGAATGGTGATATATAAAATCCCCACTTTTAAATGGTGGAGCTAAAAACTTGTTTACATGTCACTAGCCAGAAGACGAAGAAATCCATTTAGAAAGGATTTTTGAACACGTTGTGATATCACATCACATTGATAAACAGTGCAGAGAAGTGAATCCACAGGGAAACAGGGTTAAGGGCAGGCCACGGGAGAGTTGGACCTCTTATGGGGAAGAGACTTTGTGGGGAAATGGAAACCAGTCTTAGTTGGAGTCAGCAGGTACAGTAATTTGTCCGGGGCTAATTTCTTCCAGACTTGGAAGGTGTTGAGGACGACGGCCTTAACTCTCTATCAAAACTCCCAACAACCATGATGAAAGCGGTGACCCTCAAACCCGCAATCCCAGGCGACCTGTTTAAGCTAAGTAATGTTTCAATGAAGATGAGTGCAGCCACCATTTCGATATATCTGTAAGACATGTTTCAGGGTGCGCGCTGACCTACAGCCGCCAAGTAAAATCTGTGGAAGATCTTCTGGGGCTCTCATCTTCTTGTGCTGTCACTTCTAGCAGATAAATTCTGTTCTTGATCACATATTATTAGAGAATGAAAAGCACATAATTTAAAAAAAAATAAGCATGCGCTAGTTAACTTCACGTTTTAGTTGCTAAAATGCTTGTTGTTGTTGTTTTTTTTTTACACCAAACACACACACACAAATGCTCAATCTAGATCTTATATATATAGGTATATCCTACTTTTTTTTTTTAAACTTAGTTCAATCTTAACTATGTCTAAAACAATCTTAGCACAAGGTATCTATGATCTAGCACTTAGGCCTTCATTATGTAAAGCAGAATTCGATTAAAGAATTAAAAAAAAAAAATCAAGATATTGTATGTCTCGAATCCGAACCTAGATCTACACTCAAGAATCAAAATTAGGTCAACTTTTTAAGACTGAAGACTACATTAGATTAAAAGGAAAATTAGTGTTCAAGACAATGCCAATCCTCACGTCAACAGATACATATAAATTACTCCTGATTTGTTCCTTATTTGATCGAATTTATTTTTTTTTTCCTTGGAGGGAGGGGTGAAGTGGGGTGGGAAGGAAATGCTACTTTCAAACCGTGACGCAAGCAAGGCACAGACTTATAGATCCTAAGCCTACCAATCATCACAATATTTCCTCCCGCCCTTTGACTCAGTGATTTAAGCATCTAACTCAGTGGTTTCGTTTTTCCATCCGTCTATCAAATGTTCAGTCGGTGTTTCTACAGCTGTTTTATTAAAATCCGCTCTTAAGCCTTCTAATTATCTCCATAACCTCTCCCCCCCCCCCCCTTTTCTTTTCATGGGTCCAGACAAAGGTTTAAGATATTAGGGTTTATTTTTCTTTAAAATCTAACGACTTTTAAATTTTTGCACTCGTAGCACAACAAGAATAATTAGATTGAAAATCACAGTCGGTAGGGAAAGTTATCGGGAACCCCTCGGGAGCGGAAGCTCTACAGGGAGTGTTTTGCCGAGTACACCCGTACTCTCTAAGAATTGGTGACTATTTCAGGATCTACTTTTATAGGTCATCTTGGTTCATACATTAACTTTCACTGAGTAAAGAAAACAGTCTTTCTCTCTTTCTTTTCCTCTTTTCTCATTAAAGAGAATAAAGAATGCGCGCTGGAAATAATTTTATTTTGTCGTAGCTATGTTAATTTTAAATGCCTCTTTTTACTTTCAAATATTGAAGATAAATAGACACAACAAATGTCATTTCAGTTACAAATTAACAATAACGAGTGAAGATATGGGACTTTTCACAATACTGTAATTATTCTCGTTTAAAAGTCCTACCAATCACGTTATTGAGAATAAAATGAAACATGCTGTAACTGATAGCGAGAGGATCATTTGACCAGTCTTCTGGCCGCTCTTTATCTTTATTTAAGATATAATTTCTAAACATATCATCGACAAGTACAGACAAGCACAAGCCTTGTTACCTCTGAGTAAGAGCATGCACCGTGTGCATAGTTAGCGCTTATGACAGAGTTATTTCAGAGCAGCAGGGTGCTAAGTACTCACGAAAGGTTTGCATTTATGTGCTTCCATCACAGAAAATATATTACATTATACGCGAAAGAGTAAAATATCATTGGGAAGAGTCGCAAGTCTGTTCAACTCTGTTGTAAACGTTCTTTCTGCCTTTTGTCGGTCTTTTGCTTCTCAATGTAACTCTTATTTGCAGTTTCAAGCACCTGCCCCCCCCCCCCCCTGCTGCTAACGTTAAGCCCCATTGCTCAAATAAAAAAGGGCCAATAAAATAATGTCATCAAATAATCACTAAGTGTCTTAAAGAATTTTAAAATATGATCTTGCTCTTTTGCAAATAGTTTCTGTTAAATAAAGCAATCATTAAAGGCATAACTTCATTATGGGAGTACATTCGGTCACCAGTTGAAAACCGCTGCTGAGGGAGGGATTAGCCTCCTTTTTCTCATTCCCTGCTCCAACAAACAAGGGTGAGTTTGATGTTACGAAGGAGCTACATTTATTGTGCGTACACTTAGTTTCTTTTGAATATGAACAATGTCAGAAATATCTTTTGCTGCAAGCTGCAAACAAGTCGATTTTAAGTGAGCTATTGAAATGCAAACCGAATTTGATATACTTAGGTTGCAACATTATTTTTTTAAATATGAGGCTGGACACAAGAATCCAAACCTTCAAATTGCCGTTTATGGTGAACTGAGCCAACGGATTTATTGATATTCGAAATAATTCAAATAAAATCTTTGAGGTAAAAGGATGCCAAAATAATGACTTTTCCTTTTTTTTTTCCATCTCTTTCTTATATATGCAATAAGAATATCGGGCGGGCCGAGATAACCATCTGTGACTCTCAGCTCCGTCAAAGGTCGCACCATCTGGAGACATGGGATGACGCGAAGTCGCGTTCAGCCCCAGGGAGAGAGAGAAAAAAAGGCCTGGCAAGGCGGAGAGGAGGGCGCACGTGAGTGAGCAAGCGCCAGCTCAGACTGGGAAGAGGAGGAAGCCACGCTAGCGCGTCCACGAAACGCGCGCAGAGTAAAATTATGTTAAGTTGCTTGGCCTAACCCTAACCTAAGCTAACGGCCCTCCAACACGTAAAATGATAGACCGCAGGTCAGAACCCTATCAATAAGCCTGCATCTTAATATATCTTTGCACTTCGATTGAAAAAAAAAAAAAAGAAAAAAAAAAGAGGTTAAACTGATTGTGGAATAATCTACGCATGGCACTGAGAATCTAAGTTTGTTGGTTTTAGGTACTAAACAATTTTTCTTACATATTTATAAACTGCAGTGCGGTTATAAAAACTTTCGGTGCGAGCTGCTACTTGTAACTCTTATAGACTTCGGTCGTTGCTGTGCTACATGACGATCTTTTCCTCACTACTCGGAGACTGACTGAGTAAAAGGAACTGGACGGATACTATTTTTACTTGATCAGGTAAAAACTATAAACAGAACTATATAAACAACTTGGTAAACGTGATGATGATGTATTTATTGCTGTCACTACAACTACCATTACTATTTGACTAGTATTGCCGAGACCAACTTCCACTACTACTACTACTACTACTACTACTACTACTACTACTACTACTACTACTTCTACTTCTACTTCTACTGCTACTGCTACTGCTACTGCTACTGCTACTACTACTACTACTACTACTACTACTACTACTACTACTACTACTAATACTACTGCTGCTGCTACTACTACTACCACAAGCACTTTGAGTTCGTAGCTTCTCTTAATAATTTTATGGTTTTCTATTAATATTTCCAAGAAAAGTTCTAATTCTGCAATACGGCTGATCAGAAGTTGCGCTGTTTAACTGTAATATTTTTATGGCTTATTCTTTTCATCTTGCAACATTATTGCAACAACTGAATCTTGATGACTTCTTTACTTTTTGGTGGCACATCAAGTTTGAAAAGACTTTTAGACTGCTGTGAAAGGACGAGTTGCGCAAAATCATGAACTTTAAGGTAATGGCATTTGAAGTTATAAGTTCATGCTGAAAATTATGCAAATGCTCCGTAACATGAGAAAAAAAGCGTAATAACTTTCTAAACTAGCAGAGATGCCCGGCATAAATTCATATAAAATTAATGACAAAGAGAAACAGCAGAAACGGGGGTAAAAGTATTAATTGCTTTTGTGGCTATTGTATAAAGTGTCCGTCCTGATATCTGCAAGGTTGTATTGATCACTGAGTAAATCCCTGCATTCACACCGTCGGAGGGTGTTTAGAATCTTATCTGTCCGCTTGCATCTTCCTACAGAGGTGCGTTTTATTTGAAGAAAAAAAAACACACACACAGATCGAACAGTTTAAAAAAAACAACCCAAGAAACGGAGCCTTTTTGTAACTGCCTACTCGCCTCTTTAGTAATAATTTCACTCATTTTTTTTCATTCCTGGTAAAGTATTTCCTTCAAAATTAAAAGAGGGAGGAAATTTTTAAATTAAACCAAGACTCCTTAGGTATTCACCACTGTATTAAATAAATAAATGCAGTCGAAAGAATAGGCTGTGAGAGAGAAAGAAGACTGAAAGAAAGACAGATAGAAACAGAGAGGGGAGGGAGAGAGAGAGAGAGAGAGAGAGAGAGAGAGAGAGAGAGAGAGAGAGAGAGAGAGAGAGAGAGAGAGAGAGAGAGAGAGAGAGAGAGAGAGCGCAACAACAACTATATCAAAACGTCACATTAAAAAAGTAAATTTTAAAAATCATTAAAATAATCGTGCGTTATTTATCCAAACCCACGAAAGCTAAGTGGAAAAGCCTCTCTGTGTCCAGCTCATTTATAGAGAATCTGCATTATGATTACATAGAAGCCTCAAGTTGTCTCTGTTTAAATGTAATAGCATCGAAACGGATTCATTTTATTCATTGCGATTTTTATTGCTTGCCTGTCATGATCGAAATAAATTGGGAGTATTTCAACAACTCTTGACTCCATAACAAATCACCCGCCATTAAAAAAAAAAAAAAAATATTAGCAGGATCTCATAAAATCAAAGAAAAATTTAAAAGAATTTTCAAACATTGTGATAAGAAATTCCCCAGTTTTACGGGGGGGGAAAATTATCACAAAATTATGAAATATTTTCATGATAGAACTTGATTTCAAGAGTGAAATTCATGAGCTATGGCCCAATGATCGTCTCTATAGTTTGAACGATGGAAATGCTCAAAATGAAAACTAAATACTAAGTAACAAACTAGACCCAAGAAAAAGATTGTATCATGTTTTTCCCCCTTTCTTACACAAGACAAAAAAAAATGACAGATTCATATTTTTTTAGCTCAGAGCAAGCAGTGTTCCGTCGCTGTATCAAATTAGAAGGAAAAAAAAAACGATTACAATACGTTCTCATTGTGTGATAAATTATTTGGGAAAGGCTGAGATATAAAACAGATATGAACAAAATTGTTTCGTCTCCTTTACCTCGGTACTTGCTCATCGCGTGGGCTGCAACTAGTGCAAGTATGTTCTTTCTGGAACAAACGTAAGGACTCGAGCAATTGCTGCATAGAGACATTAGATTGTATTGACGTTTTAAAGACGGTTTTGGGAATAACAAATGGGAACAGAAGTATGTGACATGAGTGGCACTGAGTGGAATGTCATCCTTTCTATTCTATCCATGTACTGGTATGCTGCAACTGCAGGGGATGGAAGGCATATATATATATATATTTATATTTATTTATTTATATATTTAGAGAGAGATAGAGAGAGAGAGAGAGAGAGAGAGAGAGAGAGAGAGAGAGAGAGAGAGAGAGAGAGAGAGCGTTCCAGGTGAACATTGTAACCTTGGCATTATAACAGCTGGGAAAAGGTAACATAGATTTGAAAACAAAGATGTGGCTTTGCGCATCATTATCTCTGCCGTAGCGCAAAATTTTACACTTAGTTTAAAAAAATTATAGCATGTGTAGCTGACAAGGAACGAATGTATTGCTTTCAAATGAACAGAAATTGTACAGACCCGACTTATATCCAGAAAAAAAAAATAAACTTAATCTTGAAGAAAAGCAAAACATAAAATAATTGCAAATTACCTTTACTTCCCGGTTTGATTGACTACATTCCTGTAACCACATTATCTATTCTCTTATAATTTTTTTTTCTTACTCCGAATTTTTCTTTAGAGTTTACATATGTCTTTACGCAGGTCAGCGTGAAGCTATGTTGTTAGATGGCAAAAGGACAAAAACTTACTATACGGGTTAGTAGAACAAATTTCATAGAGGATAGGAGGGGGGAAAATGGGAGAGGTTAAACGTCAAAAATAATTATGGTCAAATGTCAATGAAAATGTCGAAACAAAATTGAATAGCATTGTTAAAAATAATAGCAAATATAATAATAAAGTAAAAAAAAATTAAACACAAATAGGTGACAAAACAGAAGGATAAAGAGGACAATAATGGAGAAAATAAGCGTCGGAAAGGAATGCAAATCAAGGTTTTCAAACGATTTTTATACCGAAACATGTACAGGAAAAAACACCAATGTTTCTCTCTCTCTCTCTCTCTCTCTCTCTCTCTCTCTCTCTCTCTCTCTCTCTCTCTCTCTCTCTCTCTCTCTCTCTCTCTCTCTCTCTCTCTCTCTCTCTCTCTCTCTCTCTCTCTCTCTCTCTCTCTCTCTCCCCCTCCCTCCCCCCAACTACTTAAACTTTACTAGAGACACCTAAAACGATTCAAGTGCTCACTGTAGTGTTAACACTTCTTTAGAATGGTTTCCAACGACTCCAATGGCTCCACAAGACCCTAGGGGTTTTCCTTAAGACGATTGGGTTTTTTTTTGAAGATTTCAGGGGCGGACACTATCAGAGGCCTCGAACACTCTCACAGTGATAACCGACCTGTCTGGACTCTGTGCAGTTAAAATGCTTTTAAGTCGTGGCGAATGTAACTCACTTCATAACGGGGGGACGCTCTCCATGGTAGTACCAACAAGTACACTGAAATGCACAGCCATACACGCGCTTGTTTATTTTAACGAGGCCTGAATCAATGTACCAATCTTCATGCTATCTGCGCAAGTTTCAAATAATCGTCTAAGAAAATCAAGGTTACGAATTCAAGTAAAACTTTTGATTATTTCATCAGTAAGTTGGAGTCTTTTCGGACAAATCTTCGACTGAAAAACACATGAAAAAAAAGTCTAAGACACATTATGAATTATTTCAGCATTCTTTCTACATCTTTACTATTATTCGAATAATAGTAAGTAATGTAGACTTTTCCTGAATTTATTTCAGCTACTTTAATTTAAAAGTCGAGCGTTATTCTGCTTCAGAACTTACTAAACAATTGTATATTTTATATATATATATATATATATATATATATATATATATATATATATATATATATATATATATATATATATTATATATACAATATAAGTTGTTATTGAAAATCAAAATTAACAACCACTATCGGCACCAGAGAAAATAAAAGAGAAATTTTAACGAATTATTGTTGTCCCCTCAAGTTAATAATTGGGAGGAAAAGTAGGATGTCACTAAAAGACCAAGAGGCCAGGCTGTTTTACATGTGATCCGCCGCATTAGCTGCACCAAAATATTAAGTTTTTTCCCCCCACAAGCTATAGACTTCATGCTTTAAATTCACTTAGGACATCTTTTTATTCAGCGATAAAGAGAGAGAACAATGGAGACATATCAACTTTTTCTTCGCATTCATTGTGTGCTGCTTCGCGAAATTCCCATGACGAACAACGATCACCACCAATTCTTTGACAGAGGTCACGGATAAATTCGTACATTGCTCTTGACATGATGTGCAAGTGTTGGCAACAGAAATATTCATACTGAGCTAGCGTTGTTCGTAATAATGAGCGCTAAAATTCACCATGAACAGACTCTTAAGGGGCAAGGCTGGTAGCATGGTGCGCCAAAGTTCACCAAGAA
>JAWDGP010005302.1:545000-560000 GCA_033675545.1 Elysia crispata | reverse complement strand
TAAAGGGAGAATAGAATGATGAACACCTTTCATTTTGTTTACATACGCACTTGAAACTTTTTTCGTCCTAATGGGTGGAGCAATTTCATTTGATTCAAACTTGCCTTTCAAAATGTCAACTGTTTCACTCGGTTGCAGCTTACTTCTAATAGGTTTTTCTTTTCCATCAAATATATATATATATATATATATATATATATATATATATATTATGCATATTGTAACAGTGTTATAGTTTTCCATAATATTTCCCATGGAAATATGCAAGGTTTTTGTATAATTATAACATCCTCTCTGGCCAAATTTCACGAAAATCTGTTAAAAATGGAGAAGATTATAAAACTGGGATGGAGGGAAACATAATTTTTGTGATTGATATGACGAAATTCCTTATACATAATGCATTAATATCCGAAAAAAAAATTCCCGACTTAAATAGGATCAGAACAAATACTATAACGATGCAAAATTATAACAACAATGAAATTACAGAAACAAACAGAAACATAACTTAAAAAAGGGGCTATATCATAACTGTGTTATCTAAAATGCCAATTCATTTAAGAAAAGAAAATTAAAAAAAAAAATGCTGATGGATTGAAATGAAGGGCGTCAGCTTTGAAATATTCAGCACCTCGACGCTCTGACTGACATTTCAAACCTTTCCTCCTTTTAGCACGGACTTTCTAGATTAAGACAGCAAAGAGGACTAAGAGTTTAGAGTGCATTATTGACGTCTTCTAGGTGAAATGACAAGTCAATCAAAACGTGACTATCGGATGATCGCTAGGCATCTGCCAGCTTTAATTGCTTCAAACAAAAGTTATTTAAAAACTAAGAGACTTTGTCGGACAGACAGTGCAGTAATGGCAAAACTTCAATTTTACTTTTATTTTTTTAAATGTCTGCACACTCTCTTGTTCTACCGATGCCAAAAACAGAATTGAATGGTTGCCAGTGCGTGAGCTCGGCGTCTCACCTGTCACTATCTGCGGTGCCTAAAATAATCTCACACCAGACAGCCAAATGTTCAAAAGTATTCAACTAAACAATATTCTTTTTAAATTACTTCATTACTCTCCTTTCTATGTTCTTTTCCAAACATCTCATTTTTTTTAGCCAACTTTACCTTATTTTTCATCTTCTCCTTTCTTGCCCAACTTTTATCTGTAACGAAGAAAAAACGCGAGAAAATTATTAACGTCCAAAGAATTAGATATCGAATTCTCATTCGCAGAAAGTTGAAACTTACAGTATATCTCTACTTCTTCTGCTCCTCCTCCTCCTCCTCTCTCTCTCTCTCTCTCTCTCTCTCTCTCTCTCTCTCTCTCTCTCTCTCTCTCTCTCTCTCTCTCTCTCTCTCTCTCTCTCTCTCTCTCTCTCTCTCTCTCTCTCTCTCTCTCTCTCTCTCTCTCTCTCTCCAATCCTCTTTGCACACTTTTTTTTCAAATTGAATGTTCTGCACTGCACTCTCAAAGGATCAGTTTCTTGAACTCTGAGAGATTAAAAACAATTCCTTTCGGCTTTCTAATTGAATTGTCTAGTGCATTGTCCTTTAAAAGAAAATAGAGGCAACAGAAATTCGAAGATCTTTCGATTTTAACTTCAAGATCTAGGGCTGAAAAAAATCATGCTTCAAATTTCAACTTTAGATGGAAATAATTCATTTTTTTTTTTTTCAATTTTGTCGAGTTACTTGCGTTGTGTCTTCAATCATCAAAACAAGGAAACTGTGGGGAAAACTCACTTAAAAGGATTCTGAACATTATCTTTGATCCTGACGACGCTAGAGTTGGAATCATACATAGGATTAGGAAGGCAAATTAAATCCAGGACCTCTTTGTTTAATCTGAAAAAGGTTACATCATTATAATAATAATAATAATAATAATAATAATAATAATAATAATAATAATAATAATAATAATAATAATAATAATAATCGAATTATAAAGATCATAACCTGAAACGTGAAAGGGTCATCACATTTTTGTGGGCCGCCAATAAATCCAAAAAAATACGGAAGAGCTACTCCAGATCACGCGATATTACGTCGGCATATTTTTAAATCCCAAAGTTGTTTTACGGATTTACAAAACAACATTATAAAACCTTATTCAAACCCTATTAAGCAAGCGCGTAGACATTTTAATTAGCCGTACAAATCTGTGTTCGTTTTGAATGCGAAACGAACATAACGTTTGTTTTGATTTTTAAATTCCGGGGGTTGGAATAAGTAACTGCAGAAACTATATCTACGAGCTTATCCTATTCTCCATTAGAATATTAGTTCTAGATTTAGATCTTTAGAATGATCTGAATCTAGATCTAATTTAGATCTAAATATCTAAGCTTACTGCCCATCGATGTAAAAAAAAAAAAAAAAGAAGAAGAGAATATTCAGTCGATCTCATTTATTACAAAATGAACTAGGTCCTATAACTAAATTTTGTGTTTAGAACTAGATTTATTGAGATATATACAGATTCTAGGTAAAGATGGATAGGTAGAAACATCTATCTGGATCATGTAAGTAAAAGGAAAGATATCAAGACTATTTATAAGCCTCTTTAAATACACACACGCACCCCAGCCTCGGAAAATTGAAGAACGGAGTTTTCAGCTTGTAATAATAATAATAATAATAATAATAATAATAATAACAATAATATTATAATAATAATAATAATAATAATAATAATAATAATAATAATAATAATAATAATAATAATAATAATAATAATAATAATAATAACTATAGATCGTAAAGAATGAACGGAAGAAATGAATTTTTCATCCGTTTGTAAATTACCTTTATCTTTTATTTCTTTTCTTTTTTTTAATCGAAGTAAAAAATCTTATCGTTTTCACTATATTTACAACAAAATCACAATCAAACTGAAACTGCCTCACTAGAAAACTTAACATTTCATTCGCATTTAAATTGTTGTTTCGGAAAAGAAGAGAAATATATTCTGCTGAAAGTAAGCTTTGTGAGGATATGTTTTGACCAAGTTTCGACAGATGTTCAATCTTAATGAAGGGATATTTGGGGGTATTTAACGCTCTTTTAAGGGGGAATTATGCAAACTCAACCTCTTCGTCAAAGATTTCAACAAGCCTATCAAGTGCTGCCTCGCAAAGCTTATTTAAGGTTAAATCTCACACTTCTGTAGAAGTATAAGATTTTAATTAAACAAAAAATTCAATCTTATTATCTCAACGGATCCATCAAAGATCAAAGACCTACAGCTTAAAGCTTTGAAAAAGACTAACATTACTAATCCTCATGTTGATAGTGTACCGCTATACCTTGAAAACTTGCGACTCCTGAGTGCGATTAACAGTTCACAAGTCCGTTTTCTTCAATATTTACCCGGTCCATCTGTGAAATCCATCAAACTCAGCACGTCGCCCTTTTCAATAACCTCTCTCTGTCCCTATCTGTCTCTCTGTCTCTCTCTCTGTCTCTCTCTCTCTCTCTCTCTCTCTCTCTCTCTCCCTCACCTTATCGAGACAGCCGGCTTTAAATAACCGTTTTACATTATTCAAAAAGGCTTACGGCTGTAACCGAAGTACTTAAGCCATTGATGTTGAAGTCGGCGCCTCGACTGCCATTATTTTGCCGTTTGAAAGGGGGGGGAATGCATTCTCGCAGAGTGCGTTTTTTTTTTTTTTCAGATTCTGTTCAGCTTGGTAAAAACACTTTATTTTTAAACAGAAACACTACCAAACGAGAAAGCTACAAAAGATAAAAAATTATTTTTAAAAAAATCAAATTAAAAAAATGATAGAGTTGGCCACAGGCTGGGGCAATAAATTTATCCCACGGTCAGCGAGGACATAGTTGGTCCATTACTATACTAGAAACTAATAATCTCACCGGCGGAAATTGTAGTTGCAAAGTGCTTTATGTACAACCAATTAAAGAAATGGAAATTTGCCAGAACACTTATAACGCTGTCGATGATTTAAATCGAGCAAAATAACTAAATTCATCGACAAAAAAGAAGTGTCACGTTGCAGTAAAGAGGAACTACAGGCCAACTGCTACATCTTTTGTACGATGTGATTTAAGATTTGTAGTAATCTTCTCTCTCAGAGATTGCTATAAAATAAAAAGACATCGCGAAATTGACTAGATGAAATTGTGTGCAACCTTAGAAATAAAGATGGATCATGATAACACTTTGATCTTTGAATTACAAAGAAGTGCTAATAAAATTCACCGAAAATAAATAAAAATATAAAAAGGTTACTTAATTTAATGCCAGGAAAATCTCTCTCCCTTTCTTTCTCTCTCTCTCTCTCTCTCTCTCTCTCTCTCTCTCTCTCTCTCTCTCTCTCTCTCTCTCTCTCTCTCTCTCTCTCTCTCTCTATCCATCTATCTAAACGACATAAAAAACAAAAGCCGAACAAGTTCCCAACTAGTGATGCGTTCAAACAAGACTATATCATAGCTTTTATGCCAATGGTCTTTTCTGTCTAACTTCAGAGTTTGGGCAATACTTTTCTGCTCTAGTTGCGGCAGATTGATTTCTCTGGTGGTTTTCTCACTGCCTCCCCGATTTCTGTCAATCTCTCCAGGAAAAAAAAAAGATGTGTTCTTTTTCAAAACACTTTTGCTGTCTTTCTATCTCTCTAAGCCAATTTTCAAGACCGCTCTCTCCCTTTCTTCTCCTCCACTTCTCTCTCTCTCTCTCTCTCTCTCTCTCTCTCTCTCTCTCTCTCTCTCTCTCTGTCTCTGTCTCTCTCTCTCTCTCTCTCTCTCCATGTTATAAAAAAAGAACAATATCTCTTTCATTCTTTAGGTCTGTAACTCTCTATATTCTATCTGTTTGACTGACTTGTTTTCTTGCTTCGGTCAGTCTGTGTTTGCCTCTCTGCAATATAACCTTTCTTTCCTACTCCAGTCACCTTCTGTCTGTTTTTAATCAAAGTTTTTTTTCACAGACATCGTCTTGCCTGACTTTGTCTGTCTGTCTGTTTCTCTCTCTCTCTCTCTCTCTCTCTCTCTCTCTCTCTCTCTCTCATGATATGTTGTATGTAATCTAATTTTCTGCCTCGTTTTGCTAAGATACCAAATCAGGCACGAAGGAAGCCACCTAGAGAGAGTTTCGATCAGATTCGATAATTGTGTTTTTCCTGGAGCCTCTTCATCAATGCCTTTTTCTTTATCAGAGCTGAGAGTTGCGGTAGTATAGGCCTAGCAACAGATCCTCATTCCTCATGGTAATATGATTACTTTTCCGTATTTAAATAACCTCAAGTTTCGAAAACATAAAATTCCTTACTCCCCAGAAAAGGAAAAACACACATTTAAAAATGACTTCATTTGCAATGCAATGGCACAACTTGTTTTGTCAAGTTGTTAGTTTTACTATGAGCACGTAGCTCTCAAAAAGATACAGATTGTCCTTGACTTGTGCACACTCAAGACGCCTCTCCTCTATTTTTTGACAAATCAAGTGATGGTAATTTTTCATTTCGAATCACTAAGTCTTGTAGGGCCTACTCTACAAAATTAAAAACAGTAACCGCAACAAAAGCAATTAAACTAAAATCTGCGATTCGGTTCTACAGATGTCAGGAACACTTTTCTTTCAAAATATTTTTCTGAATTTTTTTTCCCTTGTGTGCCTCTTTTTTTTTTTTTCAATCTTCAATTACATACAGTTTAGACAGTTCATTATTGACTTGCATTTTATGCAATGTTAAAAAAAAAAAAACTTCAATCACACAGAGTTAAAACCGGCTACCACACTTAGGATATCTATAAATCTGTGATTTGAGACTCGGCGATGTTTCTTCTCTGAACTGAACATTATCTCCTCCGCGTGTCAGTAGGTCTATGACCATACCTAATAATATTCATGGAAATTTGGAAGAAAAGGATAATAATGGTGTAGAGCAAAGCAACTCCTTTTGATAACATTTTACTTTTTCCTTAAGGAGTACAATATTTTTTGTGTAAAAAGTTATAATAGATCGATTTTTATATTTTCCCGCAAAAGCGAAATAATAGCTTTCACGGTCATCAACCCTATACCGTAAACTTTCTTGATAGTTATTTTTATTATTATTATTCAATTTTATGCCATGCAATTTCACAAAGCTCAAAATGTCTGCAGCGTAGTCTGAACACAAAGACGGCGATTTTACCGTCGACATAAAAAAAATGAAATATACAGTCATAAATAAGTCTGTCTATCTCTCTCTCTCTCTCTCTCTCTCTCTCTCTCTCTCTCTCTCTCTCTCTCTCTCTCTCTCTCTCTCTCTCTCTCTCTCTCTCTCTCTTTCTCAGAGTGTGTGTGTATGTTTATATATATATATATATATATATATATATATATATATATATATATAATTATAATATCGATGAAAAATGGAGATGAACATGCGGTAAAAAATTTTGACTTTCATTATCAATCCAGTAGCAAACTGGTGTCGCAATAAATTCACGGTGATTGTTTTACTTGCTCTCCTGTTTGCTTTCAATAAAAGAAATTTTCCACCCAAAATATCCTCATTGACATTGTTTATGAAGCGTCAGTAATCCAGATCCAGAGACCTTTCAATCTCAGACAGAAATAATTACCAAAGTATGTTTTATTAACTTGTGATTGATTCAGATAGTTCGCGCCGATATAAAACTCACATGAAGAAAAAGAATTGACTAAATCTACATATTGTGCATATAGAGGAGTAAGGCTTTGGAGTGAGTGCAACGGGCCTAACTAAGCTAAAGATAAGAGACGCCTGGCTACGTGTTATTAGCGACTGGTCAGCAGCATGGCCATGACGAGAGAGCATACCATATCCTAAGGACATACACCGGTTACAAGAATATGAGTGTAAACAGACGCGAAAAGACATTTCAGCCGTTGGTTGAAGGTTCAGCCAGACACAGCTGATGTCGCCTCAATAGGATTTTCTGCAAAGCGAACAAAAACAAGGAGCAGGAGGAGCAGAATGCAGAGAGCGGCTTTAAAATGAGTATTTCACGAAAGAGATACATTCAAATTACATTAAAAATTAATCACTAAACAAAACTCTCTTAAATATAAAAGCAACTAAAAGCTTATGAAGAAAGTAAGAGAGGTCTATGCAATCAGTACTGAACCGATTAAAAAAAAGAAGGTGACTTCTAATATTGCTCGCATGATTGATTTCTTTTACTTGAATTTTATATTGATATAAAAGAATTATAATGCCGTGATTGTGTACTTTTCAAAAGCCCTCCATCTCTCTTTAGGCGGATACGGTTACAATTTAACTCTCAATATAATAAAATGACTGGTAACTAAACCTTCCAAGCTAGGATCGAGATATTCAGAAAATGGCCTGAATTAACACCAGAGAAGCCTAAATCTAGACTAATCTAAAAAAAATTTCAGCTTAGCATGAATATTTCAGCCTTTCATATCACTTAGTTAAAAGATCCGAAGATGTTCCTAATCTTAAAATAGAGGGGAAAATGATATAAAAGACTCCCGATTTATGTTTAATTCAGCCTCCAGAGACGGCGAATTTAGATCCAATCCAAGACAGTTTGAACTCGAAGACGTTTGTTTTCTGTTGGAGCAAAGCGAGAGAGAGAGAGAGAGAGAGAGAGAGAGAGAGAGAGAGAGAGAGAGAGAGAGAGAGAGAGAGAGAGAGAGAGAGTATATATATATATATATACATACACACACACACATATTGATTTCCATCAGAGAGGCATGGAGATAGGTGAGAAATGGAGAACCTGAAGACGATTTTCATTCTATTTCAAACCTCAACAACCTGCTCTTATAAAGTCCGCAGCAGTGCAGAATCTCGCGATGTGCATGTTTATTAAAATCCCTGATGTGACAAAGGTCTCCCCTGGAACTTAGTAGAAGAAAAATAGTGAACTATTTTCGTAAAAATCAAACCTACTTTCAGATTTTATTTAAAACATTCATTATCATAAAGGTTTAAATAACAGCGCGGCTAAGAATTCCCGCAAGGCAGTGCACTTTTTATCTTTTATGCACTTATTGCAAAAATTCACAGCGTTTGGGAAAGTACAGAATAAGTCGATTTCTTTAATTGTGATTTCCTTTAGCCGGTGACATCGGTTTTATCATTTGGCATATTTTAATTCCTTTTGCCTGTGAACTATGAACATGAGGTGATTCGTCTTAACTGACTGGTGGCAATATTGAAAAACATAATCTCTTTTCCTACACTATCATTGGAAGAGGTATTCAATATATAACTACCGGTGATTTGTCCATCAAAGATCAAATCTTCAAATCTTTAGCATTAGTATCAAGGAACATTCATTCCCGTGAAGTACTTTTTTTCTTTTGACATCTCATCTAGACCTAGATCAAATGAAGCAGAATAAATAAAAACAATGAGGTTTTATGAAACTCTTATCGCTTTCCAAGCTGAATCTCAGCCACAACTATGTGGGACAGGATGTTGAAGTCACTCTCTCTCTCTCTCTCTCTCTCTCTCTCTCTCTCTCTCTCTCTCTCTCTCTCTCTCTCTCTCTCTCTCTCTCTCTCTCTCTCTCTCTCTCTCTCTCTCTCTCTCTTTCTCTCTCTGCCATGTTTGATGAAGACTCAGGACTCTAGCGTATACTGGCTGAACCACTTGATTAAAAAGAATCAATCAATGAAAACTACCTACCAAGGGGACAAGTATTAAATTTCTGTAGATGATTACCCTCCACGTAGTCAAGGTAGGAAGATTATAAAAATAAGCTTTCCAACTCTGTGACCCCGAGAAATATAAAATAAACACAGAAAATATCCAAAGTCCAAAGGGATCGAAATACAGAAACGCCAAGAGATAAATAGATAACCATCTTTGGATATATTTTTATTTCTCTAAAGACATGGGAGAGGTAGAGATAGATAGATAGATAGATAGATAGATAGATAGATAGATAGATAGATAGATAGATAGAGAGAGAGAGAGAGAGAGAGAGAGAGAGAGAGAGAGAGAGAGAGAGAGAGAGAGGGAGGAGTTTTAAAAAAAATCTCGACCTAATGGATACCTTGACTAGAGAAAGGGTATGACTTTATTGCGAGACTGGGAAGATGAATTGGAAATAGAGCATTAAAACAGATAGATACAGATGGAAGTAAAGTGATACAGATAAGTGACGCAATATCCTGTTTGTCTCAAACACGCAATAGTGTAACTTAAAAAAAAAAAAAAAAGGGTTGGGGAAAGGGGGGGGGGGGGGGGGTTGCATACACCAGAAGGTAAGCGAAATCACAGATTTAGCGACTAAAATTAGCGCCGATTGCCCAACAAAAACATATAAAGCATTAGAGAGGACTTTATTAGACGTTCTCACCGAGTGAGTGCTGCTGAGCCGTGCGCAATGCGGCTGTGATCTCAGCTAGTGGCTCAATCCTGCGTGCTATGATGAGCTTGTCCCGCTGGCCCAGACCCGTCTTCCCATGCACCCAGGCATGCAGGCAATCACAGCCTTAGCCACCGTCCGCGGTTGACGCTAATGGCTATATCCATAAATCTGAAGCGACCGAGATGAACATTCTGATACCGTTGATTTTTCCTCACTGGAACCAACCATTTTCCAAGCCATTATTTTCTGTCGTTTAATCTTTATGAGGGAACAAGATAATTCTTTACGCCATTCAATAAACTGTCACACAAACATCTTATTCTAGGAGCTTATTTATACTTCTTTTCATATTATATTTTCACGTTCATCAGCCTGCGTCAGACAGTCTTTCTACCGAGACGTTTCACATAAAAATCGGATTTGAATATCTAATTTGTTACCCATGAAAGACGAGATGCTCTTCAACAAAATAGTTCTAGTCGTCTGAACCCAGATTGGAGTCTTTTCTTCTGGCAAAATTTCCTACGCCCCCGGCAACAAGGCAATGAAAACTAAACAATAATATAAATATGGTTAAAGATATCATTGGACCTGATGAATTAACAGTTTATCGTCGAATCATTTTCTTTCACATGGTACCTCGGTTATTTTCCGCTTTAAGCTAAATTTATGTTTCAGCCTCAATAAAGACTTTTTTCCGACTCCTTCAATATTATGCTACAAATAGAGATTACTCGGTTGAAAAAGAATCGACCCAGAGATATACATATTTCATTTACAAAACAGATTGTTTATATGCAAGAACTAAAAAAAAGGGAAAGTCCTGATGAATAAACACAAAGCCAGAAAAAAAAATTGCAAACAAAAGTTAAAGCGAATAAAAAAAAAGAGTGAGCGACAAAAAGAATCGCATAGATAGGATTGACATTCAGTGACTGATGGAGTCAAAGTGAGTGAGATTGAGAGAGAGAGACAGAGACTGAGAGAGGACAGGGAAACAGAGGTCATTTCATGTTTGTTATTGACCAATAATACCCACACAAGTCTAAGTGCTCACTCAAAAACATGTACGTTTCTTCATTTGATTAAAGGCCAAAAAATAAAAAGGCATTAAATTATTTTTTTTAAATTAAGTTGGTAAAAAATCCGCTTACACTTGTTTTTTAAATATGAAGAAAAAGAGAAAAAGAGAAAGAGGGAGGAGGAGGAAGAGAAGAAGAAGAAGAAGAAGAAGAAGAAGAAGAAGAAGAAGAAGAAGAAGAAGAAGAAGAAGAAGAAGAAGAAGAAGAAGAAGAAGAAGAAGAAGAAGAAGAGAAGAGGAGGAGGAGGAGGAGGAGGAGGAGGAGGAGGAGGAAATACTTTGTCTATGCCGATGCTATGGCTGCTCCTGCTGCTACTCCTCCCATATTCCCACAACCACTACTACCACTGCTTCTGCTACTATTACTGCTGCTGCTGCTGCTACTACTTCTACTGCTGCTGCTGCTGCTGCTACTACTACTACTACTACTACTACTACTACTACTACTACTACTACTACTACTACTACTACTACTACTACTACTACTACTGCTCCTGCTGCAGCTACTACTACTACTACTACTACTACTACTACTGCTGCTGCTGCTGCTGCTGCTGCTACTGCTACTGCTACAACTAAAATAACAACAACAACAACAACAGCAATAACAATAACAACCACCACCACCATCACCAATTTAACAAACTGCAAAGAATGAAAGGATATCTCCTAAAAAACATCGCAAGTACAATAAAAACCAACAACAAAACCAAATTAATTTTATAAGCGAGTGTGAAGAATTGAAAAATCGCATAGCGTGAAGCAGACAGTGCAGGTTTGCTCAATGAATAACTAAAGAACCAAGAAATTGTCAACACTTTAGTGAGCCACCTTATGTCTGAATATAATCGACTAAAGCTCCCAATTTAAATCCAATAAAACCCACCCAGATCCGCAGCGGAAACTATTTGACGTTTCAGTCTCAGGAGTACCGAAACCCTTGAGCTCTCGCCGGTATTAACCAAATTAAATTTTAACGAACCGCTTTCCCCATCTCGCTATTGAGTGCCTTCAGCGTAAAACGGGAATCTTGTGGGGGGTTTTTTCTTTAGCCTACAATCCTGTGAGGCCTTCCCATTATTAGATTCTGAGAGACTTAGGGGACGTTCAACATGACTGCTATAATTCCTCTGATGTCATTGCTCGGATCGTGATCTCTGGCAGTGGAGGATGCACCAGACTTAGACACGTAAACACCTGCCGGCAAGTAATGCAATTAATTTCGACATTAAAAAAAAATTCATCCCTGCAAAACTGGCGTGTTAGGTGTGGACACACTGAGTGCTACTAATGGAACCGTTATATAATTCCCAATTCTACTGCTAGCCAAAATTATATGATATTTCATTGTCTTTTGTCTTTTCTATTTATACCAAAAAAAAAAAAAATGAGTGGGACCTACTGATCCTTAATGTCCATGAAAAAGTGTTCCTTTCATCCACTTCCGCAGACACTTCCAGATCACCAAGATGCAACTCCGAAACATCACAATGGTTAAAGGTGGGAGCTACTGATCTGAATGTCCATAATATTATCCATAAAAAAAGTGTTCCTTTCATCCACTTCCACAGACACTTCCAGATCACCTATCAGAAAGATGCAACTCCGAAACATCACAATGGTAGGACTGGCCAGCGCCCTGCCCACAAGTCCTCTGGTATTTCCATACGCCACGCAACCACCGAGAAGTCCATCACATCCGCCGCCACCTCCGTTGCCTTCTTGTTTCAACGACACGTCCAGCGAGGCGAACCGGACGCTCACAGCGGAGGAACGATTAGCTGAGCAGGTCAAGTGGGCCATAATGGACGTCACGGTGCCGATCGTGTGCGCTTTGGGCCTTGTGGGCAACCTTCTATCGCTGGTCGTCCTCACTACAGAGAAACTTCACCGCACGCTCACCAAGATGGAGATCTCCGCCCACATCGGGCTCATCGCACTGGCTGTGTCAGACTTTCTCTTCTGCTTGCTGGTGCTCATCTTTACCCAGGTAAGATCAGTCTGTAAGAATGCAGGACTCTGCACGGCTGTTCTTGTCTTTGGGGTCCACAAAGGACAGTGCTGTACGTTAGACTGTAGGGCTGCTAGAAGCGCGGGAAAGGAGACTTTGGCTTCCGCTTACGTTTGCTTTTCTGAAGTAGAATCTCAGAAACGGCCACTGGTTTGTTTATTGCGAGTCAATAGATGATACTGCATGATGGTGGGATATAATCGTAATATAGTTTTCAAGCATCACAGGTAGTATTACGGATGGGAAGGTAAGCCAAGCCTCGCCAGGTTTACGGGAATTTAGCCAAACTTTAAATGTATTAGGGGCTAAAAAATTATAGATGTTTCGCCAAGTCTTACCTGGACATGCCAAGATGTGACCTCTTACAAAGGAGATAATAGCGGATAATGACAATAAAAGCTGTGTGTTTTGAATTCCAAATAAGGATATCAAATTGGTTATTTTACAAAAATATTTGATTTGCTATATTCTTTTATTTTTTAAAATCTGCACAAAAAAAAGCGAAACAATATGGAAATGCTCCTGGCACCGGTTTTCAACGAGGGTTTTCAGACATAATTTAACTGAAAAAAAAAAAGATCGAAAATTTCATCGCTCTGTCATCAACGCGGCATGTGGGTCGTTAACCAGTGCGGATAATTTTAACAGCTGGTATCAGCTCGGGGTCACGTTAATTTATCAGCTGAGGATGACGTTAATTTTATATTGCATAGAAATAGAGTGAGTTAAAAGATTTGCCAGCCATCTTTCGTATTATCCACTGTTTCAAAGTTCCCACACTGGTTGCTGTCTTCGCTCAGGTTTGCAGTACGAAATTCTTGTTAACGATTAATATTACGGCCAGGTAAACTTTCATCTGCCCAACGGCGCCTGTGAAAGTATGGTAAAACACCGCCACTGCGTCATTTGGACTGTTCACTGATAGCCGGAATAGGGTGGGGTAATCACCTCACCTCTACAATGGCGGAATTATAATTATGTTTGTAAAATGAATGAGATTTCCTTGTAATTACGGGTTTATTACATAGATAACCAACCATGAAAATCTAAAAGGGATTCAAGGGTCTAAAGTATGAATTTCAGAAGTATACTATTTGCCGATTCACATTTATCTTTTTAAATCCAAAAATCCTCTTACCTTAATGTGACTGTCTACCTAAATATCATTCTGCCCGTCTATAAATATACTTAACTATCTTCCCATCTATTGATCTATTTATCCATTAATGAATCAACCTATCTCTTATCCAAATAATTGTCTTTCACAAATCAGCAGATTATTTTATTTCAATTACTTAAGTAACTCAAAGAAATAACTTCGTTGTAACTGATTGTGCGTCTAGCCCCGATATGGACAAAATTTCTCACCTCCTTTCTTATCTGATGTCTATCAATCTCTAAACATTCGTCTTTCTACCTCCGAAACTCTTCTCTCAACACTAAAATGTAAAAACCCTCCAGGAGGAAACCAGACACTTAACATTCAGACACACTAACGACGGAATTAAGCCTGTCCATCAGGATTAGGTAGAGTCCACTGATTTTGCAGCCTTGTGCGGTTTATATTGGCTGAATGAGGTTTGTCCTTGTTGTTTGCTTGTTTTCTTTCGTTTTTTTCCCCTTTATATCGCCCCTTTTACTGATTTAAACTTGGAGCACCGAATCAGTTCGGTAAAAAAAACTATTACTACTACTACTACTATTACTACTACTACTACTGCTGCTGCTGCTGCTGCTACTACTACAACTACTACTACTACTGCTTCTGCTGCTGCTGCTGCTGCTGCTGCTACTACTACTACTACTAAAGTATTACTACTTCAAACTTACTTTCTATTCAATCTACAAAATGCTTCTCTTCATACACCTGCCTCCTAAAACAGCGTTGATAAATACTAATAATAATTGCATAGTGGTAAACAACAGCTATTTATGAACGAGTAGCGTCAATGATTATTTCTCACTGACTGAAATAATGCTCTAACTAAGCTTAGAACTGAAAGCATACGAGTTATTAACTATATAGCGTTGCCAATAAGACATGCCTTACAGCTGTATACTAAAATTAGGTAATACGATCACACGGTATTTTTGTCTATAGTTATGTAACGAGACCATACGTGCTGTCTATCACAGAAGTTTTAGGTATTTTTATACATTGTGTCTTAGACCAGTATCTGGTTATTGACTTATACCTATGCTTCATTCCAAGCAGCTTATTAAATCTTGGTTATCTAAATAAACCAGAAATGTCCTCCTCCCCCCTCTCCCATACAATAAGCATATTCTGCTTGTAGTGATTGCGTGAGCCCAATTATGAGTATCAAGATGTAAGAATGTCAAATGAATTGTATTTTTAATATTTTATTATTCAAATATTCTAAAAAGAAACGCAAGATTCTTTCATTGCATAACAAGCCCGATCTATCTGACTCATGAAAAAGACATGACTCATTAGGTCTTCAGCGAGGCAGGCCAAGTCACCGAAGTGAACAAGCTTTTACAATCATGTTAAAGGTTAAAGCGATCTATTTCTTTTAACCTTTAAGCTTAGTTAGA
>JAWDGP010005302.1:532500-540000 GCA_033675545.1 Elysia crispata | reverse complement strand
TTCGGGGATAACGCATGAACAATGGATGGCTCTTAGAAGCTGTTGGTTTCGGTGTTGTATGGGTTATTTATGTTAACTATAGCGTGAGTGTGTGATTTTGAGTGCAAGGATGAGAGGCGGACAGACTATCACTGCTTCTTGATGAGTCTACGATGGGAAACTGTTATACCGTCAAGGCACTTTTTGAAAATTTTTGCTTTGCTAAATTACTAACTTCTAGTGCGACTTTATGTCTTTTTTATCTCTTAAATTCTATCTCTCAAGTTTTTTTCCCGTTTCTTGAACACATATTTCCTTTCTTTTTATAACCTCAACTTCTTCAATATTATCTCCTCCCATCTCCCTCTCCTCTCTCTCTCTCTCTCTCTCTCTCTCTCTCTCTCTCTCTCTCTCTCTCTCTCTCTCTCTCTCTCTCTCTCTCTCTGATATGTATATCTGTGTGTGTGTGTGTGTGTGTGTGTAAATCAAATAATAATACTGAAAAAAATTAATTGAAGTCATGAAAGGAATTTTCAGCGAGTCTGCGAGTTTGATCAGGATTCCCAAGTGAGCATCTCATGATAAGTGGTGATCTCTAGTTTTTCCTGTTTACGCGATCAAATTGGGTCTTTGGACTCTGCTATGTAAGAGCCAATCACTACACAAATCGTGTATCACGAGAGATGAAGACAATCGAAAATCGCAGTGCGCAATCGCTGAGAACATCAAGTATTGTCATTATTGATGGAAATCGACAATGTGGAGGTTGTATAACTGTACTTTTAAAAGACTTACTAATGAATCTGCTTTAACACAAGCACTATGTTGCATAGACGGAAAGGAGACGGAAAAAGGTGGCGGGGGGACGAGAGGGAGGGAGGGGGAGAAAGAGAAAGAGAGAGAGAGAGAGAGAGAGAGAGAGAGAGAGAGAGAGAGAAGGGAAGGGGGAAGGAGGAAGACAGAGCAATGCAAAAAAAAAAAAAAAAAAGAATACTACGAGGGCTCTTTCATAATTAACCGAAAAATGCCTGTAAAATCCGCGTTTTTTATGCTATCAACAAAATTCTTGCACCTGTTCATACCTTGACTCGTCCTTCATTTCTCTACGTAACAGCCAAGTCAGTCAACACACATCTACCAACGCGGCACCATGGAATAGATACCCTCTCGGAAGAAACTTCCGTCAAGGTTTTGTAGCCATTTCCGCACATGGTCAACAAGCTCTTCATCGTCATCAAAGCGCTTTCCTGCCAGCTCACGTTTCAGTGGCCCAAAGAGGTGATAATCAGATGGTGCGAGGTCTGGACTGTGTGGTGGGTGTGGCAAAATCTCCCATCCATATTTCTCTAGCCAACCTTGCGTCACTCGTGCTGTGTGGGGTGTAGCGTTGTCGTGTTGCAAAATGACCCCGTTGGTCAACTGCCCTGGGCGCTTTCTGCGAATGGCCTCCCTAAGCTTGTCAAGAGTTTGGCAGTACCTTGCAGCATTGATTGTTTCTCCAGGTTGTAAGGTTTCGAACAGAAGAACACCACGACTGTCCCAGAAAACAGTTCCCATTATTTTCTTTGCTGACCGCATGACTTTGAATTTCTTCGCGACAGGTGAGGATGGATGTTTCCATGTCATCGAATCTTGCTTTGTTTCTGGGGTGCAATGGTGCAACCAAGTCTCATCACCGGTGACTAAGCTGTCAAGAAAAGTCACATCGTACCCTAGAAAGTCTCCGCCGGCGTTGGCAGTATGCCCGTGAACCGTGAGTTCTTGCTTCTTCTCAAAAGTTCCCTGCAGATGTCCAATCTTTGTTCTTTATGATTGTCTGTCAATTGCTTAGGAACCCATCTTGCGCTGACTTTTCTGTAGCCAAGTTCATCAAATACAATTCTATGGGCAGAAGTTTCCGAAATTTCAAGACTGCTTGCGATTTCATGAAGTTTCAACCTCCTGTCTTGACGAATAAGCTCATCAACTCGCTTCACATTGTCTTCTGACGTCGCAGTTATCGAACGCCCTCTCCCTTCCCTGTCTGTCAAGTCGGAATGGCCGGCTTCAAACAAATTACACCAGTGATAGACTTGTGTACGGCTTATAACATGCTCACCATATACACTCTGAAGTTCTTTATGAATTTCGGTAGGATTCAGACTTTTGGCGTTCAAAAAACGTATGACAGCTCTGATTTCCTCCTTTGACCAAGTTTCAAGGTGGGCCGCCATCTTTAAAATCGTCTAGACATTCATTGTGCAAAATGATGCACTTCATAATTTCTGGGAACATCCGTAAGGAAATAAGGAATATCATGTCGTTTACAGAATTAAAAAAGCTCCACTGGTTGCTGAGCAATGGGCATTTTTCGGTTATTTCTGAAAGAGCCCTCGTACGACCCCCTCACACAGATGTATGTATCCAAACAATCGAAATTACAAACGTTTATAGAGATCTTTGAAAAAGCGAGCGTTGAAATAAAAATAAAGACGTGGAAACTTCAGCTCAGCTCCTCTAGATTCCGGTGAACCCACCATTAGAGCACGTAAATCAAACTAATCAAGCAGAACTCTGATCATGCGCACGTATCTTCCATCAGAAGAAATTCGCTCAGAATCATATATCGTAAACTCATAGATGATCGTCAGAAGAACATAAAAAGAATTAATCTCCCCGCTGATTCTAGGGGAAGAAATCAGGAAGGCCAAGCTTAAGGTTCTGTTACATCAGTTCTGCGACGGAATTACTTCTTTGCGGCACACGCAGAATAATCAGGGTGCTATGTGGATTTA
The DNA here is from genome assembly GCA_033675545.1 of Elysia crispata. Lineage (NCBI taxonomy): Eukaryota > Metazoa > Mollusca > Gastropoda > Plakobranchidae > Elysia > Elysia crispata. The sequence goes on along the minus strand of JAWDGP010005302.1, from coordinate 537,247 downwards.
TTAACGGCGTTTTTTTTTTTTCTCTTTTCATTTGAAAAAAATTATTCTTGTAGTTTCAATACAGGCACACGATCCATTTCCTACCACTACCACCACCATCATCACCATCGTTACCATTTTTGTCATAATTCATACCATTATCATCATCATGATCATTTGTTACTATTTTCGTCATCATTAATACCATCATCATCATCATTATCGTTACTATTTTTGTCACCATTAATACCATTATCATCATCATCATCATCATCATCATCATCATCATCATTGTTACCATTTGTATCATCATTATCATCATCATCATCGTTACTATTTTTGTCACCATTAATATCATTATCATCATCATCGAAAACATATTCAACATCGCCATAGTCAGCAGCACAATATCTCTTTATCAGACTATTTTTCTAATCCCCATTGAATGCACTGTCAGTACAATAGTTAGTTTTATATCCCCACTACAATATCAGCGGCTGGATGAAGAGCAGCAAGACCGGTACATTCCTCAAATATTACTATTACGAAAAAGGCAATCTCAGCAGCGTCGGCAAAAAATAAGAGAGATTAGGAAAAGATTAAAAAAAAAAAAAAAAGAAAGAAAATAAAGAAAACTCAGATTCCCAAACGCATCAGAGCAGAAGCACAACAGCATAAGTGAATATGATTGATTATTTTAATGCAGGCGGGACGCCAGTTATCTCAACATAACAGTATTGCTTGCCTGCTTGCTTTTGGTATGTCATGAGTTAACCAGAAAGGGTTATTTATAATTATACATTATATACACAACACGCACACATAGAGAGAGAGAGAGAGAGAGAGAGAGAGAGAGAGAGAGAGAGAGAGAGAGAGAGAGAGAGAGAGAGGGGAGAAGAGAGAGAGAGAAAGAGAGAGAGAGAGAGAGAGAGAGAGAGAGAGAGAGAGAGAGAGAGAGAGAGAGAGAGAGAGAGAGAGAGAGAGAGAGAGAGAGAGAGAGAGAGAGTGGGCACAACAAAGGCGACGATAATTTCCATTCAACTGGACACTTTACTGTTTTATCCTGAGTGAAAGGCAATGACGCAGCACACGCACACGAGTATGAAATATCAACAAGTTCGGTATGCAAGGTTCGAAACCTGTGACTATCAGAGAGTTATCTTCGTAAACAAAGTACAGTCTCTACAAATCTATAGCGCTCATTGCTTTAACCTCTAAGCTCAAGCTCTCAAGTTTAAGACTTGTATCAAAGGATAGGTTCGTCGGCCTTGTAGAGTGTGATTGTAACTGAACCCGTCCGGTTTCTTTTTTTCTTTTAAGTATCAAAACTTCCAGGTAATGAATAAAGATAGATGTCGCCTGGATTCAAGATGCCCACAAGTGAACAACAGTTTATGCATTTCAAAAACGACGGCATTTATTCAACCCAACCTCCTACAAAACACATTTGTAAAAAGGTGCATCCCTTTAAGCAATTAATTCCGTGAGGCACCTGCGACATAAGCTCTTTTCAAAAGGTAAAATAAAGGAAAGAGTTTGAGGGAAAAAGCTGGTTTGGGACCATGCACACCCACACGTGTACTTGATAACCGTCTAGAAAATTGATTGAGGATTGCGACAAGTATGTGAGGTGCTCGAACTAAGAGCCCCATTTCCATGAGATCGACATGCATTCTGTACAAGTCTGGTAACAACAGAATGCATACAATAGCCTGGGGTTTACAAGTGTTTTGACTCCGCCCTTCCTAAATCTGTCTTTTTGCGACTATGTCACCATCGACCGTCACCGTTCAATACTTTAAGAGAGATGTGGAATAGATATACTATATATACAACGTGGGCACTGGCTATGGGAGACTGGCTTCAGAACATTATGAATTTTGTAGCAAGCTGGATCCAGCAGGCAAGATGAGTACTGACTGCGTGCTGAATGTGCGACGAGAAAAGGAAAAAGCTAGATTCTAGGTGAGGGGACGATTGGAAGGTCATAGGCAAGGTATTAATAAAACTGATGCGTAGGAAATTTACTTTGCGAAGGCTAACGATCGTCGGAAGTTGATTTTTCCGTTCTCTTTTTTTTTCCTCCTTAATTATGGATCACAGCCAAATGCGAGGATTTGTGATAGAATGTGTGTTATGTCAGTTGCATTTTCACAAAACCTCTCTCTTAAAAAACCGAGACGCCATTGAAGAAAGAAGAATCATAGAAAAGGTACGATTAAAGGAAAGAGAGAGGGGAAAAAAACGACGAGAGGGCTTCGGGACCTTATCAATAAAAGAGTTCATAGTTTTTGCGCGAGTTCATCAGCCCGGAAAACTAAAGTACTTTTAATTAATGCATCAGAGTCGCTTGGCTTGCCTTGGCTTTGTCCCACTGCGTACACCACCTCAGAGTAAAAACCTTATCACCCTTTCTCTCTCCCTCCACATAAACATGTGTATGTGTCTCTCTCTCTCTCTCTCTCTCTCTCTCTCTCTCTCTCTCTCTCTCTCTCACACACACACACACACACACTGTATTATTTTCCTAGATAAGCGCTCTCTTTTGGTATTATCACTTCGTCTTTCGGTTGTGAATACATGTTGAAAAAGCCCGCGGCCAACGTTAAAAGAAAAGTAATAAGATTCAATCAGACTAGAACGAAAGGTCATCGTCTTTGATCTATTTAAAAACTTTGAATTGAAATAAGATATCAAGAAAAGCGAAGGCTTCGATCTAACCAGTCGGTGCAGTTTGAAGTAAAGACGGCTCACTGACAATTAAACTTTGATGCATAGCACCAACGTTAAGATCACAACAGTAACAGCTAGCTAACTGTAACTTCTAGATTCTAAGGTCAATCTTGTTGACCTTTCACTGAAAATAGATTATAATATTTTTTTTGTCTTTGAGGATAGCAGAAAACTTTTTACCTCATTTCAGTACACACGGAAACATGTTAGGAAACAAGTCGTATAAAGGAGATGGTTAAATATGACAATGTGAAACACTATATCGAGGCGAATACCTATTTGCTTTATTCGTCAACTCCAATCCTAGAGCTCCTTGCGATCCTTAACTATCACTTTTAATTAGCTACAGTTTATAAAAAAAAAAAAAAAAAAAAAAGACTTTTGCAGCGGTTTTTTTTAAACCGTAAGAGCAATCAAATAGTCATTATCAGAATGACAAGAAAACAATAATAATAATAATAATAATAATAATAATAATAATAATAATAATAATAATAATAATAATAATAATAATAATAATAATAACAACAACCCCAAAAAACATCAACCATAAAAAGACAAAAAGTAACACATTAAATAGTAGTGGTTAGTATACAACAAAAAAAAAAAAAAAAAAAAAAATTGGGATGAAGGTGTTTTCGGGACATAGCAAATAGTTTTGAACAAAACAAGATGGCTTCATAACTAAAATAATTACATTTGAAAAATGTGTAACAGATTCTCTAATCCACCTTTATTGTTAGAAGAATATAAAAATAAATTAAACAGCACGTTATCATGAAAAAAAAAATTCAACAGAAACAGCATAGCGTAACATCTACGAATATTTACACTATTCAAACAAAATCTGAGAGAAAACAAACATTGAAGTTTCTTTTTGAAAAATCAATTTTTTAAACAACAATTATCCCCAATCTTCCTCCCTTGATATCTATCCCTCCCTGATACTTGTGAGGTCGGTCGCTCTCTCTCTCTCTCTCTCTCTCTCTCTCTCTCTCTCTCTCTCTCTCTCTCTCTCTCTCTCTCTCTCTCTCTCTCTCTCTCTCTCATCTCGTTATATATCCTTCTGCTTATCTACTTATTTGTGTGGTCCGTATCGTTTCTAGGCTTGTTTTCTTTTTTCTCTTCCTTCGCGTCTCTTCTTTTTTACTCTTTTAAGCGCTCTTGCATCAATTAACCAAGCAATAACATATAACTATTCATTTATCGATATTTCCTCTTAACTAGCCATGTCTGTTTCATCGTTCTTATTTGTCCAACCTTGTATTTATTTTTCACGCACATATTCCAAATGGATCCGGCAATGTCTTGTTATGTCGAGTTGTTGTCATACAGTTAACTAGATTTGTTGTTTTCCTTATTTTTAAATTTTTAAAGTACAAGTCGATCCAAATCAGGTAGCGTGAGAGGAGAATAGCTTGTGAACATGACTGGAGGTAGCGGCAATGTGCGGCGACTGGACTTTCACGATCACAAGCTTTCAATACCATGTTATCAACTTTTACTCCATTTTTTTTTCCGTCCACTGATTCGGGTCACGATAATAACATTGACCATCGATCCTTCATGGTCCAGCTTCTTCAGCTGCTGCTTTGTCGCACTAACTCTGTGCCTAACCTAAGAGACTAGACGTTGAAGACTCTCCTATACAGTCCATGCTGAGGATGCTAACGCTACCTTCGACTTGCTATTTACATTTCCAACTCGATCTGTCCGTCTGTCGGTGTTTGTGCGTGTCATGCAACCCACACTAGACAATCATAACACGTAACATTATTCTCCAACATACGACTCGTAATGCCTAAGTACTTTCCTATGTTATTTACAGATCGTTACCCTAACACAGGCCTCTTAACTCGTTACGACTGAAATACAAGTAGAGAGACCATGGTTCTTTCTAAAAAAAAAAAAAAAAAAAAAAAAAAAACCCAACCTCCCCCAACCTCCCCCCATCCCCGTCGAAAGCCCAGCTATGTTGAACAAATTTTTCCTTAAAAATAAATTTTGCGTTCAAGGAATTAAGAAAAAACGTAAT
>JAWDGP010005302.1:437500-527500 GCA_033675545.1 Elysia crispata | reverse complement strand
TGAAAAAAAAAATTGGTTAACTAGCTCTCAAGATTCAAAAGTACGTAAGCAAATAAAATTACTTTTTCCCATACTTACGCAGAATTGCTCGAAAGTATGTCTCTTCCCCAATCTGATTAGCTTGTCTTCAAACTTTGGTTGTCAGAGCTAGACGAAGGCCGTCAGACAGAATCCAAGCCGCTAGATTTGCCAAGGTTTTAATTTCTGAGCTACTCACATTCTGTTTACCTCATGAAATGACAAGAAAAGTTGCAGTTGAAAAAAAATCGCAAATGAGAGGAAGAGAAGTGAAGAGAAATAGCGAAAAGGAGGAAAATAGATAAACAGAGAGAGAGAGGGGGAGGGAGAGGGAGAGATAGAGAGAGAGGGGGAGGGGGAGGGAGAGATAGAGAGAGAGAGAGAGAAAGAGAGAGAGAGACAGACAGACAGACAGACAGACAGACAGAGATGAGGAAAAAAGGGGAGGTGGGAAAAAATAGAAAAGATCGAGCAAGTCCAGTTCGAAAAATAAAATAATAGTTATGCAACAACAAATTCGCGAAGATTTTTACATAACCGTCTTGACTTGAAAAAGAATAAGATGAAGATTAAGAAAAAAAAATATGCCTTCCGTTCTGCTTTTGTGTTCGAATTAGTAACAATGGAACAAATGTCTAACATCTGCCGTATCTACCCTGAAGCGTCTGTTTCAGATGTTTCCTCTCATGAGATTTTACACAAGAGTGGGCGCGGAAAAGTGATAGGGATCCCATTGAGCATGAGTCCACCACTAGAGAGATAGGAGAGACAGAGACAGAGGCACGTAGACAAAGAATGTTAGTAATAGAGCGAGAACGATAGTAAGAGAGGTTTTGGGGTGTAGATGCTGATAGAGGAAGAGAAAAGATAGATAGAGAGAGAGAGAGGAGAGAAAGAGAGAGAGAGAGGAGAGAGAGAGAGAGAGAGAGAGAGAGAGAGAGAGAGAGAGAGAGAGAGAGAGAGAGAGAGAGAGAGAGAAATCGACAACATTTAATAAGAAAACAAATATGTGTGTCAATTATTTCTACAAATCTGAAAATTGTGCGTTAAACTGGCGTAATTTAAAATAAGACTGTTTGCTCTTTGTTGCATGTTGATCAATTGGCTTTAATATGCCATCTGAATATCAGGCTGGATTGATTGGCTGGTTGAGAGATTTCTTTTTTAAAACTCGCGATCTACAGTTTGATTTTCGCATTTTTACATAAAGTGCTTCAACGGTTCTCATGGCAAGCCATAGTAATATAGGCAGATCAATAAAAATAGATATATTGACGGAAAGATCGATAGATTATAATGGATAGATAGATATATTACCGATTAATAGAAAGACTCCATTTTATCTTATATAACTTCTCACTCATTTTACGAAAGCTTTTTTTGTTAAAGCTCTTTATCTTAAAACTTCATTGTTTTGCAATGAAGTTGAATATCCTGTGCCATGAATATCTTCGTTAAACACTCAACTTCCAGGGACTGGAGAATCACCTCAAAAAGAGTCGTTCTCTGGTTTCAGCAAAAAGACGAATTACAAAAATATAGACATAGGGAAAGTTGTTTATTTCTGGCGAATTGGAATTCTACATCTCTAAAGTAGGAGGAAGTGACTCGAAGAGCTGCCCTTGTGAATAGCAAAAGCGCAAACAAGGGCGGCAATAGTAAATTGCCAATTGTCACTTTTTTTTTTTTTTCTAAATGAAAGAAACAACATGTGGTCACAATCAAGCCGGCTTTCCTGTGGCGACTGGCAGCTCGTGATGACCCAGACAAGATGGAAATTTAAGAGAAAAAATTCCCACCTCGTTCGATTCCTCATTCTCTAAAACCTAAACGGACAAAGCTCATTATTCTATTCATAGAGCGCGTGATGAACTCGACTCGTTCCCCTGCGTTAATGTGTAAATTTCATTTGCGCACCAACAAGTCATGCGATCTGGTCACATCTTTCCAGCCAATGACGCTAAAGAATTACAATACGATTAAACTTATTTTGGTACCCACGGGACACTGAAACACATGAATGGCACTATACGTGACATAACAGGGAGATGCAAGACCAACTTTCAAGACGAATGCTCGGAAAGAAGGTAGATTAGACACCGCCGTCATTGGAGATATATTAAAAAAAAAAAACGTCTAAAGAACATTGAGACAGAAGATAGGTGGGAGGTAGAGCATTAGACTGGTACTTATCACACCCCTGGATGGAGCCTTGGCTGAACCATCTGGTTTTAGAGCTGGGCCCGCTCAAAGCAGCTCTATGTTATCTTTAAGAAAATCCGCTGTCTTTCGGATAAAGTTCTTCGAAAAACTTAGAAAAAAATTGTTCTTTTATAAAGTGTTTTCAATCGCCCTAGTGAAATACATGTATTATTCATGAAACAAATTAAAACGATTTTTACCTCTGGGTAATGAACACCAATTACTCCGCTTTGTGTAGGGAAAAAAATATGGTAAGAGTGACAATCTAGGCCAGCTGCCCTGCAGCAACGCCAGGTTGCGTTAACAGGGAGTTCAACGCACTTAAGTTCACTGGGACTTCTACTGGCTAGCTATAACGAAATCCTTGTCCATGGAGGAGAGTTTACACATTTATTTTTATTTGGTTCTAGCAACATCCTCAGATCCTATGCACCTAGTGTCTTGAGTTAGTTCTAGCGCGGATAAGTCACTACTGTTTTGTTTGAAACTCTCAAAAATATACGTTAAATTGTGACTATTCCCACCGCGGGTCTGAAAGAGTGTGTAAAGTCTCTAATTAAGGTGGCATATTAGTGTTATTTTCCTATTCTATACAGTTCAGTTTTAGACTGAAAATGATATATTTTGGATAGAGTATAATTATATGGGCAGACGTACATGTATGTGTATGTATACATACATACATACATACATACATGCATGCATACATACATACATACATTTATGAAAGGTTGACTGTACTTGGTTGAATATTATTGTGCTGAGCGTTGTCAAAAGGAGAAAAAAAAAAAAAGCAATATCTAAAAAAAATAATGCACCATGAATAGTTATCTATCAAAATTGATAAAATTGACCTTTTCTTTTACCTAAGAAAGAAAGAAGAGAAGGTTATGATCATCCAAAAATAAATTAAATTACATACTCTTTATTCCTGGAAGGAATTTCTTTAAAGGCAAGACAAAGTCTCATTCGGGGAACCGGAAGAAGAGGAGCAGAATAGCTCGTGGAATGGATAAAGAGGAAATTAGCAAATTTTGAAGTCCGCAGGCGAAAAAGTCTAGCTTGTCAGAACTAACGGTGCGTCATTTCCGTTCCGGCTTAATCTTGGGTGTAACTGGGGGATAAGGAGAGCCTAACGTATGAGGAAAGACGAGATTGAGATAGCCGGTTTTGGATTTTAAAAAAAACAACTTAAATAAAGGGAATAATTTGTCACTATGATGAAGAGAAAGAGAACTGGATGATCAAAACAGTAGAGGAGAGAAAGACGGGAAAAGAAAGGGAGAGAGAGAGAGAGAGAGAGAGAGAGAGAGAGAGAGAGAGAGAGAGAGAGAGAGAGAGAGAGAGAGAGAGAGAGAGAGAGAGAGTTAAGAAAGTTTTCAGATAAACAAGTATCAAAGGCTAGTTGTTTAGATCTCGGACAAATGGTGAAGATGTTCGAGAGAATGACATATTAAATAAACTTCTTAGAGTAAGGCTAAGGAAAGGAAAAGAAAAAAAAATCTAAGACATTTAAAGCCATAAAATAAATAATTATGGGGTGGACTAAGTGAGAAAAGAAGAAAAAAAAAGGTATATAGCTGAGTGCATAAAGTTATAAGAAAAACAGGGGTCTAGAAACACATTAATTTTCGAAAGTGATACTAGAGAGAGAGAGAGAGAGAGAGAGAGAGAGAGAGAGAGAGAGAGAGAGAGAGAGAGAGAGAGAGAGAGAGAGAGAGAGATGGAAAGAGGAGGGGTGGGGGCGGAGGGAGGACTTGTGGCGGAGCAGATGATTTTTCGCAGATTCTCATACAGGTATCAGAAGGACAATCAGATCTGAAATCTAAATAGAAAGGAAATATACTAGAAATGAATGAGATAAATGACATGATTATATTGCATTAAACGGCGGTTGGAAGCTCGAAATAGACACAAATGAGATATTCCAGTCTTTTGTGATAGGATCCTAACCTAATTTTTGGAGTGTTGACGACAAAGGAGCAGAGATGGAATTTAAGCGGATGATAAAACGTTCTGTTGTCTTGAGACCCGCCACGGCCAAACTAAGGGTTACTTAAATATATAACAAAACGTGCGCAAATAAATTAGGAACAACATTTCAGATACATGAACTGATGAAGTTAAACCTGACATCGTGCTATTGGTATTGTTTTAGCGTCCCATGCCGCATAGCTCAGCCTTGACTTGGTGGTGAAGCACAACAAAAGCTGTGCAAGTTTATCTCAAGAATCGAACTTATTCTGACTTCGGGTTTGAAAGAGGCAGTAATATAAGCTTAAAGCAATGTTAAGTTTGATTTGTTTTTGGTTTTTTTGGGGGGTTTTTTTTGGTTTTTGTTGTTTTAACGTGAAAAACGTTATAACGCTTGATGTCGATCGATGGGAAACGAATAAACAGTAATGTCATCCAGTATCATAAGGCATTTAATAACTGACCATCTTTCATTGCCTCCTTAAAAAAAAAGAAGATAATGGTATTCTAAACGCGTTATTTCTTTATTAAGAATATGTTGGTATCTGTCAAAAAATCATTACCAATTAAAACAAGAAAACGTTTTGGTATAACAGTGACCAAGATCGGCATCCTTCTAATAAATCTAATGATTTATTTAAAAAAACAAAACAAAAAACCTACGTCAGAAGAGATGATATGAAGACCTTTGAATGCAAAAGATTTAGAAAGAAGGACAAGATGTTTTCGAGATCTTTCAACCCATTCGGTCTATTTTCAAGATCAATGAGATTAAGACGATGGCTCTGAATCCAGTTTAATGTTTTCAAGCTCTCACTCATAGGAAGCTGCCTGAGGGGGAGAAGCCGCATACTGAACTACTTTCCAGTTTTCGTGGCGAAACTGTGGAGGGAGAGCTCAAGATAATCAGCGACTAAGTTCTTTATGCACTTCACTAGAAGATGTATTTCCTTGTTGGCATCAGTGACAGCAGTTACATTGCTGCAGAAGGCGTGCGTCATGTGGGTCATTATAACAGTTTTTATACGCCACCCGCAGTTATCTTAATTAAAGGATTTGGGGTGGGTCTAGGTGTAGAGGAGGTGGGTGTGTCAAAAAATCAGTGTTTTTTGTTTTGTTTTTTTTTCAAATAGGTTATGCGCGAATTTGGGGCGTTGAAGAGGATGACAAGGACGCATTAGATTAAAAGGTGAAGAAAAGATAAAAAGGTGATGTTGGAAAAAAAGCAATGAGGTGTGAACTAAAAAATTTTAAAATATTTATAAGAAGACGACTTTGGAATTTTTAGAAAAGTAAAGTTAAATTGATTTAGCTCTCAAACACGATATACCCAAGGTTAAAATTGGACTGCCTTTCATAAAATTCCCTACCTTGACCTTATTTTAACCCTCTAAAAATCAAGTTTTATCAGTTATTGTTTTCATGCAAACCAACGACTCCAGTCTCTCTCTCTCTCTCTCTCTCTCTCTCTCTCTCTCTCTCTCTCTCTCTCTCTCTCTCTCTCTCTCTCTCTCTCTCTCTCTCTTTCCCCCCCCCTCCCTCTCTCTCTCTCTTCCCCCCCCCCCCTCCCTCTCTCTCGCACTCATCTTCCCGTTTCTGAGGTCTAAGCATTACCATCAGTGATCGCCATTTATGGGGAAAAAAATTTGACGCTTGCGAAATGTTTCCTTATTTGATCTTATTGATGTCCATTGTCCTTTCGGATACATTACCTCGCCGCTTGAATGTTAATTGTTATGTTAGTTTAAGTTTGATTAAACTATAAAACTTTGCAGTTTAATCTTTAGAGACGGTTTAACACTATTAAAATTCTCCTTTGAGTTTAATCTTTCCTTTTTCATTAATTAAAAAATGGCCTGCAAGCACACAGCCAACTATGTTAAGTAGAAATATGTTCGTGTGAGCTGCAAAATCGTGACAAAAGCATCACTCTTAATGAGATAAAAAAACAAACAAACCATGGTAGGCCTATTCAAGCGATGCTTTTCTACGACCTTCATTTTTGTGTTAGTTAATTTTCTCTCATGGCAGCATTTTTAATATCTTTTTCATTGTTTTTTTTCCCCTCAGCATTATAATGTTTATAGCCTTGAGAATCTATTTTGAAGTCATTAAAACAATAAATGAGATCTTGAAGATTGAAAACTTTTCATATTATATATGGAACTCTTCAAAAATGATTCATCTGATCATAATAACCAAAACTCAATGTATCGGCGGTTTGTGTTTTGTTTTGTTTTGGGTTTGTTTGTTTTTTTTGTGTGTGTGTGTTTTTTTTAAAGTATTGTAACCACTGCTAATCTAGACGTTAGTAATGGGTTCCTGTTGATTCTTATTACCGGATAAAGACTAAAATGTAGAGAAGCGTAAGTTCAGCGAAACCTGAACTGACCAATGCAACATAACCAGAGGCTCTCGTGTGTTTCATTATATCGTCTTCGTTTGTAAGTCTCTTTTATATGACTTGCTGGTTTGGGAGATGGATGGCTTGCAAACAGAAGGGCGAGAGAAATCTAAATTTGAGATAAATGATAGAGAGACAGACAGGCACTCAGAGAGTGACAAAAAGAGCGAGACAGAAAGAAGAAGAAAAAAAAGAGAAAAAGAAAAAGCCTCTGTAATTGTTCCCTCAGTTTCATACCTTTGGTTCTTTAATAAATTGTTTTGGCTCTAAAGTCACGTTTCTCATCTTCATTTGTTTTTTAGAGCCGATTCGAAATGAGAGGTGGCATAAAAATTATCCTTTTAGAAAGATTAGAAGATCGCCTCTCGGTCCAAGAAGCCCTACTTGAGACTGTCTGAAAAACTTTTGGATATTCATAGGTTTTTTTGTTTTTTAGTTGTGTTTTTTTTTTCTTTTTAATTTAGGCCTACTGATAAAATAATAAGATATTTTTTTCGAAAAGAATATAAATAAGTTGCCTAGCTGCTTTCAAATTTTGAAATAAAAAAGCGTCAAATTGATGCCCAATCTAAATAACAATAATGATTACATTGATGTTAAAAATAATGATAATTATGATGATGACATTAAAATAATAATGGATGCTTATTTGCTTACAACTAATAGAAGCCACTTTGATATTCAGAATTAAAAAAAAAATATATCAAAACCTTTCATGTTTACCAACTTGCAAGTTTGATTCACTGATCCATATCCCTGAAAAAAAAAATTCGGGATATTTTCGCATGATAAAATGTAGCAAATAATTTCATTCCATCTTTTCAAATATTTCAGGTTTCCTTCAAGCCTTTCTACGAGGAGGGAGATACAATGGTGTATTTTGAATCTCTTGCAAACGGCGTTATCACCATCTTCATCATTTCTAGTACGTGGCTCATCGTCGTCATGGCCGCGGAACGATATATTGCTGTGTGCCATCCTTTGCGGGCGCGCAAACTGATCTCTCTGCGACGAACCCGCACCTCAATCGTTCTGGTATTCGTGGTGTGCGTATTGACCACCATCCCGATCTTCCTTGAGAAGAGTATTGAGCCGTGTCTGTCTGATGGTCGCCGGGTCCTTGTGGTAAGGTCAAGAAGCGAAAAGTCGGTCACTCTGCGCAGGATCCTGTGGGCGCTATTCTTCGACTTCATCCCATGCGCAGCGCTGGTCTATTTCAACCTGTGCCTTATCGTGCAAATTCGTCGCGCAAAACGGCTCCGCGAGCAGATGACGCCCCAGCGGTCCTCGCTGTTACGCTGGACGGCTGGATCGGCCGCGTCAGCTGCCAAAGCGAAGCGGACAGATCGCTCGGCCCATACCACAGCCTCTGGAGCTACAGCCGCAGAATTGGAAATTATGAGGGCACAAGGAGGATGCGGAGGGGGCATCAACCAGCGTAATGTGTACTTGGCTCGCCCAGACAGAACCTCAAGTAAACGTGGGGTTAAGTATGCCCGTTATGTCTCATTCGTCAATGGCAAGTCCGATCGTATTAACAACAGTGGAGATGGCGAGGGGCGTAATCGGAACTCCCACAGTAGCCATAGCCATAGATCTAGCTGCAGCGACGTGGACGGCCAGATGTATGAGCATGACATAGACTCCACAAGTGGTTGCGGTAGAAGCAGCGGTGCGTGTGGTGTCGCTACAGCTGCCGGTAGCAACAACAGCAGTAGCTTGGTCAATAACAACAATAGAAGGAAGAGGACGCCCTCTCCGAACACTGTGAATAACTCCGTTCAGAAGGTCAGAATCGTCATCAACGGCGCAAGCAACAGCGGGTCCGCTGGAGGTGGAGGTTCCAAACGAGGAGGGTACTCTAGCCGAGGCAGGCGTCCGTCGGACAGCGCCCTTAACAGTGTGACAGCCACACTGGTTGCCGTCGTTATTTTCTTTCTGGTACTCGTTTCGCCCAGCGAGCTGCTCAAGTTCAGCATCTCCTACATCGGAGCCAGTGCATGTCAGGAACAGATGGTACTGTACGTTACCAATTTCATGCAGGTGCTTAACTTCTCGCTCAACTTCGTGCTTTACTGCGCCGTCAACAAAACGTTCCGACACACACTTCACGGACTAGTATGTTGCTGCTGGCTTAGTATCACTGGCTGAACGTAATATACAAAATGAACTTTCCGGCGGCTGTGGAACTGCCTAAGTCTTGGTGCTTAAAATTATTGTTCAATGGTTGGCTCATATCAGACAACCTTATAGCTCAATTTCAACACTATTTTCAACAAGGTAAACACACTCTTCGTATCTCTGAAGTTTTTACATAGTCACAGGGGAACCCACATCGACGTGGTGGTGTCATTATTTTCAAAAACAGGTTTGTGATCTGAACTTATTCTCAGCCACTTTACAAAAGTTGTTTTATTTAAGTCGCAGAACATTGAAAGCCACCGTCTGCTCTATGCCACGCTTATGCGCGCCAACAGCCGGGAGGCAAAAAACATAAAAGAAAAAAAACTCCGCAACTTTCATACAGCTATCACACAACTTTCAAGATTTCAGCAAGAAAAACAGCCTACTGATCAAAGAGAACTATAGAGCAAAAAAAAAAAAAAATTATATATATATATATATATATATATATATATATATATATATATATATATATATATATATATATATATATATATATATATATATATATATATATATATATATATATATATATATATATAACATTCAGAGCAGATTTAAATCTTTTTGTTTGAAAGGACATAAAAACATTTTTTTTTTTTTTTTGAAGAACCAATTGTGTGCCTCTTAGTTTTACCTGCATATCCTTTTACCTGAAAATGCCTACACATATAAAAGAAAAAGAAGGGGGAAAAGTAAGGCTCCAGTTCCTAGTAATCACCGTCTCCAACACTCTCCTAAAGATAATGCTTTGATTGATGAGCGTTTAGACAGGCCATACTGTCATTGCTAGCTGCAGTCTCAAACGAGGACTGGTACAAAGAGAAAGAAGAGGAGTCAAAAAGATGGCCTTCCTCCTTCTATGCCTTAAAGAACTGATATCACATACATGTAGTTTTCATATCAACTGAAGTGTATTCATCAACAGTTTTTACATTGTTTTCTTTCTGGGTCTTTGTTTCTGCAGAAAACAAAGCTGTTTTGTCCATTTTAAACCAAGATGTTGGCATTTTTTTTTATTTTGTTTTGTTGTTTGTTTTTTGTTTTTTTTTTGTAACACAAACTTGATTCATCCTTTGTTGACTTGTTAAACATACATGACATTGAGCAGTGCGTCTGTGACGTGATTTTTTCCCCTTCCTGACCCGTATCTTTGTTTCTGGCGCGCTTGAAGCAGAAGTTCATTTTTTTTAAAGCATAGTTATGTGATCTAGTATAAGAAAAGTACAACTTTTTACAGGATCAGAATGAAAAAGAGCGACGAATTCAATGATACATAAATGTTTTAAAGAGTGATTTAACATTGATGTAGTAAACCTATGATCTACGTTTATTGTTGTATGAAAATGCTGCCTGCAGTAAGGTGTGTGTGTGTGTGTGTGGGGGGGAGAGATGGATATTCGAAGGGATATGAAGGATGTATCTGCTTAAGTCATGCCCAAATGTAATTTTATAGCTCGACCAAATGTCATTTGTTTTGCGTGAGGCCCATGTTTAAACAATGTATGATGTATAAAGTGAGAATCGTGTTGAATAAAGAGAAGTTGTTGATATTGTCCATATGGATTTGATGACAATTCGGTCATTGCATAAACGACTAGTTTGAGTTTTGTATGTTTTTCTCTTTCTATAACAGGTTTTTACCTTCATTAAATTAGACAAATTAATAGATTAATATAATACACTCCGTTCTCGGGAGAAAAATAAATGAGTGTTACATTAAAATAGATTTTTATCACAGGTAGCCTAGTACAAGTATCTTAAATAATTTCGCTTCTATTAGATCATCAGCAATTTAAAAACTGAAGACTTCAAAAGATAAAAAAGTGACCAATAATTAACAATTCCGCTAAGAATTACGTGCATTAGAGAATTAATGAAATACTAAATTGACAAGTCGGCAGTTGTAAATGACACATGTGGTATAGTTACTGTATTTCAACAGGTAATGGTAACATTTGTAAAGAGTGAGAGAGCGAGAGAGAGAGAGAGAGAGAGAGAGAGAGAGAGAGAGAGAGAGAGAGAGAGAGAGAGAGAGAGAGAGAGAGAAAGAAAGAGAGAAGGAGAGGGATAGACACTTGACGAAATTGACAGAAAATGCTAGGTTTCGTCCCTGGAGTTCTACCGATGGAAAGAAACAACTATATCTGGCTTAAAACATAATTATAAGTCACTTAGAGACTCTCAGACATGCTGGTTTGGCATAGATTTGCTATTAAAACACGTCAGGTCGCATGTATTTCGTAGTAAACACATTACATAATTTCTAAATATCCCTCTTATGAAGTGGAAGTTGCCGTTGATACCCATATATCATAGTAGGCCTAAATATGTAGCAAACTCATGGCCTCATTAATATTTATTGTGTTATGAATACAGTTTGCACTGCCTTGATACTCTAAGCTGTCGGGTGCGGATAAAGTATAAACAAATTGAAACAAGCACGCAGCTGAAAGCAGCAACTCTAGTGTCACCAGTGACACATTTGAACATGGTTATTTTGGGTAACAACTGAACCTGAGGCCACTTTGGTGCAAAGAAACAACTTTTTGGATCCATGTTTGATCCTAGTCTAACCTTGCTAAGTTAATGTTTCGTCAGCGAAATTCTTAGCGATTTATCTGGATCAATGGGTGTAGATTTTTGTTTGAAATTAGTTGTATAATTCAAAGAATTCAATTTTCGGAACTTTCAAGCTTTAAAATTTTGAAAATTATAGTCATCATTAGAGTATATCATATTGTACAAGATTTTGCAAATAGTTTTTTTTTTTCCCTTTTTCTTCCTTTTATTCGAATTTAATCTTATCTTCTTTTTTATTTTAAAGAATCCATGACCGATCTCGGGCTGATTTTCCTGGAATGGAATTTGTTAAGCAAAAGAAGATGCAGGTTACGGTATGAAAATAAGAAGGTCTAGAATTAAGTCTGAATAACATACAATAACCCTCTTCTTCATCTTAAGATGTAGATACCTGGATAAATTTGATGACAGTATTTACGGATTCCTTTCTCCTCCCGATAATGCCTGAAATTTCAAAGTTGCATAGTCACTAAGAGCATTGAGTTCGAAAATTAAGAGTTACTCAAATTACAATTATATCATGACTATAAGACCCAGCGGGTCTCAACAGCAAGAGTAAGTGCATTGGTGGGTTTGATAATGCATCGATGTTCGGAATAGACGCCATCTGTAGTGGGTGCAACTCAAGCCATTAAGTGATAAAGCAATTAGTCTCAGATGTTTAGAACTACACATGGTATTTCACTTCTTCACCCTATAAAGGAAGCTTTAGTTCTGGAGTAAATTTCAAGAAAGCAAATATTACTGATATTTTTAAACAAACATGAAAAACAGAGAGAGAGAGAGAGAGAGAGAGAGAGAGAGAGAGAGAGAGAGAGAGAGAGAGAGAGAGAGAGAGAGAGAGAGAGAGAGAGAGAGAGAGAGAGAGAGAGAGAGTTGCAGAAAAGAAATTTCGACAGAGGGGGGGAAATAAAGCGTGAGGCAGTGGAGTAGTGGAAGAGAAAGTTTTCGGAAGTAGAGATGAAAAGAGAGGGGAACAGAAGTGCAGAGTACACAGGCAGCGGACAGAGACAGAGGAGAAGCGTTTTTCATGAATAGGATTAAGGTTTACTTTTTTTAAAGCTTGTTTATCCAGATATCTTAATGTAACTATGGAGTATGTGAGCTCTACCGGCTCTCTAGATCTTGCTCTCTGGGGAAGGGCGAGCCGTCATTTCCTCGCTACCGAAACCTATTTACCAACACGACTGCTGACATTATTAGGACAGGCTGGAGGTTCGGACGCGAGATCTGGAAGCCACGTCAGACTGTGGTAAAATCCCGAAGTGATCACGGAACACGGTTAATGTTATCTTTTATGTATGTTGATAGACCAGACAGAGGATTCGGGGGCTTAAAAACCCTTCAAGAAGACATCGTCCTAAAGCCATCCTGAGCCCCCTATAAACATTTTCATAGTTCAGAAAAGGCATTGATTTGATTCTGATAATACAGTGGATCGTTTAAGGATCCCTAGAGGACCCATTTCTTGGTATTTGTCTATTTGCGAAAGCCCGAGTTGATTTTGAAGTCAAATGTTGCATTGGTTTACACATGCTAAGAGATTTACTAGTTGGTTCGAAAGAAAGGTGAGATCGACAATCATAGTGGCCTATGGATGACACTTACTAGCAGTATATAATCAACGTTTCGAAAATTCAATGAATTGCTCATCTGTGATTCTTGATGCATCTCAACCCTGTCCTTTAAAGCAGTACCAGTTACCCGACACTATATATTTAAATGCTTACTTTCGGTCTTATTACTTAAGATCTCAATAACAATGCAAACATAAAATTTCAAAATTTGCAGGTCTATCTAATGTTTCCGAATGCTGTAGGATATGGTTCGCAAAATATGATCTGAGTTATTTCTCGCATTATTGATTGTTTGGTCCTCTTATTGGACTTACATTACTTTTGAAAGTGCATCCTCGATCTAAATCTTAACTGTTTAGGTTACGGCTTGTTCGGCAATGAGAAAACTTTTGGTTTGTTTGGAACATAAATAAATGTATACATTAGAATCAAACTTAGTATGCATCATCTCCATTCTCATATCGATAGAAAATGCAATGTCACAAAGAGCTTTCCTTTCAGTTTTGTTTTTGTTTTTTGTTTTGTTGTTTTTTTTTACCTGTTTTCATAATATGAAGCAACAGCTACTGTATTAAGAAACTTGGATCTTTCAAAACAGTAAAGCGATGGTAAAAAAATTGCTAAGGGAATTGTAAATTCAAGTCAGAAAGATACAGATTAAACGCAAACGGGGTGTATAGATATGATATAAAAGTAGTACAAATCCTAAGAACTGCAACATTTTTTTAATATTTGTGAATGTTGAAGAGTTCATGGTATCTCACTAGGTAGCACAACTAATTGAGATAGATCAAAGCGTGAACGTTTAATACTAAAGTCATTCCGTTCATACAAACACCCAATTCTTTTTCACGCAAATTTTTAGTTTTTCATTAATTGCTTAGAGGCCCATCTAAGTGTGTGAAAAATGAGTGGCTAAAGACTTCATAATCCAAAGGCATTAAAGGATAAAAATCAAATCGGACACAGAACACTTTATTTTTCCTATTCGAAACTGCCATACTATGTAATTCTTTAATAAGGGCGTTATAAAGTTCAGCAGGTAAAGCGTTGGACTGACCATAAGGAAATCGAACAATCGCTTAAATATTTGATTGTGGGTCGGATCACATCTATCCAGCCTTATTCTTAAGCTTAAAAAGAGCCTTGCACTAGTTAAAGTGACTATAGAAGTTGCAAGGGCACTGCACTAAGGCGTTATCTCTGAGAATGACCAGCACCAGTTGCATTTCCCTTTAGTCTAATGCTCTCCCGTCTCACCTATCTGACCTTGTACAAATGACTATAAAACACTCCACGAAACTAGAAGATGATAAAAAATAAAACCCAGCAGTGGTTAGTTGGACAGGTTAAATACGATACTCAGCGGTGGAAAATGGCTGCTGACCCCTGCTGATATTTACGTTTTTAAGCTAACAATTTGGGCATTGAGGTGTCTACCTTTATAAACCTCCTTTCGAAATAATACATTATAAAGTCATATAGAAACATTCTTTTCAACAATGAGTTGATTCTAAACAATGTATAATGGCCAAATGGCCAATTTATTGCCTTCAGCTTTTTTTTATGTGTTAGTTTCGTCAAAGAAAAACCTATTTATTGCCTTACGCGGCAAAAATTCTGGATCTTTCCCTCAGAAGCTCCCATAATTCGAATTTTGAAAAGTCATATTTACCGCCAGTTCTTTTGATGTATATTCAGCATTCCACTTAAGTTGACTTCATGAAGATGCAACCTCTTGGCAGGCAGCTCAAGGTAGGTTGAAAGCACTGTTTGTCTATAGCAATCAATTTTTACATCTCGAATACGAATTTGAAATAAAGAGAAAGAACTATAGAATAATTTTCTCTAAACCCATAATACGTACATGTTTGAATTTATCAGAGTAAAAATCTATCCACGCAGAGTGAAAATTTTACAAAAAAAAAAAAAAAAAAAAAAAAAAAACTAGTCAGTGAATTTTATCGTAACAAAAGACAGCTATTATCCGAGGTGGTCTTACACAAAGCCAAACCTTCGCAATGAAGGATCTATTGATCTATTTTTAATTTTCAAAGCTGAAGTTGTTTTTGTCAAGTACTTGTCTATTCAGTGTTATAAAGGGTTATAGAAAGGGCCAACATTCCTTTCTCATTTTTATTGTGCCCTAAAAAGTTAGAATTATGAAATAATTGTGACACTCATTTTTAAAAGTTCGTGACGTTTTCTATAAAATTGCCTCGCTCTGTTATTAAAATTGACAGCCAAAGTGTAGACCTTCCTTAGATGGAGATTGCGATTATATAAAGAAGATGCTGCCAGATTATTAAGTCTCGAATAAGACAAGACCAAGACAAAGTATGGATCTTTCTTTCTCAATTTATTTAAAGGCCCTTCTAAATACTCATTAAGTCATTATGATGCTATGGAGATGTAAACAAAAACTGATGCACTGACTTACGAAAATTCCTAACTGTTCTATCAAAAGGAAAAAAGGGCACTGAGAAGGAGCTATAAATAGATTGATATTTTATAAAATTATAAAACTCATATTAATGAGCTCATGAAACAATAATTTTGTGCTGGGAAGCTCAAACCGTTTAAAATCATCGACATAAACAACAAGGCTCAGAGGTGCGCAAATATTCAAATCTGAAAAAAATATATCAATTAGATGGTGCAAAGGAGCAAAGAACGGATATTCTTTCAGGAAATAGTGCTATAAAGATCTAAATTCTAGAGGTTGTTAAACAGAGCTTACGACTTCTGACGAACTCGGATATCTCTGTCAATAGCATTCTGTACAAGTAAAGCAAGCGTTAGTTGATTTTTAAGTAATACATTAACCAACATGGTAATTTGAAGGGGAGAAAGCAAGGCAAAACATGATTCAGGTCTAGATCACTTCTGTTGGCTTAGCTGTCAGTTATCACGATGATAAAACATTTGTTCTGGCACTGCAAATCGGTTGATATTGCAAGTAATGCAACAGCTATCTCGATGTGTTTAGAGTACATGTACCGGATATATATCTGTTTAAGGGAATATGAAACGACTGCAATTAGAATGATCAATAGAATGCCACGATATTTACATATTCTAAGGTTAGAAACAATACGAACGCCGCGAGATGAAAGTACATATTTCCAGTTTTGTTAATGCTCTGAGAAGGGTATTGATGGTTGTGCATTAATTTTACCAATTCAGGACAGCTTTCACGACATTTAGAGTGCACAAATATAGCTGGAGCACAATTTATAGATTGATCCATAGACAATCAACTTACATTAAGCCTTAGATTTTGATAAAGTTTCGGCAGTGATTCTGGGATTTTTGTAAATTAAATTTGTTAGGGCCATGTTTTAAAGGCAGATCGAAAGAGGATCCTGTCTAGATATAGACTAGGCAAAGATGTGAGTTATGTTTTAAGCTTCAAAAACCGATAAATATTAATGCTCTTTTAAGTATCAAAAGCGCAATATTAGGTATTCACTTTGCCTTTTGGAATTAAGGATGGTATATTCATCGTTTATTGATTGATTAATTGATATGGCTATCCCAAAATCGGTTAATGGTGGGCAAATCATCTGCCACCTGAGTCAAGACCTCTACCGCTTCGGTCACTTGAAGCGTGAGTGAGCGAATTTAGGATAGTTGGAGCAGTATTGGTTAAACCCCCCTTCTATACTATCCTTTGTTATCTGTGGGATCTTCCGTCTTTCGTCATGTCTATCAGTCTTGGGTTCGATCTAAACGTCCGATTCCTTCGGCTTTTTTGTCCATTAAATATCAATCGTCTAGCTTTTTTTTTTTTCATGCCTTGTATAAAATATTTAGTTAATGAACTTACCACGGTATCGATTTCAACATGTGAAGAAGTACAAAGCATTTATAATTACAATTGCAGTAAAGCAAGAACCGTTTTATACTGCTGCACATATCATTCTTTTTCCAAACTATCCACTAAGTAGGCCTCAGGTTTGTTTCTTTTCCCTCTTCTTCCTTTTGTATCTCCTTGGGTACTGTATATCCATGTGATAGATGCTAATCAATTTTTCCCTCAGTAAAAGCCTAATGCAATTTTTGTTTCAATCTGTAACGTTTACTTTTCATCTCAGATATGCTATCTGCTCTTGAGAGAGAGAGAGAGAAATATAAAACTTTAATCCGACAATATACGGGTCGCTGTCAAAAAATTATTCTGTCTGGATCTGGATTATTTTCCCTCACTAATAAAAGTCGATTGTCATCTGAATGCCCCCTAGTCGGTGTGTTAACTCGGTGTTTATAAGGCCATCATTCATCTAATCAAGCGGTTTACTGTGCAATCGAGTCGCAAAATCTGATTATTATAATTTTTATTCAAATCGAGATAAACAAAGGCTATAACCAGATTTTTCAGATTTCTATAGAAACCGTAACAATTTCTACTGTCTTTCCAAATGACAATCAAGTGAATCCATCTGTAAAATCTGAATTACAAACACAGCACGTGATGGTGGTGTACAAAATATTGCGGACTTTAAACATGTATTTATGCCACGCAGTTCATTCAGGCTGGGGTCAATGGGCTTTTCTGATATATTATGATGAATTAAAGATGACTTTTTTTTTCTCCTTGCTAGAAAAGAGGGAAAACGCACACAGAGAAAGAGAGAGAGAAAGATAGATAGATAGATAGATAGATAGATAGATAGAGAGAGAGAGAGAGAGAGAGAGAGAGAGAGAGAGAGAGAGAGAGAGAGAGAATGTGTGTGTAAGAAAGAGGGGAAAAGGAGTTCCAAAGAAGAGAACCTCAAAGCCACAATTTTTACTTCATTTTGTTACGAAGAAGCATGAATTGAAAAGAAAAAAAGTTATTAGTGATGAAACTTGCGGTCTTTAACGGAGGAGTGTCCATAAAGAAAGGCAATATCTATTTTATCTGATTATGTTATTCAACAGTTTGTGCATTTAAACTATAGAAAGAATGGAGTGTGCTGGTAAAGGTGTCAATGTTAGAGACGGCACCTGACATGGAACAAAATTGTAAGTTTGAAGAGGAGCTTGTGACAAATGTAAAAGATCAGTTTATATCCACCGTCAGTACAGTTTTGAGTTTAAAAAAATCAACAAGAGCATAACACATACTTTAAAGTCTTATCCAGAGCATTGAACAGTGTATTTGTTCAACGCATAAATCAACAGGATAAAACCAAGTAGGAGTAAATAAATGACCCTAACCTTTTCCTCCAAAGACGAAGAGATATAATTTGTTTCGTTTTTGCCCTTATTTGATTTTCTTTGTGTAAAGAGTGAATAATTAATAGCTTTCTCCGACGACGCGCTAACTTTTTTTTCTAGCCATCTGCGACGTGGCAGCGCAAGGAAGAAAACACGGTCAATTCTTCATTTCGTCAGAAAGCGGACAACCAAGGGCTATACAGAGAATTAAACATCGCCCGACTTAAATCTTATTGAGTTGTATTTCGTTGCTATTTCATTCCTTCCCTTGTCCTATCACTGTTTTTCACAGCGATTGTATCAAGAGTTAAAGAAAAATACTAATGGCTGACTTCGGTTGATGCTTATGTATCTTGCCTTAATAATGCTTGGCGTTTTAGAGTTTGTCAGCTTTCTATAGTAGCTTTCTTATTCAAACAACTTTTGACCATCAATATTTTAACGAAACATGTATGCACGATACATATTTCTACATGTTATTTTACTTTTTATTAACCTCATTTTGAACAGCACCCGAAGGTAATGTGGGATCATGACTGTAGAATAAAAATAACCTGGTCGCAAGATTCTCCCTCAATGCACTGTTTATTGTACTTTTATGCCCCATACTTGATATCAAAATTTAAAAAAAAAAAAAAGTCCCATGCAATCATGCACTGTCGAGATTCAAGTTTTCATGTCAATCATCTAAAGATAATGGGAAACTGTGTGTATGCTTTGTTGTTGTTTTTTTTAATCGTGCAGTACATTTTTTTAGTGAGAATGGAAATACATCTCGTGCTTCGCAAAAAAAAAGTTTGTTTTTTTTTTGGTCAGAATTAGAATTAAATCTGAACTTATTCAGCGTAGCACATGTGCAAAAGGGAGAAGAAGAAAAAATTCAACGCATTGTATATCAGTTTAATCGAGTTTTGAATCACAAAACTGTATTGGCACACTCTAATTTTAGGAGCGGATAAAAAATAAAATTTTAGCATGCATTCAAGGGCGAGTTATTGTTTGAAAAAAATGATTTTCTCTACAAAACCACTTATGAAATGATTCAATCAAAATTTAGGCAGGCAAATCACTAAATAAACAAATTCTTATATATTTTAAAGTTTAAAAAATTCTTTTATTTCAGCAAAGGAAGGAAAACCAACCTCTTGAGCTTCCGCTCTCCTCATCCACTCCTTGGTTGACTTTAGAGGGGACAGTCGTGCAATTTTAAGACGTGAGGGATTCGATTAATTTTTTATGCCAACATGGGAAAGGTTTCAGATTTTGAAAATAAGCCAAGTCTCGAAAACATCTTAATTTTCGTTGTATGAATGAGCATAAGACATTGATTTCTGGGAGAGATTGTGGAAGTGATCATTATCATCAACGTCATTATCAGTATCAGCATAATCATAGTCAACATGATCATGACGATTACTATTATTTGACTAAAGAGAAAATTGACTCTCAGTTTCTCATATTCTTTTATTGTCAGATTATATTTGTTTTAAAATCTTCACTCCTTCCTTTCTAAAGTAAAATATGAGACTTTTCAGAACAATGACCCACGAAATATTTAGTTTGAGAGAAAAATATATGAAGGTTTTTTTTTTCCCCCATCACTTATTATTGGCGAAGCATGTACACTGAACTTACTCTCAGTTGTCATGAAACAAACATCCTTCCATTACGATAATTATTACAATTGGCTTCCCAAAGCCATCGTTTATGAAAATCAGCTTCAAGGAAAGAGCAAAATTGGTGTTTCAACCTCTCATAGAATCCTCAGTAAGAAAGCATACATAAAGAAATAATAACATTTCATTTACTTTCTCTTGCTAGGATTTCAAGACCATAAAATATTACTGCAGTGCGATCAAATTACTATATAGAATAGAATTTTTGGGGTTTGTATAATCCAAGTTATAAACCAACAAAGAAGTTTTTCTTCTGGTATTTATAATAAAATCAGTACGCAAAGGAGAGAGAGAGAGAGAGAGAGAGAGAGAGAGAGAGAGAGAGAGAGAGAGAGAGAGAGAGAGAGACAGACAGACAGACAGACAGACAGGCAGAGACAGAGACAGAGAGACAGAGAGACAGAATTAGATAGAGATATATAGAGAAATTTAAGATAAAAAAGGTAGGAAAGGGAGGTAATTTTGTCTCCTAGAACGAACCTCTAAAATGCGTATTTCTATGGCTGTTGCTGTTACGTTGTTACAGTAAAATAATGTTAGGGCTTTCAAAATGATAAACTATTTAAAATTGCTATTCATGTTTCTGCAGGCTATAAGACTGTTCTAATGCTGATGCTGCCTCCACAGAAGTAACATTTCGTCAGACTGATGTGTCAACCTGCTTTCCATTAGGTACTTCCCTAAGACATAATGTGTTTTATGCTGTCCTGTTGCTATGGTCAGCGATAGCGGACTTTAAGGACAGAAGCTGAAAGTGACCGTAAATTTATTTGTTTGGACGGCGATGTATACAATGTCTGATCATAAACTTGTAATAGAATTATTTGAAGTGTTTAATACTTGTCTGAAAAAGTTGCAAAAATAAAAGATCTTATCAAACACAGATTACTTATGACGGTGCCTCTAGCGGTTCGATCAACAAATCAATTTAGGCCAACAACCTAGCGGTGGACCACTTCGTGTATAACTTCTCATTGAAGTGACATGAAGAAGGGTTATTGGTGGTAGTCAAGACCTTCTGGCCCCAACCAATATCTCTGGCAAAACGCAGTGTCGAGGGCCAAGGTTTGGCATAATGAGATGAGCCTGAATTTTTAGTTTCCGAAAAAATGGTCCTTAAAGTTACAGTGCCATTTGGGACAAAGGCTGAAGATGATCAATTTGCAACAGTTACTAATCATCATTTTTACATTTGAGACAGTTAAAACCGTGTTTTCCAAATTCTATTTGAATAGAAGGTGGCGTTTCCAGACCTTTAGGTAAGGTCATTAGGCACAGCTGGAGTTGAGAACCATCAAACACACAGCAACCGCATCATACCTTTTGTCTCTGTTTCAATATCAAGCTTTGAGAAGAAAAACACAAAAACGATCTCCGAAAAACCACGAGCAGCGGAAGATGCTTTATCAGGAACAATTTAAGCAGGGCCGATACCAAACCCAGCTTTGAAAGAAAAATCCAACTCAGAAAAAGAGTGGCAGACGTATATTTAAAAAAAAAAAAAAAAGCATCAGAAAGATGTTTCGTGACTTAATTATGCCTCTTTTTTTTCGCTTTATATCCATTACTCTCTCTCTCTCTCTCTCTCTCTCTCTCTCTCTCTCTCTCTCTCTCTCTCTCTCTCTCTCTCTCTCTCTCTCTCTCTCTCTCTCTCTCTCTCTCAAACCCTTCCTTATCGTCCTCTTTTTCACTCTCTTTCTATCTCTATGAAAATCCTTCGTACAGTCGATTTCCCTTAATTTCCAAAATGACTTTCTTTCATAAGTTCTCTTTTTTGGACACGATTGACTCCTACTCGTAGTCTTCAACCAACCTCGGAATCCAGAAAAACATGACAGTGAGCAGTCTGGCCATCTCTTCCAGCTCGGCCGATCTCCTGAACGTAAGCCTCGAAGGACTTGGCCATAGAGTAGTGGATCACTGCCCGCACGTCAGGTTTGTCGAGCCCCATGCCGAAAGCTACCGTGGCGACCACGACCCGCAGCCGGCCCGCCATGAACGCCTTCTGGACCGACTTCCTCTTGGCGGCGCTCAGCCCGGCGTGGTAGCTCTCGGCCGTCCACACTGCAGGGTCAAAGGTTACAGCCGAAGTCTTTGTCTTGCTTGTCCGCCGTTTCTTCGTCGGTGGCTCAGGCATTGGTACTGACCGAAAAGGAAAGGAAGTATAGAAGTTAAGATGCGGTTAGAGGCTTTGTGTGAATAGTAAAATATAAAAATATGCTCATGCTTGAGTGCTTTGTTGATGGGGATTATTAGTTTAGTCGTGTTTAGTGTAAACTGTTATTTTAAACACATTAGCATTCAACTGTTCATTGCTGCGATATAGGTACAACGTAAGTCCATACAGGTACACCACTGATAAATATCGCAGTTTATAGACAGTTTTTCAATACATTTATGGAAAGCAGTTAGAACTATTTTGAACTTAGACGTGGTCAATTAAGAAATATATCGACTTTGATTTTATATTTTAAGCAAAATAATGAAAGTACGTAGGAAATCTGCATCTTACATAAATAAAAGGATACATCATACGATGATTTAATTGGGAAGACGTTTTACGAAAGTCAGTTATAAATTAGATTGAATGTGGCAAAGAATTCCGAGAGAATAACTTGATTATTTCATACATTGTAAATAAAGAATGATGGATGTGTCCGACAAGCTATGGAATTAGCTCAAATGGCAATCACGTTACAGGTATGCAGTGTCTAGTAATACTACTTTTTTTGGTACAAGTTGACCATTTCGAAGCTATACATCAAACTTCACTATGACAGGAATGGATGATAAAGAATTTTACTCTCTCTCTCTCTCTCTCTCTCTCTCTCTCTCTCTCTCTCTCTCTCTCTCTCTCTCTCTCTCTCTCTCTCTCTCTCTCTCTCTCTCTCTCTCTCTCTCTCTCTCTCTCTCTCTCTCTCTCTCTCTCTCTCTCTCTCTCTCTCTCTCTCTCTCTCTCTCTCTCTCTCTCTCTCTGCCTGCCTGCCTGTCTGTCTCTGTCTCTGTCTCTGTCTCTCTCTCTCTCTGCCTGCCTGCCTGCCTGTCTGTCTCTCTCTCTCTCTCTCTCTCTCTCTCTCTCTCTCTCTCTCTCTCTCTCTCTCTCTCTCTCTCTCTCTCTCTCTCTCTCTCTGCCTGCCTGCCTGCCTGCCTGCCTGTCTGTCTCTGTCTCTGTCTCTGTCTCTGTCTCTCTCTGTCTCTCTGTCTCTCTCTCTCTCTCTCTCTCTCTCTCTCTCTCTCTCTCTCTCTCTCTCTCTCTCTCTCTCTCTCTCTCTCTCTCTCTCTCTCTCGTAGCCATTAGGGAATCAGATCCGACAGAACATAATACACTATCAACTATTTCGGGGAATACATTGCGACCCACATTTGTTCTAAAAGGTTACAAGTAATTAACTAATATCCACAAAAGTTATAATAAAAATCAAAAATGTTTAAAACAAAATTTAAAAAGCCCCCCACCCCACCCCCTTTCTCCCACCACTCTCAAAAAGAAAAGAGAGAAGGAAAAAAAAAAAACTGCGCCGCATACGAAGACAAAACAAAATACAAAATACGAAAAAATCGCACACTGAGCTTTTGTTATTCATATCGCTTACAGTTTACAGAATTCAAGTTTTGTTGCGGTAGCAAATCGGAAGCTCGAAAGATCAGGTTACAGATTCATAGAACTGTCAGAGCACTAAGAGCGAAAACACGAAAAGTGCCCACCCGAATTAAGTAGTTCACTCTATTAAAGCCAGACGCAATATAACATTAAAAGTCGTTATCGTTATTTAAGAGCTACTTGGAAGTTTATTTCTCCACTTCTTGGAAATTTCGCACTGGGTTTTACTTTCCTCTTTTTTTCTGGTTTGGTTTTTTTTTTTTTCAGTGATACTTGCTGTCTGGGTAAATGAAACTCTATCTTTAAAAGGGTAAATGAAACTTTATCTTTAAAATTAGCCTCGCCCATGTATTGTAGCAGATTGTCTCGCTCCACTCATTCTTGAGGATCTCGAGTTGACCTCCCACTTGGACAGACTGGTGTTCTATGACTGATTTATACTGTAAGTAGACGCTTAGCGAGAAGCTGCTGCTGCCAACTACTCACCTGGGACGCGTTTTCTCGGCCACAATCCACCTTAAACCCTTGGAGTTTGACCATTATCGATGGATCCTTAAGCACCACATTCCCTTGATACTTAGGGACAAAAAAGATCAATTATATCCGAAAGTTCCTTTTAAAAAATCCCATATCAAGATCATGTTTATAAGTTCATGTGGAAATAAATGGGAATAAATCGTTGCTTGTATAACCGTCTACCCACTCTGGCCATTCTTTTAGGAGCAGACATTTATAATTAATATCCTTTTGAGATCAAACACCTAGAATAGAAAAAAGATGTTTGACTGAGAAAATGTTATACTTTATAATAAGAAGGTAGTTAAAAAAGCTTACTGGTATTAAAAAGTCGATCATCATTATCATAAAAAAGAGTAATGGTTAAGTTTCATTTTGCTTCATATATTGAGTGTTTAACAAATTACTGCAAGGCGTTCCCATTTGAAATTCTTTGCATAGATAAACGGCACATCGCTCTAGTGGGAAGTTGGAAATAAGCTCGAGAGAAAAAGCAACATTGCGATGCAAACGAGTAAAGGCCGACAGCAACACGAAGAATTCTTGCGGACGGAGATAATCCCACCACTAGAGTTAGTAACAAAAAATGCTAGTACTGAATAAAAAGGGAAAGAAATAGCAACAACAACAACATCATCAACCAGGCGATGACAACCTAATAAACAACGGCAAAACTAAGAGAAGTGCTCGACATAGGCGAAAGGAATCGACAAGTCTGGGAGCAAACGAATGCTTCCTTAAAAAGGCCACCCATATTCTGCAACCTCATAAAAATGAAGTTACGAATGGCTGCCCCAATTTGCACAACAAGCAGAAAGTCATTATGCAAAGAGGGGTGAGCAAGATTAGAGAGTACGATTGTTGTCGTTCTTGTACGGGTTTTGGATTTTCCAGTTTTGCTCAGGAAATTATAAAATAATGTGCAGGGGAAAAAAAGATAGAAAAACTTAGAAAATGATTAGAAGGTGAAACATCTATATATAATGGAGCTCGGCAAAAAATGAGGACCATCTAACCGAGCATTTCTAGACCAACTAGGAACGTCAAATTTGGCATAAAGTTGTAAATTGCCCTAAAGATTGAAGTGGTAATATTTATTTTTCACCAAAATAATATTTGTCGAATATTAAAGGCAAAAATGTGATTATTATTTTTTTTTAAAGAAAAACACGAATGTATGAACTATTTCCTGGGCACCGATGTCAGGAATGAAACTGAAAGTACGCGTACAATGTAGGCGGTGGCAGATCTAAAGCAGTCTGGAATAGATCTAAACCTAGAACTACATGATATAGTGCAAGATCTAATTAAAGAATCTAAGAAGGCTGCTTCGATATAGAATCTAGATCTAGGGTCTAGATATTTACAGTAGCTAGACTCAAATCAAAAGATTAAGATCTACAACTAAAAAAAATCTAGATTTTACTTTTAGCTTAGGCTTGAAGATTTTTTAGAACTTTTATGAAAGTTTAAAAACCTGCGCGGCTAAGAATTCCCGCCAGGCACTGAGCTTTTATGTATTTAATGCGAAAATTCAAAGCGTTTAAAAAGGATCTAAAAGAATGATGTTATTGAGAAAGTGTAGAATCTCTCGATTCCAAAAGAATTTAAGTTTTTTATCTAAATTTTGTGTTTACAAAAAGAATTGTCGAGCTATCTAGAATCTAGGTAAGTATGGGTTGGTGGAAACATATATCTGGATCATTTTAGTAAAAGGATACACGTCAAGCCCGTTAAGCCTATTTAATACATAAACGCACCTCAGCTCCGGCAAATTGACACCATGGTCCTGTTCGTAGAATGGGGTTTCCAGCTTGTACGCTAAAAACAATCGTTGATGGATCAAAGGTTGATACATTTCTGATGGACTCCAGACAGAGTGCGATCAAAGCAAGGACTCACATTTTTATTCTTACTTCTCTTCGTTCCATTCTATCTCCTTCACCAAACCTCTTATTATTCCTTTTTTCCTATTAATTAATTTACTTAAAACGGAGCTTTCGGTTTTTCGTTTTCTTTCTACGAGCCTTCCCCAGCATTTAGTTCTATGTGATGAAAAAAAAATCTGAGACATACAGAGCAAAATTTGCCATCAAATCTTAGAAAGTAATCTCTCCTGATCTCGCAGAGAGGAGATACAAAGATTTGTTGGTTTCGTCCTCTTTCAGTAAAAATTAGAAAAGAAAAGCAAACAAGAAAGAAGCCAACGGTATTGGGATTCGCCGCCATTGGCTCCAGAAACAGTTGATGAACCCTGGTAGGATAACAATGAGATACAACAGCCATTGACAAGAAATGAAAAGAGTTTATCAAATATTGCTAACAGGAACTTTATGGATTAGTAATGACAGCCGGATTTGGTTACAGGATGTGAATCTGGTATGAAATTCAGTATTTAAGATTATTCCGGCTTTTTTCTTTGTCTTATTTCCCAGTGTTATTAGCAACGTGGCTGCTAAATTTCACACACAAAGTCCGTTGCTTTGTAAAAAAAAAATTATATAAATAAAAACAGACAACATTTAAGGGGGAAGTTTTTCTGATTATTCTGAATTTCGGAGCCTTTGCACTATGTAAATATGAATCAAGGTTAATCAACTATCCCTTTTTCAATTAACACCATTGTGCTGTTCCATTCCCATGAAGCCTCTTAAGGGTTTGTGCCTCTATGAGTGAAGGTCTGATTTCTGCAATTTCCCCCCTAATTTTACCTTTTTTCTTATTTTTATTTATTTTGTTTTTTTATTTTTTTATTTTTTGTACATTTTTAAAACGTCCACTAAATAATTAGGGATACTTGAGATATAAATCAAACACAATATAATTTTGTAAATATGTAGCACAAAAAGAAAGAATAAAAACCAAATTTCATTGACAAGAGCACCGGATACAATATAGTTACGTACGTGTATAGTAATTAGAAGGAAACGTTTCATAACTAACATGGTGGAACAATTAAGTAGCACGCGAGAAGCACACGCTTCATGAAATCGACATTTCTCTTCCGAAACCACAGTTAAGACAGGGCTTATTACATTCATTGTACACGATTCAACGTTTATGATTTGATATTTTTAGTCCAGATTTACATGCATAAGGTATTATCTCACAATTAAAGCACTAACCTAAGTCTGTTTCTTGATGCAACAAAGCAAATCAAATAAAGTATATATTATTATTAGACAGTATAGACTTAGATGAATATTTACTTTCATTGATATAGAAATCCTAAAGCCGTTTTTACAGAGGTCAACTTTTAACCTTTTATGAAAGATATGTTGAGATAAGATTATGATAGTATCCTTGTTTATACCATCTTCACTTTCCTTAGCATGCGCAATAAACCGCTAGACATACACAATACTCTCCGTTCTGTGGAATCAATTTTCTCCAAATTGTACCATCCCTTGTTATAACACCAGTCTTGATTGATTCACAGACAAAACTTCTTGTCTCGAATACAAAGAGCAAGTTCTACACCAACCAACGCTTTTTTTTTCTTCGGTAATTCTTTATCTATTAAGTTCGTATTGCGCAAGCAGGGCAAAATAGTACTCTAAAAAGGAACATTTTCAGACGCAAAAATCTCTTTCTAAACATCAGAAACGTGAGGTCTATTTTTCAGAGATTACACTGTTGTGTAATCAATATTATTCTCTCTAATACTTTGATATACAGGGATTTTCCACTCCAGGGAGATCAGAAATGTCGTGACAAAGGTATTTTTCAGGAAGGAGGAAACAATCACATGGGCTGTAATATCTTTCATCTTTTCTTTTCTACCTCATATTTTACCATTTTCTCTGAAAACCTCCAGCTTGAAGTGGACCTGTAGTAATTACAGCCAGTCGGGTCGCGAACTAAAAACAATTTGCATTCAATAAAGTTCTAAAGAGCAGAGGCGGAGCCACTAGCATAGCCAGGCCAATATGGAACGCACACACGCAACTTCCAAAAGCGTCATTAAATCTTACTATCGAATCTAATTACTTGGAATGCAGAGAAAAGTCTGATAGCTGACTGGTAAGGGTAACGCAATCAGATCAGCCTACACTAGAAAACCTGGTTCCGGAATGTAACATTTTCAGACTAGACAATGTTAAAATTAAACATAGTTATTTTCTTCATGGTGTTTTTTTTTAAACAACACCCACAAATAAATTGGCGCTCTTTGCAAATGTCTTGTGCTCCCAGCCAAGTATTTATCTTTTTGAGTTTCTCTGTTTCTACCGTGGCCAAACAGAATTTATGAGGCGAGGATGCACCACACGTGTCGAAATAATAGATCTGCCACGACTGGACAATTTGCTGCTCACGTCTAATGCAGTGTAATGACTATGGGCGAAATAAAGTTCGTAGTTACGGACCCTATGGAGATGGTCAAAGAGAATAGCATGCATTTTATTTGTTTCACCAAAACTGGTGACGAATCTACTCCAATTTCATAACTATAGTATAAAACAATCAGTTGTCTTTGAAGGTTGTGAATTAAAAAAAAGATCATAGTCGTCTTCGTTATGTCTTTTATAAATTCTAGTTCTACTGGCGATAGGGGGTAGACCCATTGATTTCCAAGTGGGGCGAAGATATACGACTACAGGTCTATGAAAACAGTTTTGCTAATGGCATTGTCCGTTTTACTTGTTGCTGTTGTTAATGTATTGCGATTTGTCATCTCCACCAAACTATTCTCCTGTTATGATGCTGTGGAGTTATTAATACTGAAACTTTGAGACTCTAAAACAGTTTTGCTTGTTCGAACACTCGGAAAGGGTAATTCTATGCGCTTGAACATAATTTTTGACAATCATAAGAGACGTCCCAATGATCCGATGTCTCTTCCAGTGCATATTCATTCTTGTGGCTGTGTACTCATCATCTTGACAAGATGGCTTAAAAACATCAACATCATCGTTGTTGTTGTTACTACTGCTACTGCTGCTGCTGCTGCTGCTACTACTACTACTACTACTACTACTACTACTACTACTACTACTACTACTACTAACTACTACTAACTACTACTAACTACTACTAACTACTGCTACTGCTGCTGCTGCTGCTGCTACTACTACTACTACTACTACTACTACTACTACTACTACTACTACTACTACTACTACTACTACTGCTACTGCTACTGCTACTGCTACTGCTACTACTACTACTACTACTACTACTACTACTACTACTACTACTACGACTACGACTACGACTACGACTACGACTACGACTACGACTACTACTAATACTACTCCTGCTGCTGCTGCTGCTGCTGCTGCTGCTACTACTACTACTACTACTACCATCACCACCTTCACAAAATCGCTCGGGGCGAAAAGACGATCCAAGGCTGCGAGACCATAATGACCATAATTGATTATTTGATTTTTCCCTTTACCATCGTCATTACCATCATTCTCATAATTCCAATCACTATTATCATCAGTATTGTCATAAAATGGTTACCATCACCGCCTACGAAAAAAAAAAGTACAAAAGAAAAGGTTATTCGGAGAAAGGGTTAAGATTAGAAATAGATATTCTTCTATTGCTAAATTAACTTGCAAACACATAAAGCATTATCATTTCTTTCTAATGAAGACATTTCTTCCACCATTTTGAAAGTATTTTGAGCACGTGATCTGAAATGGGCATATGTCCACAATTGATATAATGAGTCTTCAGCTAAGTTAGTTGTTGATTATTCTACCTAGATAATTATCCTCAAGCCATGAAGGTGAGAAGTCGAACATCACAACAGCACGACACATGCCTCTTACAAACAAAACAAAAAAAACCAGTTAAGCTAGGTTATGATCTTGCTGAGAGCTTAATGTTTATTTTGAACAATGTGATCAACACAAGAAAGCCGACATCATGTTATGAAGTTAGGGGGAACTCTTGAAGAAATGAAAATTCCAGAGGATTATCAACCCAAACATAACAAAATGAGACAAAGAAAATTACAGAGTTGCCAAGGCAACGTAACAGCTTTGACGCAAACACAATTAAGGACCGTGTGACAAAATGAAACAAAAGCGTTAGCAATTTTCATCTACATGATACGAAAAATCATCAAAAGTCTTCACATTTATGGGATGAAATCAGGCGATGGTGAAGAATTAAGTTTAAAATTACAAGAAAATAATCCTCCGTTTCTTCTCGATAATACCAGTAGCGTTTAAGTCGAACTGACATTATTTACAGACCTAAATAAATGTGAAGCCTATTGAAGTGATATTTTCTTTACAACGCTACTGACGAGATAGAAAAATTTAAAAATTGTCATGACAACATATTACTTATATAATCTGATTTTTTAATTCAAAAACAAAAAATATTCAACCGTAATCATTCTTTAGGTAAATTATATCTGAGCTGAAAGGGTATTAAAAGATGTACATATTTTCAACACACCAAACCAAAGACATGAAGTATCCATGTCAATGTTTTCGCAAAAAACAACGATAGGTTGGTCCTGTTTCTAAAGAAAAACAATTATGATTCTCTCTGACACTTCTAAAAAAGGGCTTATGTCAATACCCGTCGTGTTGTAATCTCTTGATCATCATAGTAAAGGATCGATGAGTCTAAGTGTATAATTACTCAATATGGTATTAATACTTCTAATGGTGTGAAGAAATCACGTCGATATGCGTTTCATAACTTGCAAATCACAGCAAAACAGCCATCTGTTTTGTTAAGATTTTTCAGTAGGTACTTGTGAATGTAACTGAGCACCAGTTCTGCAAGTCTTTTCTCTTTCTATTCCTTCTTTCTTTCCTTTGTTGAAGAAACGTCAGTATAGTTTATACTCTGTCTTTTGGGGAAG
The DNA here is from genome assembly GCA_033675545.1 of Elysia crispata. Taxonomy (NCBI): domain Eukaryota; kingdom Metazoa; phylum Mollusca; class Gastropoda; family Plakobranchidae; genus Elysia; species Elysia crispata. Next base: position 496,728 of record JAWDGP010005302.1, on the reverse strand, counting down.
GAAAAGTGGCGCTCACTTAGTGAACCCACAAGAAGACTGAAAAAAGGTAATTGGAATCTACCCCCAAAATGTCATGGCAGAAACCACTTCGGTTAACAGATCGTGGTGTGGAGTCTTATTGGAAATGTTTCAGAGTTTCCCCCAGTCTGAAATTGGCTAATTCTAGTGTTTTTTGCGTTTTTGTTCTTACTCGGGATTTATATAATAGTATCTAAGAAATAAGTGTTGTATCTCGGGTTTTGTTGGCTCTTCTTACATTTGGAAAAAATGGTCGCGATAGTTGACATTTTAAAAAAGGCTTTTCTGCATATATATATATATATATATATATATATATATATATATATATATATATATATATCCTCCCTCACAATGTGCTTTTTTGAAATTGTTGTTGCTAGGATCCTTGGATTTTATTTTTTTTTTTCTTTTGGGAAGTCCTTATTTTAAGTAAAAGGAAGTGAAATTATTTTTCATAGTCTCCAATCTTCTTAAGTCTAAGCTAAAAGGGTGATACTTTTTCTTGCTTGTAAATATCAGGCTAAGATAACCTTGTTGCTGGTTCAAAGTGAAGGTATTATAACTTTTGCCGTTTTTTCTTTTTTTTTTGTTCACTACTTCTAACATTATTAAAACCATAACAAATTTTTAAACCTTGTGCACAGTTTGAAATATGATTTAGTTAATAAGCATTTCGTTTCGTTGACAAACGATTTAAACTATTATCCTCGAAATTCCTCTAGCTTTTTAGTAATGACCAGTTTTTATTTCTTATTCAATTAATTACTTAACTGAACGATGACCAGTACAAAGCTTTGGCTTTAAATGCATTAAAAATTTAGGAATTATACAAATAAATAATGAATCACCTAGCTCGAAGCTCTTTGCTGTTTATATTCTATATATAAGCACTGGTTGTTGTTATTTTGTAACTTTTTTCACCCTACTTTTTTATTTTCAATACATGTAGTAGAGGGTGAGCAGGCTCAGTGATTGCATTCACCAAACAGGTCTGAATATTGTCAGATACACTTTGATTTGTGTCCCTAGTTGGTTTGTACTATGCAGGCTCCGTATCACTGAGGGATTCTGACCTGGCCAGAAGCTAGCCGCGGCTCGACATTTTTTTTTTTTTTTTTTTTTTTTTTTTTCGAGTTTTTCTTAACCTTTCTGGAGAAGCTCACCATGTGTCCTCTTGCAGTCTTTATAGGCAGAGAGACGATGGGTCATCAGTTCCGGGGTTGTCCCTCTCATTCAATAATTGCTTATTTGTAGGTTGCGGGTTTTTTTTTTTTTTTTTTTTCGTTTTCAAGCCTAGTTTATTTTTTTTAGCTATTTCCTTACAAACCATCCTTATTTGCTTTCCTGTAGATGTTATCGCTTACTTCCCTCGCCCACATGTCTGTCTCCTTCCTCTTCCTGTCCGTCTCCTCTCTATTCTCTTTGTGACATATCGACATGGAATATAGTTTATAATTCAAAGCTACCAGTAGGTCTTTGCATAACAAATGACATCTCTCAAAAATCTGACATTTAATATAACTATGAACCTGAGCCCAAAAATATTTGTTATACACATCAAGTTTATCCTATGATTTAGAGATACCGGAAAGCAGATTTTGTAAAACATTGACATTAATACATTTAAAAGAGTATCATACATGCTTATGTGGCTCGAATAAACCCCGATGGCTGTCATTGTAATGTAGTCTTTTATTTTAAGAAATAAAACCGTAAAAATCGTCTGCAACTTATTTCTAATGATGATGGAAAGACCAAAAAAATCTCTTTTGAATTATTTTTTGCTCGATTTCGAATGGAAAAGCTGTCCAATTTATGATGCTTGCAAAAGACAAAAAAAAAAAAAAAAAAAAAAATCACCAGTTTAACAGAGCATGTATGGCCACTGTGAGGTAAAGAGTTCCTCCAGCTGCTTTGACAAGTTGAGGCGTTCTTTATTATATCTTGCTCAATTTCAACATTGTGCAGGAATTTCGTGGTGGTTGTTTTGAGCAGAATTGTTAGTTTAATTTTCGTGTTAGCCTGGCTTTAATAAAGTATTAAGGAATCGTTTTTAGAGATTCATGTGTTTATTTATTATTCATTTATTTATTCTTTTTTGTATTAAGTTTTAGATTCAGTTTATGCCTTAAAACAATTTAGTGTTTGTGGCTCGCTTAAAGAAGCGTATTTACTTAGGAAAAAAAATCTCTGGCAGTGTTACAGCAATTCTTAACCAGTAAAGTTCAAACAATTAAATACAAAACAGTTAGCCAATTAATTCCTTACTTAATTTTTTTCCCTAAAATTACAAAGCGCTTTCTTTTTTTTTTCTTTTGCCACAGACATGTAAAGTGTAGCATTGCATGCTTTATCTTGCAACGAGTGTGGGTGATACTGTGTTATCAGGACCCTCAAGCTTGTTGTGGAGATTTCTTAAGCTTAAGCATTTGCTTACATTTTAAAACGTGTAATCAAGAATTTCAGATAAATGTAAACATGTTATCTTAATGCCACAATATATAGCCCTATGTTTTAAACAAGGCATCCGTGGATATGCTGTGATCGAGTACTCACCACCGAGGTCGGCCTCAGTCTGCATGGAGGTCCTTATCAGGGTGGCAACGCGGGTGGTCTGTTCCCGACGTGAGCAGTAGATGATAATGCTGGGACATGCCCTGAAGCGCTCACCCTGTAGCAGGTTGATCAAAGCCTGTAATTTAGAACAGTAAAAGCGTATGAGCTGGTAAGCATCACGAGGTAAGTGTTTTGATGATAAAGATGATAATCATTATGATGATGATAACGATGATGATGATGATCATCATCATCATCATCATACATGACATTAAAGGGAAGGTGATCTTTCTAATGATATGATCTCACCTCGTCCTTGTTCTCATCCCTGGAGACGGAGAGTACGAGGTTGCGTGGCACAGCTGCACCTCTCACTGTGGCTGCGTGATCATCGCCCACGCCGAGATGTTGAGCCACATCACGTGCAGTGCTACGCGTGGCTGTAGCCGTGAGTCCAAGAAAGCATGTCACGCCGTAGCGGCTCCTTAAAACCTGGTGAGTTAGGGGCGTGGTTTTTATTATTTCACACACAAAAAAAAATCCATTCCTATGACGACTTCTACAGTTGCTGTCAGTTTTTCAGCTGATATTTTGTCTGACAATTTTTTTCCATACAAAACTAATGATGTATAATGCAGACAGTCAACAAAAATGTGGTTTGGGCAGGATTTCAATTTATTACTTTCACATTCAAGTTTGTTTAAGAGAGATCGATACCAAATCCTTTCGGTACACTTACAAGTTATTTCAATTTGATCAGACAAACGGCATATCATTCTGATCTTCGGTGACTTTGTATAAAATCCGACAAGGCTGTATAAAAAGGTCCATCTCCTGAATCGGAGCATTGCTCAACCTACTAGAACACGAATGGCCATTAGGCGTTGCTAATTTGAAGGCCGGCCTTTAATTTCTTCTTAGCTCTTTGTCCACACTGTGCTAAAATTTTATTTACCCTTTGGACAGATTGATCTGGTAACAAAACAGCCTTAATTGTTTCGCTTCGCACAAAAAAAAGTCGATAGCAACTTTTAATTTCCCTTATCATTTACACAATTTTATTGAGGGAAGAGTTTTAAATGAACGTTACTCTTTTTTGTCTTGTTTTGTTTTGTTTTCTTTGTTTTGGATCTATCTTGTTATTTGTTTTGTTTTGTTGGGCTTTTTTTTTAAAGATTGCTGTTAATTAGAAGCATACATGAACACTTAAAAAAAAAATAAGAGAAGAGAAGGAAACAGACAAAATATATACAGTATTTTAAACATCGGAGCTAAAGCTTAGATCCTGCATTTTAGTTTATAAGCATATGGAAAGGGAATCGAGCTAAAGCGCCCTCTTTATATGCAACAACCCTCCTTCCACGCCCTCCCCCTTTCTCTCCGTTACACATAGATACAGGTCACCTCCAACCCGAAATGAGACTTCATTTGAAGATGATGATTATTTTTGTGCAAGATCGTAACAGATAAATTATGTTTCATCCAATCTGAACACGTTTATACTGAGAGTGATAGTGTTCATCGTTTTCTTCTATAAAACCTCCCTGTGTCTGTTTTTCGTTTTGTTTATAAATCCACACGTTTCCTGAAAGAATTATTTCGAAAATATAACGCATTTTCTATTTTTCCCACACAAATACTGTCCCTGTCTATGGATCAACTTATGCATCCCTCTCTCCCTCTTACTGCACTTTCCTGTCCTTCATTCTGTCTCACATTCCCCCCTCTATTATGTATGTCTTCTTTTCGTATCCCCCCTGTATTATGTATGTCTTCTTTTCGTATCCCCCCTCTATTATGTATGTCTTCTTTTCGTTAGTCTGTTTGGCTGGATGTCCTTCTCTGTCTGATCTCTCATTTGTGTCATGTTTATCTTAATGCCATCGTCTTATCCTCCCCGTGTCTCTTGCTCGATCTGTGTCCTTCTTCCCTCCCTTTCCTTCTTTTTCTCCGACTCTTGCTCTCTGAGTGTTTCTCTCTCTGTCTCTCTCTCTCTCTCTCTCTCTCTCTCTCTCTCTCTCTCTCTCTCTCTCTCTCTCTCTCTCTCTCTCTCTCTCTCTCTCTCTCTCTCTCTCTCTCTCTCTCTCTCTCTCTCTCTCCCCCCCCCCCCCCAATCCCCTGCACTCGTAGTAAATTTGCATTCTGCTGCAATAGATAAACAAAAATGAAAGGGGGGAAAGTAACTGCCAAATTAGAACTAAGGCTTACGAAGCTATAATATATCATGGTGGTGTTAGATGTGTTGTTGGCGTGTCAAAAAGTCATTGCGTCGGTAAACATCTTCGACCCTTAATCCCATGTCTCATTATTGTTGGGGGTAGGACTGACCTTGGTCTAGCGATGGTTGACATTTTCACAGACAGGGATGGGCATTTTGAAAACGATAAGGAAGCAGTTCTTGGAGACAGACAAAAATTGATTTGAAACGGCAAAGGACGAAGAGTGTTGAGGGAAAAATGAGTATATAAATTATGAAAGAAAGAACAAGTTTTTTATTTAAAGAAAGTATTAAATGCAAAGTCAGAGAAACACAGAAGGCAATTAGTGATGGATGTGACGGAGGGAGAGACACACATGTGTAAACTCTTCTAAGGTCTAAATGAACTGATATGGGTCAGCAACAATGATTTAGGGATCACTTCATGTCCTAAAGAAAATTTATGCATTGCACTGAGCTTGAGGATACAAATTCATGAGGTCAGATTTTATTTGACTCCTGGGCAAATAATATGAGCATCCCTGAAAAACATTCGCGTGTGTTCACAGGCTGTCTAAAAATGATATAACCATTCAAGGTTAGTCCTGCATTTCGAACTGGTAATTGAGTTTTTTTAGTTGATGAGGCATTTAACCCAAGCCGATTTTTGCCTTAAACTTGTCTTATTCCTGTTTGTTTCAGTTTTTCTTGGTTGAAATATTATTTCAAACTTGTCAACATCAACAATATCCTCCCCCTCTCCTCCACAAAAATTCAAGGCCTGATTTTTTTTTTCAATTTATTGGGTTATCCTGGATTGCTTAAGCTTATGATTATTCTAGATTTAATTATAACATAACTCATGAAAGAAAAATTAAGAGTGACAGGTTAATAAAATGGCTTAACATTACTGTTCTTTGTTCTTTGTTGACAGTTCGTGGATCTGGTCGATATCTAAGATATTAAACAGTATAAAAGTACGAATCGCTTGCAATAGAAGCAGAGGTGATGTTTATCGCAAAAAAAGGCGTCATTGTTTCCATGGCGCTTTGGTCTTTATGATGGAGGTCAAATTTTATTTAAATTTTATTTTTCTTATTTTTCCAGTTTTTCTTTTAATTTATATTTATAACACAACTTCATTAAAAAAAAAAAAAACGTCGTCCACTTTAAAAATTGTAAACCGCTGAGAACAATCTTTCAAGGGTTATTTTATTTATCATAACAAATTTCGCAAAAATTTTGATGAATTAATTACAATGCATGTATAATGATCTTTCAAGAGCACTTTTTCCTCTTAATCTATAGCTTTTCTTAATTTTTTTTTCTGTATAGCGTGTGACACTGGTTTTGGCAGATCAAAATTAAGTAAACTTCATGACTGTAACTGAGCGGTTTTGGAGGAGATAGCGGAAAAAGATTGTTTTCATTATTATTATTATTATTATTATTATTATTATTATTATTATTATTATTATTATTATTATTATTATTATTATTAACTTTAATCCAATCTACTTCAAATATTTTATTCTTCAACGATATGCAGTGTTTTAAGCTTTCACCTCATCTGTTGGGGAGGTAACATACAAAAACAAGACAAGGACAAGACTAGACAAAATAGTAAGAAAAGCAGGGGGAATAGTAGGTAAAAAAACAGGACGACCTAGATAAATTGTTCCAACGACATACGACGACAAAATGTTAGAAATCATAAAAGATCCCACGCATCCTATGTATAAAGAATACGACTGCAGACAGATAGAGCGTAGCGGTAGGTTCAGGACGCTTAAAACAAGAACAGCCAGACATTCAAACTCCTTTCTGCCAAAATAAATTTCACTATTCAATGATAAATATAAAAGGTGAAGACTAGACAATAAGTGTGTCAATAAGCTTATACCACTAGGCTTACAGAAAACTAAGTGCAATATCTCTTTCATATTTTTTTTGAATATTATAAGTTTAACTCGTTCTTTAAACTTTTAGATGTGATTTTGAAAAGAAAATATCATTATTAGTATATTCTATTTATTTATTCATTGTAAACATTTTTAGATATGTAAACTTACTCTATATAATATACTTCCTCTGTATAGACACATGGAATACCTTTTACATAAATATATGTATTTTTTTTATTTATCTATTTATTTATTTATACATACACCTGGATCTTATCATGCGTATTTATGGCTTTTTATGTAAATGGGCACGTAATTTTTTAAATTTTCCCAAGAGGGATGAATAAAATACATCTTATCTTATTATTATTATTATTATTATTATTATTATTATTATTATTATTATTATTATTATTATTATTATTATCATCATCATCATCATTATCATTATTTTTATTATTAATATTATTTAATTATTTATTTATTTATTTATTGAATTTATCCTCCTCTTTTTCTCACTCTCCTCTACTTCTTCTTCTTCAACGTTTTCCTCAAACAAAAACTAATTTCATGCTTTACAGAAAATTCAACATTTTGGACAATTCATTTTAAACGTATTATACCATATGGATCTCCATGTATACTTGAATATCTTGCGCTAGTTTAATGTCAGCCGATTCTGTCGTTCCCCTCACACACTTCACCGTCGAATAGCTGACCGGATGGAAACAATCTACAGCTTACAACATCTGGGCCCTCATGAACAATCATTTCCGCAGCACTGAAGGGCTAGGGATACCATAAAACTTAATTAAGTCAACCAGAGAGAGAAAAAAAAGTCAAGGGACGGAACAAAATCATGCACCAAACTTGTGATTACCACAAGTTTGTATCTCATCTTAGTCGCATTTCATATATATATGAAAAGTCATTCTTGCTTGCAGCACTTAAGTTTCAGATAGAATTGTAAATTGTCTTATATTTTTTAATGAACGCAATTACTGCCTCATGGCTATAAATGTGCAATTCATTTTGTGAAATAAAAGACGACATCAAGAAGTTCTATATTGGTTATTGTTGTCCATGCTGCCTTATAGATATACTCTTATTGGGAGACGTTAATAATACTGAAGAATTTGTCGATGTCTACCGATTGTTGCTATAAATGGGAAACTACTTGATGAACTTTCAAAACTCCTCTTTTAACTCGTGGCTTAGCAATATACATGTTCCTTCATATACATTCATCTCTTTCATTCATTTTATTAAGATACTAGTTCTTTACCAAAAATATTACCTTCTTTAATATGTGAGTACAACAAATACGATTTCCATATTTAAATGATGCAGAAATTGACATTACTTTGAAGTGAAGAAAGCGCTTAGATTTATCTTCCTCAATTTTTTTTTTCCCACTTATTGAGATTTTTTTATTATTATTATTTTATTTTAGATGCTTATTTACCAATACGTTATCTTAACCTTTCTGGAGTAATGATCCTTATATTCCTTTCCCGCCTGTTTGTCCCTGCTCTCTCTGTCTCTGTCTCTTTCTTTCTCTCTCTTTCTCTCTATCTCTCTCTTTCTCTGAATGTCTGTCTCTCTGTCTGCCTGTCTGTCTGTCTCTCTCTCTGCCCCCCCCCCCCCCATTTTTTGCTGCCACTCATTTGATTGAGTGACTCCCGTGAGACATACTTCTTTCCTGTTACTCTCACTTTGACCTAGATCTTACATTTGCCCTCAAGTTAAAGCAAGCCGCAGCAAACTCAGCGTTTAGGGTCGTAGGAACTTGTCAAAACCTAAACATTCTGTCTATTAAGTCAAGTCTTGGTAATTTCTTACCACAGCCTGGGCGGAGGATCTTTTGGCCATAATATGAGAGCCCTATTTCCACACTCTGAAGTCTACCTCTGCTCGAATTGTACTTTTCGTTGACCAGCATGTAACTATAATGTTTTTCAGATATGAAAATACCGTAATTTGCTGGTGCAGGACTCAAAAGGATTAACACTCACTTTAATACATCATACTACTTTTCACAAATTTGCACACACACACACACACACACACTCTCTCTCTCTCTCTCTCTCTCTCTCTCTCTCTCTCTCTCTCTCTCTCTCTCTCTCTCTCTCTCTCTCTCTCTCTCTCTCTCTCTCTCTCTCTCTCTCTCTCTCTCTCTCTCTCTCTCTCTCTCTCTCTGGGTTATGTCGGATCCTAGAGATGGGGCTATTCTTGAATTGGGTCCAAGTATCATATCACAGTGATATGAATAAGGCGAAGAAGAAACATAAATGACTCATTCATGTTGTCCTTGAGCAAAATGAATCCTTTTTTGCATGCAATTAAATTATATAAAAACAGATTTCGTCACTACTTTTCCTTGCCAATTTTTTTAAACGCCTTCTCCCGTAAAGATTATATAACTTTATACACTCATGGTCTTGAAAATTCGGTTTAAAGACGCAGACGATACGAAATTCTTGGCAGCAATATCCCAGTGGTTTGAGAGAGTAATATAATACTATAATACCATGATTAAGATATTTTTTTTTTAAAAATGTTTCTGACTGACATAAAAAAAAATTCGAACTAAGAATTTTGTCAAGTGCTGAGAAGAAGCCGTAATGGAAATAAGCTGGGAAAAAAATAAGAGATTGGTATTCAGGTTTCAAGTAAAGTAATTATCTGGAAGCTAAAACTGAGGCAAAGAGAGGAGTAAGAAAAAACAAAAACCAAGGAATCAGAAATGACACCAGAGGGGAAAAAAAGGTTGCGGGAAGGAGTGGCAGAAAACGAGATTTATCCCAGTGAACCACTGTAAGAAAACAACAAAAAAGTATCAGAACACAAATAGTGTAGAGCACAAATGAGATGAAGTAGAGAAGCCACGGAGAATAAATAAATAAAACAAAACGACTCAGAATAAAGAAAAATGATGATGAAACGAGAATATAAACGTCTAAGGCAGTCTTAAAGTCTTAAAACATCAATAATCTAAAGTAGTGCTCTTGGTCGTTTTTTTTTTTTCTTATAAATATTTTAAATCAAAATAATAACTATGTTTTCGGATAGAAGAAAACGAGGCCGCGTATTTAAGTAACAAGATCAAAACTTATTTTATAACCGCAAGAAAAAAAAACATCTAAACATTATTTATCCTCGTCACCATTATAATCATCATCAAATGATGAGAGCAGTTGATTTGAAGCATAAATAGTAGCAAATAATTCGTATTCTTGAACAGTTGCGCATAGAAGTGAAGCACACCTAACAAATTTATGGCCGTCGGGAAAGGGAGAGACAATAGAACAAACCTGCGCTTGTTTGCTCAATCAAGTGAGTTGATCCCGATACTCTTTCTCTTATTTCTGACTCGAATACTAACTGGATGAATAATGCAGAGACTCCTTGTCGCTTAGGTTTGAGTGACACGATATTTGGAGATAGTGAGAAGGTTGGAGATCAAATTGACATGAAAGCACACACAGTCACTCAATTACTCGGGCCCAACCAGACAATAAGCCAGAAGAAGAGCCAAATATATGACCGCAATGGGTCAATAAAAAGAAAACCAAATAAATCATAGTACAAAAAAGGAGCTATGCAGTGTGCCATAGTTCAGTGATTTTAGATTTCAATTCCTGCTGGAGCTATCGTCTGAAAGTGTTGTATATCAACTAACTAGAGCAATAACATTGAGGCACTCAATGGAAATGGTGGTGAGCTCCCCTGGGGAGCAGATCGCTCTACGAAGCTAACTTGACCGAGAGAGACTATTGCGTGTGCATTAGGGTCTCTCAAAGGTTACTTCGATCAACTGTTTCCAAAACAAAAAGAGTTACAATCATGTGACCGGTTAACAAGCTTGGGCTTGGAAAAATAGTACGATCAAACCTGATAATGGAAAAGCCGCAGATTTTTAAATCGCCTTCATGGCTTTTCTTTCATTTTATTTTTTTCGTTATGGCTCCATATTTCATTTGAATTTATTTATGTGATATTGCAACTGAGACTAGTAAAACTTGACTGAAAACCATTATCTGTTACGGTTCCATAATACTTCTTACGTAAAAACATCATTTTATAGGAGTTTAGGCAGCAAGCAATCGTTATCTCATTTCTAAAAAAAAAAAAAAAAAAGATATACCATGATCAATACATGATGCTTCCTTGTTATGATTCAAGAACTCTGACAAACGATCAGAAACATAATGGAAAACGACAGAATAAGATATATATGTATTATTTTGTGCGGGAAATATTACATTCTATTCCAGCGGTTTTTTGTTTGATTGTATTTGGTTTTTTGGCTTGTTTTTGTTTTTTAATTTTTAAAAAAAATTTTCAATAATCTGTAGAAGTAGTAGTAGTAGTAGTAGTAGTAGTAGTAGTAGTAGTAGTAGTAGTAGTAGTAGTAGTAGTAGTAGTAGTAGTAATAGTAGTAGTACTAGTAGTGGTGGTGGTGGTGGTGGTAGTAGTAGTAATAGTTGTGGTTGTTGTTGTAGTAGTAGTAGTAGTAGTAGTAGTAGTAGTAGTAGTAGTAGTAGTAGTAGTAGTAGTAGTAGTAGTAGTAGTAGTAGTAGTAGTAGTAGTAGTAGTAGTAGTAGTTTTAGTGGTGGTGTAGGTGGTTGTAGCAGTGTTAGTAGTAACAGCAGCGGTAAAAATAATTATACTACTACTACTACTACTACTACTACTACTACTACTACTACTACTACTACTACTACTACTACTACTACTACTACTACTTCTACTACTACTACTACTACTACTACTACTACTACTACTACTACTACTACTACTACTACTAAAATAATAATAATAATAATAATAATAATAATAATAATAATAATAATAATAATAATAATAATAATAATAATAATAATAATAATAATAATAATAATAATAATAATAATAATAATAATAATAACAATAATAATAATAATAATAATAATAATAATAATCATAGTAGAAGAAGAAGAACAACAACAACAACAACAACAATAATAATAGCAGCAGCAGCAGCAGCAGCAGCAACAAGAAGAAGAAGAAGAAGAAGAAGAAGAAGAAGAAGAAGAAGAAGAAGAAGAAGAAGAAGAAGAAGAAGAAGAAGAAGAAGAAGAAGAAGAAGAAGAAGAAGAAGAAGAAGAAGAAGAAGAAGAAGAAGAAGAAGAAGAAGAAGAAGAAGAAGAAGAAGAAGAAGAAGAAGAAGAAGAAGAAGAACTATAATTATAATAATATATGAAAATAAGTCTGCCAGAAAAGCGAAAAGTTAAGCGAGGTTAAAAAAAAAAAGTTAAAAATGGAATTTGTTTAAAAAGCAAAAGTTTGTAAATTATCAATAAATTAGATTGTTCCAGCGCCCTTTATTTTTTATTATCAAAATTTTGTAAATCTGAACAAATTTTCTCCAACCCCACTCCTCAACCGCCGCCCTCATTCCTTTCCTTATAGCTACATACACACATAATTATGCGCTTCCCAATCATTAATGCAAAAACTACAATTTTTTGTGCGTCTGGGTCAGGAAAATCAAGCTGCTTTTTGCTTTGTCTGGCTTGAGACCGAAGAAAGATGGACTGGTGTAGATTTCTGGATCATAATCTTAGTTGATCACGCAAAACTCTAGTTTCGCATGAACGTTTATCAAAACCTGGTAGCAAGCTGTGTCAATAAAATGCTTTAATCTAATAAATACGTCAAGAGTTGCGCAACGTTGCGCCAGAGACGAAATACAAAATACAAAACTGTGGTCAAATATAATATTATATTAGGTGTATTTAGTCGAGAGAATGATTACATAAAATAGTAGCAAGTCTCGGTTTTACGTCCACACGCACTCATTATAAAAAAAAAGGAAAGGAACAGGTAGAGACGTGACAAACACCTTATGGAAATGGAAGAGATATGCACACACTCAGACATTGTCAGTTTAAGCAATAGGAATAATTCATTTTATATATATAAAAAAACAACGTCTATTCATCCGTGAATGAATACGGATAATCGGAAAGTAACCAAAACACATTAAGCTTTGCAAATTACATTTTACATCTAGCACTCTATGGCATCAGACTGGTTTGTTTTGATTAATTTCTTCATAGGTACCGACTAAAAATTATAATCATTTAACTTCTGTTATAGAAATAGAAACTAGTTAATTCAAGCAATGTAGCGTTGTACAGATGAGGCTTGAAACTGACTCATCAATGACAATTTGGTTGACGATAAAATATCGACATCATTGTTTCATTAATAACTTAATTTTTAATATATATATGTAATATAAATGTTTAAACCAACTAATAGAAAAAAAGTGAACTGGTTTCGAATGATTTTTTTTTTAAATTTGTTAACAACTTCACTATTGCCCTCAGACCCCGCCTAGCGGCCATTTTGGCACGTCAAAATCAAAATGAGGACTTGATTTGTTCAATCACTTATCGATCTAGATCTAGATAATATAGTTTTATATCGAGATATTAAACGAGAAAAAAGTCAGGCAGATATTTTGATTAAAAATAAATCTGGTTTTCACTAGGATTCTGCTGCGACCAGCAAGAAATAGCTGGAAGACAAAAATAATGAGAAAGATTGCACATGTGATTTCAGTACTGAAAAATTAATATAATAATCACATTCAACGTACACTACAAATAGCCGATTTAATTCCCTCAGAATTGTTCAGCTTTATTTAGAAACTCTAATATGAAATAAAGAGAGACATCAGCCTCTTTGATCTGAAGGAAGAAAACGAAGGGTAAACAGCAAAAGACATGTTGTGAAAATAGGTCTGAAGTTTGATGTAAAACTCTTGCAACACGAAGCAGAGAATAGAAACAAAAACATCAAAGTCAGGGTACTTTGTTGAAGTAGACTGAGAATTTTTTTTTAAATCAATATAAAACCAAAAGCAACAGAAAAGTCAGAAATCAAATAGATTCTGAGAGCTGTACATCTATGACTTAAGTTTGGTCTTCTCAGCAAATTATATAGAAAAAGAGATTTTCAACGTTTTTGCAATTATGTCCAAAGTTTTAGAGTCATAAACATGTATGTCAAGGTTTCCAAGATAACATAGGATTTTTTCATAAGTTAAAGATAATTTTAAAAAAAAAGACAAAGAAGAATTTTGAATATATGAATATCCTGTTTGAATTAAAAAGCGGATTTAATTTCAGCGTTTGAACTGCAGCTTTTTATCTATTTCACTTGTACAAAAACTTCCTCTTTCTCTTACTGTCAGGTTGGAAAAGCAAGAAACTGGAGGACAGCTCCAGCATTTAGATACGTCATGGAAGAGACATTAGCCACAGGCTAACAAAAAGGATTCAGAGGCTAGTGGGAAAAGTTTAGAAAAAAAAGAGATAAAGAAGAATAATACATATTCCTTGTTGAAAAATATGCAATTAGAGGCTATGATAAAATACAAAACTATCTGAGATTCTGGAGAGTCAAGAATCAATTGACTTAAACTATTGTCTTTTCTTGGATTGAGGTTTTAACCGTAACAGTATTTTTCTTTTTTTTTTTTTTATTTTTCATAAGAGGCTGAAAGGCAGGGATACGCATAGGGAATGGGAACTTTCACATTTTTCATTAATTTCCTTTGTTTTGGTTGTTTGGTTTGTTTGGTTTTTTTTTGTTTTGTTTTTGTTTTATGGTGTGTTTTTTTTTATTCTCAAGAATACCTTGATATGACCACTATACATAAGTTCTATCGTTGAAAAATAATTCAAAATGCTCATAAATTTTGCATCGGTAGTGGCAATAAATAATGAAATATTTTCCTATAAATTCACATCAGATATAGTTTAAATACAAAGGCGATGTCAGTCTTTCACTTTCTTTGTTTTCGTTCAGCTTCACCCGCTATCTACAGCGTCAGTGTGACTAAAAGAGAATATCTAAATTGATACTGATATGTCGATCTCTATGAACCGTCTCATAATGCATATGACGAGTTTTTAGATGAACGTTGATCATCAGCCCATAAGTGACTCAGTTTAGAAGGGAGAGCTGCGTATAGGTTGGATCATGTTAAAAGTCCTATCTGAAATATTCATGCTAGAGAATCAGAACCTGCGAATATCAAACCTAAAAAAATGCTTGTATACCGACGAGTGCAATCATTGCTTCTGGTGTTTAATTCATATCATTGTTTGACCAAGGTTTGTCCATAGCAAAGCCTAATATCATTTCAACAGAGCTTGGAAGCCACAAAAAAGAGGGTTTAGAACAAAAACAGAGGCAGATTATTAAAAAAAAAATGTCATAGATGAGCATTAAAAAAAAAAACGACAAATTGCCAATTTTAATATAAATCATTATAATCAGCTTTTAGCTTTAAGTGTGTGTGCATCGTGCTTTGAGGAATGCGAATTGCCTGTGGAATTCGAATTTTACTTTCCTGATGACAATTTGAAAAATCAGTGTATTGAAAACGATGTACAGAAGAAATCGCCATCGCAGAACATCGGTCGTGTTAATGGTGCAAAGCAATTAAAGATCGGTTTCGAGAATTGATGATGTGACTGAAATGTCAACTTGAGGTATGCCACCCTCGCCGAACAGAATTAATAAAATTACTGAATTTTGTTTGTGTCTTGTTTGATATAGCCTGTCTGCAACAGGTGACTTCAGGCCTTTTGACGAATCAGTAAAAGGTGATCTAGATTTGGCCTTGATCGAATTCTAATGTTATCTACGGGACTATATTGCTATTTATTTCACTTTTATTATTTCTAGTATACAAAATTGACTTTTTTTCAGTTTACATTCCAAAACTTCCTAAGCTCTACAAAATAAAAAAAAATCACTGAAAGAGGGTCTTGCTAAATTATAATTTAAGGGAAACCCTTTTTGCGTCTTCAACAGCGGTTTTCTGAACTTTTCGTTCGTCTGGAAAATATGCTTTTCGATATGATTGTGTCAATACTAATAGTGCAAGAATTAATTCAGCCAAGACTCCTAAGAATTTTGTTATCCCCAGACAGCCAGCGCGAAGGCTGTATTAATTTTGGAACAACTTGCGTTAGGTTTCGCAACAACATCTGCAAAACAAATCCCATAATTATTTGTCGCGGCTGGCCTAGCGTTCGGTGGTGCTGGAAGGTGGATGGGCAGGCTGGTGTCGGAGTCATCCAGGAATTCGTATGTAGCCTTAGAGCTCTTTGAGAAATAAAATCAGGGTCACCCGAGAAAGTTGCTAGATTTTCGCTGAACTGTACCAGCTTCCATGACTTGCAGTTTTACAATACCAAACAAGATCTTGGCATTAGACTTTCAAAGAAGTATAAATCCAAAAAAAAAAAAAAATTACTGATTTAAAAAAAAATTAGAAAAGGCAGAAAAAACAATAAATTTAGTTTGATTCAGTATTTTTGTATCTCAGATAAGCAATTGAGGTGAGGCGGAGTAATTTTATTGATCCCGACAGATCTATGCAAGACATGTTTCAAGATTTTGGAATCAATCATTCTGGGAAAAGGTTTAAGGCTAGATCTAGTTAAGGATTAGTTAAGAGCCTACTTTTAAAGACCAGTCTGCATATATCAGACTTTCTCCACCAATTCAAACTTTCTTTTGACCAGAATCTGATTACTACTACGTTTAAACTTTCTTTAATCACGAACCAGAAGGCTTTTTCACCGCACAAATTTTATTCGAAAAAGTTAAGACCTGTTTGACAATGAAGTCTAAAAAAAGATGAAGATCGAATTAGAAGGCATATGAAATTATATCTGTGTGTATGTGTATATATAAAATTATAATATATATATATATATATATATATATATATATATATATATATATATATAATTTTTCCTCGTGCTGGAAGGATTGCTGTGTTGCTAATAGAAATCATGAACTGGAAGAGTGAAGGTGTGTGCGTGCGTGTTTCCATACCAAAAAAAAACGCGATATTTACTGAGACTTCTCACCTTGCACAGCCTCAAATACGATGGCCGGAAGTTGTGTGACCACTCGGACAGGCAGTGAGCTTCGTCGATGCAGGCGAAAGCAATGGGCGGAAGATGACCAGGGAGTGGGAACGACGTGTGCGCAGTACCGCTCATAACCAACGCTTCCGGTGACACTAGGAGGAAATGAACTTTTCCGTCCTTCAGTGCGGAAACTACCGAGTCCCGCTGGGTTTGAGTCATACCCGAGTGAAGGCAAGCGCCGTGCACACCTGCTGGTAAACCTGTAATCTGAACAAAAGGGCACGTAAAATTCTTTGCTCAGATAAAGTATTTAAAAAGTTTTGTAGTGTTTCAATAATTTAATTGTTAAAAAGTTAAGATTGCTTTGCATACGGGCTTATTCGTTTTAAATCATGTTGTGTCGAACTTTTTTTCCTTTATAATTACTTAATGCAGGAGGTAATTAAATTACTTTATTCTGCTCCATAAAGAGGGGAAAAAAGATGTACAAGTTACGAAAATTAATTCCCTCACAAAATTTTCGAAAATATTAACAATGTTAGTGATCATTTTTAAAAATACTTAATTGTTTGACAATCTTGATGACATAAATTCCTTTAAATATATATGAAAATACTTTACAGACAAGATACAAAGAAGATCAGGCCGGTTTAATCGTATTTCTTTAATCCTAGAAAGTCTCGAAAATTAAGGACGACAAAGAAGCCTCTAGGGATTGTGACAAACAGAAACAGAAGCATTAAAAATATGAACAAAACATAGGCCACAACACGAATCAGCTTTTAACTTAATTAACATAAAGAAATTGTTCAAGTGATAGCGCCTGCGCTGAGGAAGGACAAAAATTCGCAATTATCAACGCTATGGAATTTTTTTAGGCGAAAAGCTCTTTAAGGTTACAACCCGCTTGCTGTTTGGCATAATCCGTCCACAACACAGCGATCTCTAGCATTTTTGCATATCAAACCTAAGCCATGGTTATGCAGGCGGAACTGAAAAGATGAGACCCTAGATTCACCGACCAACTGCGCAAGGCTCGAACATGCGAGAAAGATCCATGCGGATATCAAGGCAGACTGCAAAAGCCTACAGAAGAGTGAAACTGGTGTTTTCAGGCCAAGAGGCAACAAGTGAGTGAAATGTGGATATTATCTCTATAAAAAGAAGACTTTTAGCCTCCGGTCAATCTCAGAGGAAGGCTCGTTGGTATAGGCGAGACCCAACCCATCAAGAAATAGCAAAAACGTAGACATCATGCGCGGGACTTCCAAATTATCCGTCCAACACTCTACTGAGCCATCTGGCATCCCACTACAAAATAGCGAGCGCAATAAACTTCTCATTCCTAGCTCTCCTTGTTTGACAGTGCTATGTAAACCTAACACGTTTAGAAAACTTATGAAATCTCATTTCCTATGCGCAAAGAAATCAGCTTGAGAAGAAGGTGTTAGACATCGGCAAGGCAAACTTGTAAAAACCTCAAGAGATCTAAGTAGAAAAACATCGGTGTGAAGAGCACAATGGAATAAGGTATAAAGTTGGGCCACGAGTGGCTTGGAAACATTGTGTTGAAAGAGAATCTATGACGAAGATGGAAATTAATTGGTAATTTTGATCAAGATAAGAATGGAAGGGCGGATAGACCAAGTGTTAGTATGAGAGAAGCGCATTTCTGGTCAGAATTTCGTTCAAAAGTTGTTTTGTATTGTTGTGGGGTTGTTTTTTTTGTTTGTTCTCTTTTTTAATAAAAAAAGTTTTCAGAGATTAAAAGCTATGAGATATACCGCGAATGGTTTTTAATTGCCACGACAGAATCATAGTGTGAAAAGAACAGAAAAGGAACAAGGAAATCAAGAAACATTGTGTGCTTTAAAATGTTCTTAAAGATAGAAAAGTCGAATGAGGAAGCCATATTAAGTTGTTTCTTTTTCTTTTTAATCTTTAATGACCTACAAATATTTTACTTTACTCAGGCAACATACTTTTAAGCCCACAGTCCAATTTTTTTTTTTTTTAATTCTTATAGCTTAAAAAATCTGATAGATATGAACCCAATCTGTGTCCTTCACATACATAACTAGATTTAGGCTTTTATATTTAAACGGATCGAGTTACTTAAAAAATATCTCAAGCCATAATAGCCTTACTGGAAAGCATCAGGAGGGGAGATTTTTTAAAACGAAATAATAAACCTACCTGGTCCTCCATGAGAGAAACAAGCGGCGAAATGACCAGAGTTACCGCCCCGCAGTGTTTGGCGTAGAGAAAAGCCGGAAGTTGGTAGCACAAGCTTTTTCCGGCTCCAGTGGAGAGAACTACCAGGGTTGACAAACCTTAGAGAAATAGAGCAGATTGAGGTGATAAATAATAATGATGATAATAATCGAAAGATCTGACATAATTTGTGGAAAATTTAATGATTAATTGTCACAGTACCGTCAGGTCGCTTCCGCATTAATTGAATAGGTAATTCTGCAGTGATGGTGAGTAAAGTATGTATGTGTATTGTTAAGTGTAACTCTTTGCAACAAAATTATATTTATTTATTCTATGATTATAGATTACGAAAACTGAAATTAAATTTACACGTTATAGGTGGTAAAACGGAGCTTTTGAACCTTGGGGTTCGTCTCATACTGCTCAGGCTGCAAAAAAGCGAAAAGCAGAGATCGGATATAAATGGTTGAAAGTGAAGGAAGTGTAGGGGCACCCCCTGCTAATTCATATGCACAAAAAGATGCGTCCAAAAAATAAAGGACAACACAAGTAGTAAAATTAAATGAGGTAGAGGGATAAAAATATGTTTAAATCCTAGTAAAAAATGCCATGGTTTTAATGCGTCTAAATCCAACATTTTGAACGAATGCAGAGAGGCGGACAAACTAGTAAAAAAGTTTAAGGCTCAAAGGATTGAAAGGAATAATATACAGAAGTGTAGTAAATACACAAAGCAGATCAAGACGAATAGAAACACAGATTTTTCGGTAAAGATACAGATATTGAATCGAACTTAAATTTACATAGTACGTACAAATACACATTATACGTGTACATGAATCACGCACAGGTAGTAGCTAGCACCCCACTCACTCATGAGAACTGAAAGTATTTGGTAAACAAACAATACAATATTCCATATCGCCTTTCTAAAAGCTGACGCTAAAAGAACGACTAATAGTTTATGTGAAATTGAGCAAATAAGAAAAAGAAATTCTTAGTATCTATGCGAAAAAAAAAGAGAAAGTAAAGCAACCGACGTCAAAGTGTAAGTTGTGTTCCCACATATTCTAAAGTGGCAAACCTTTCAAGCTGGCCAAAATGTCTGCAGCGCGGCGTTTCTCTTTGGACTGTGGGTCGTGGAGGGGAGTTAAATGCATTCGAGCGGTCAATCAAATTTGCCAAGTGCGTTTATATATAGATCATAAAGGGAAGCAAGATCAAAAGATAAATTCATAAGTAGGAGCAAGAGCTAGAAAACATTTCATACATTTAGTTTGCACTTTGCAGACGGTCCTGGTTTTAATCTCTAGTTTTATTTATGATGATTCTTTGAATCTTGTGTTAATATTATTAATGGCTTAGAAACAATATGAATGTCTGGCTCTGCTACTCATGTTAGGCCGAAGTCTTTATTTTTCTCTGCTCGCAGTTCCTTAAAAAAGTAAGATCGCGAAAGACTTTGCAAGAGAATGTGTTGTGTAACATGGGTTAAGCTAAACGCTTCGAGCACTGACGATACTTAGTGCGGAGCTCGATCGAGTCAGAAGCTTAGTATACTTGGAATATGAAATAAATCAATGTTTGCGCTTGAATATACATACAGTGATGATGATGATGATAATAATAATAAACGAAGCAAATCTAGGTAATCAATTTTATTATCACCATTATTAACGCTCCTTTTTGTCGAGCACTATTATAGAATGCAAGAATAATCAAGCATAATACAATCATATATATATATATATGTGTGTGTGTGTGTTTGTGTGTGTGTTCATTTATGTGTGTGTGTGAAATCTCAACTGATAGTGTCTTTATAGACAAGAAAACATAGGTAGGGTAACAAGATTTAAGAGGTGCGAAATAAGAAAAATGTTAAGTCCGAAAGAAAAAGATATTTTTGCTCATTACTCAGTCACCTAGGTATTAATTTTCCATCTTTCACTTGTTTTATGACTTTGCTTCCTTCTAGTATTTTTAACCCTACATAATGAACATCTATCAGCATCTGCGTTTCTCTCTCTCTCCCTCTCTCTCACACACACACATACACAAACCCCTCTCTTTTTGTTCATCTTTCGCTTTAAATATCAATATCTCTCTCTTTCTCTCCTTCACACTGTTTTTAACTACATTTTCTTTTCCTTTTTCTCTGTATTTGTGTCAATCTCGCCAGTCTGTGCGGTGTTTACTATTGATCTTCACATATATAACTCTGTAACTATCTGTCTGCATGAGTGTGAGTCTCTCTTTATTTATCTCACATTTCCTACATAAGTATGCCTTATAACATGCAAAGCTATTGATCACAAGTCACCAGGAAAATAAGTTCTCACTAAAAAATAAAGCATGGAGCAGCGAACACATTGTCAACGAGATCTCGTCTGCTTCGTTTTTGCCACGAGTGTTATCGAGGTCTGGCACTAGTGAGAAAGCCTGCCCATGCATTTTAATCACAATTATGAAATGGTAAGCAAAAAAAAAAATGCCGGTTTGCCATTAACTCCGTATCTTGAAGTATTATTCACACACGCTCATGCGAGAGATCATCTACACGTTGGCAAGACATTATTTCCGGATTAGATTTCACAAGTGTTTAATGCATTTTTAAGAAGATAATTGCTTCTCGGCAAAGGTTTTAATAACATTTTTTAGTTAGGACCCAAACTTCAATCAATTTCTTTACCCACACACACACACACTCATTTTCTGGTTGTTTTTTTTTAATTCTATATGTCTTTGAGACATGTGAACGTTTTGTTAAAGCATATAAAAATAAAAAAAAAAAGATTTATAAATTTCAGAAGTAAAGATGGGATGAAGGAAGAGGCTGTGCAGATTAAAAAACAAAAAACTGGCTGTTATAAATTCTAAAATGCGAAAACGAGAAGGAACAGATTAACTAAGCGCAATCGATGCGAAAGCGTCTCGTCGTATTTTTAATAAAGTACACACTTAGATTTCTTTTTGCCGCAAATTTACGCGTATTGACTTCAAGAAGTAATGAAATAAAAACAATTTATACGTGTCTTTACTAGTTAATTCCAATCACTTTTTGCAACCTTGTGAGAGAGCAACACTATGAAAACCACATGGCAAAAACGGTCTAATATGAAGATTGGCACGTCTTTGAAAAGCAGTAATCGAATTGTGCCAGTATCGTGAAGCCTTTCCCTCTGGTCTGCTCAAAGCAAATCGATGCTGTCCATAGTTCTATTTTTCTATTTTCAGAAGGAGAAATAGGGGGTGAGAGAGAGAGAGAGAGAGAGAGGGGGGGGGTGAGAGAGAGAGGGGGGGGGGGGAGAGAGAGAGAGAGAGGGAGGGAGGGGGAGGGAGAGAGAGAGAGAGAGAGAGAGAGAGAGAGAGAGAGAGAGGGGGGGGGGAAGAGGTGGGGTTAAGCTTATGGTTCTGCTTCTATTCATACGAACACTTACAGCACGAGTGTTCAGCTGTTAGCCACTCAATCGGCTCACAAATCAAGATGGGCTCACTGGTACGAAGAGCTGTTTCAATGGAACTACAGGCTATCAATTTGACTTTTGTATGGATAAGAATGGAGGCAACTCGGCAACCTTCCATATAGGTTGCTCAAAAAAAAAAAATCGATATCAAATGTAAAATCTAAAACCGATCAGCTATAGCCTCTGCTAATGGACCTTGCTGGGGCGCAAGCGGGTTTACTTAGTTCTACATCGTTTGATACCAATAAGTCTGGAAGTAGAAATGTAATCGGAGCTGTTGGTATCTTGGATTTCTTAATAATTCAAGCGCTTGTATTGGAGACAGGATAATCAAGAAATTTCGTGTTATCGACATAAACAGTCGAAACGTTCTGCGCATATTTCTACTTAGCTGTTCAAATCAAGATGACAGGTCTGGCTTCCAATTGGGCTACAGATTAAAAAAAAAAAGGTTTATTTCCCTGGAAGATTTTGTTAGGTATGAAGACTGCGTTCACCTTAAATTAAAAGTCCTCCGTAAAGGTGAGAGAGCAGACATGATACATTAGCCTGTGCAAACTAATGTTTCTATAGGCTATTCGTTATTCTGCATTAATTCCAGCATTTTCCTCTCACGAGTTTTAACTTTTTCTACAGGCCCCCAAATCATTTCTCCACAAAACCATTTGAAATGTTTCCTTTATGATGCTTTTGCAGTTCTTGTTTCTTTTTCCGACCTCTAAATTCATTGCAGATGTCATTACCATTTTTATATAAAAGTAATCACGTGGAATAATCGTCAGCAACTTTTGGTATAGGACGACCTCCCTCAAAAACGTCATATACAAAATGGTGTTTTACCTATCAAAGAAGTACAAAATCGAACATAAAATCAAAAGGAAAGAAATCGCAAACCAGTCAATTTAAAAAAAAAGGAAAAGTTCACTCTCGTCTTCGCCTAAAACATGGCCTTAATATTTCGATAGAACTGTATCGCCATAATCCACGTGGGCACTATTCAGGATTAAAAGAAAATAGACTGACAACGAGCATTTAAGGTAAATCAAGAAGCTGAAAAGGCAGTTCGGCGCCCGGTAAGAAGTTTGTGCTACTTTTGATGATCAAGAAGCTGCGCACATCAAGGCAGGATATGTCCAGCTACGTCAATGGTTTATCCTATACACTCAGGAAGAGAAAGTGTGGTGACCCCAAGGATACAGTCATGCCATGTGGAGCTCGTGCTCGACAAACTCAAGCCGTCCAGCTCGGCACAGGATACCATCTGTCTGTGTTAATCAGCCAGATACCCCCATTGGATACAGAACCTCATTTCCAGAATATTCAGAGGATAATAAGGACTAGCTCGAAAAAAGTACTTTAACTGCGGGTGTATTTGGACGAGTGGTTATTTTCATTTCTCGTAGTGTATCCATCCTATTTCCATTTATTGCACAGTTTACTCCGGGGTTGTTAGAATCAAAACTGCTCATTCTATCTTACATTAAACATCTCTTTGCCGTCTATCATTTGCAGAAAAGGTTCTAATGAAGGAAGTAATTCCTAACATCGAAACTGTTCTTGCATATTTCTCCTTCGTAAGTCTTTACTGGGGTGTGCTGCTGAAAGACTGAACTACCTTTTTTGGGGGGATGGCTAATCTTAATTTAGTAGATTGTGAAACAATATTTTAAGTGTAGTTAAATTGTAGAGTTCCTTTCACACTTCAACAAGTTCCGAAATTCGCAAATCTGTTCCGCAGATCATTCAAAACAGGCTGAGGACCACATTTCAAAGTTTCAACTAAAACGAGTCAAATGCATTGACTTTAGTAATTTTCGATCATAAGGGGTTTTATGGATGACATAATGTAAACCAGAGACAGTTGAAATTCACAAGCTCCTTTTAAGGCTGACAATTTAAAGGCAATATTGTAATGTAAAATGACAAAAACAACCCGTATACATCACAGATGCACATTATTTTTCAAAAGATTCCTAGGTGTTGGGTTTCTGAAATCTTGAACAGGATTTTCGGATGTTTGGAGTCCCTTAACTAATCTTTCTCAAAATATCACAACTCACAAGGGAAAAATAAAAAAATCTAACTTCTTTTTCAAACATCCCCCGAACAGAGGAGCCACCCATTTTGGCCAATAAGCGCAGCTTAAAGGAAGCATCACCTGTCAAACGGGATATTGATGAATAAGCCCAGCCAACGTATGCGTCACATTATTGCTCCCATCTCAAACAATTCTCATCAATAGGATAAAAGATAATGGGTGAAGCGAAACTATTTTTTCCCACCACGCTTCTGAAATGTGACAAGCGAAAGGTATAATCATCTCCACAAAATAAGCAAGGTGAATAACCCAAGCAGAAGATCTTTTGTCAGTGTCAGTTTAAAGGAGAAAATAGCTTAGCAACTATGATACGATTCTAGCTGGCGTTCCTTGAACGCGTCTTGTCTTGTCCTTTGGTGACCACCAAAAGGTAAGCCAGAAATTTTTCTTGGAATATAATAACGGAATATTAGGTAAATGGAAACAATACTGCAAAAGAAAAGTTAATTCTATGCATTCCAAGAGTCAAGTTTAATGTACTTCTAAAACGCCCGTTAAAAAAGCTATAGTTACAAAGAGAGATTAAATACATTGCTTTTCAAGAACTTTGAGATGTACTTATATTAACTACATGATAATGAATATTTGGAAGGATCTTTACAAATTTGGCCAAATATTTTTGTTTGACGAAACCTCACAATCGTACGTATTCGTGATTACTGCTGCGACACTAGTTCTATAACTCTGAATTTTGCTACCTTGCCTTAACCTTTATTTTGCTGTCGGTCAAAATGAATTTTTGCTCAGATGAAGCTAAATTGCATTTTTATTTTCTCATCTCAGAGACCCCCGAATCCATATTAGATAATAATAAGAGACGCACAGTTATTGAAGAACGAAGCTAGTTTCCGGGTTTGGTTCTTGAAGAGACATTCATTTACGACGCAAGTACTTTTCAATATATATATATATATATATATATATATATAGAATGAGCTGTCCAGAGGACACTTCCCTGACATCATTAACAGCAAGCTGTCCGTGTAATTGTGCGAATTATTTCAATTCAAAAAGAAAAAGAAAAAAAAGCGCCCTTCTAAATAAATTACTTACGTCATTTGACAGATGGATTTATATCTTGAGTCGCAGTGCTATTTACATCTTAATAATAATAATAATAATAATAATAATAATAATAATAATAATAATAATAATAATAATAATAATAATAATAATAAATAGGAAAAAACCGAAGGGTTATAAAAATAATAATGTTATAATTATCATGGCAAATAATAAAAACAACAACAAAATAGCCGCAGCAGCAGTAGTCGTAGTAGTAGACTAATCATGAAACAACACAATTTAATTACAGCAACAAGGGCAACAATGACCGACGACGAAGACGACGGTGGTTGAAATGAAAAAGAACAAAAATAATGTATTCCATGTTTTACTCTGCATATAGTTCATATAAAACAAAAGTAACAGATCAGCTTGCAGAGTCAGATGATTGATCTGAGGACCAAAAATCTACATGTTCTGTAAGAAGGAATGACCCTCTCATTCCTCTGTAAGTGTATGCATTACTCCAGCAGACTACCATTTATCGTATATCTAGACATCTGCACACACACACACAAGCAAAAGAAAAAAAAAGGCAAGAAAAAGTAGATATATGCACAAGATGAAAACCACAGCCAACAACTCTAGACAAACAGTTCAAGTCAACTGTTCACACACTTGGGATAGAAAATAGTTGGATACGTCAGAAACGGTCTTTTAACCTCTCTGTCATGAGAGAGCACAGCTTTTATCAAGACATGGTTTTGTTTATAGTGACATGCAATCCGATGGTTAAACGAGTCGAGAGAGACGGACAGATACAGTAAAAGAAAGGAAAAAAGGGGGAGAGAAGAGAGAGAGAGAGAGAGAGAGAGAGAGAGAGAGAGAGAGAGAGAGAGAGAGAGAGAGAGAGAGGAGATATGAAGAAAACTCTATAAGCAGACTTTATCTATTGCGCTTAAAAAGTAATGCTTGCTGGCGGTATTAAAATACAAGTTTTGGACCATTGCATAATGACACAGGGATCAGCCAGCGAGCTAGAGATAGGCAAATAAAGGGTCCAACATTGGGCAGCATTAATATTAGGTGTGCTTTCTGGTTTACTACATAAAATTACTTGTCCCACAGTTCCGTTTGGTAATTCCTCGGTATAATCACCGATTTCAAATCACAGAAAACTGTTGTCCTGCAAATTTAATATTGTCGAGATTCATCACGCTTTACCTGAAAGAAAGTTTTAATTTACTCCAGCAGAACATGCTCCATTCTCCCCGTGCAATGAATAGTTAATGCTGAAGGGTAATGTCCATTGCACTAATCGATGGTTGTCTGCGCTGACTGATAATACGTGTTATTGCTTCCACTATCGCATAAATCTTAACTACTCCCAGGGGATGAATCCAGTAATCCCACAGATGTTCAATTTTGTCCCTGTCAGGCTCGTATCTGCTGGCAATGGCCAATTCGTTTTGACAAAAGAGCTCATCATTCTGTGCAATTTTCCATAAGTAGTTCTAAAATATTCAACGTCTCCTAAGTTTTTATCAGTGTTTACACGAAAATTGCGATTCCCAGCGGAAAGGCAATGTCCAAAAGAAATGTCTTTACGAAACTAAGTATTGTTAATTAGAAAAAAGATTAAGAAGAGGGGTATTTAATGTCATCAGGAAACGATGGGTTTGTGATTGCGAGTTGGAAGATCCACTCATGTGGTGTGCGTATGTCTCTGTTTAAGGAAGCAGAATTGCAAACGAAAATTATCGAGAAAGATATTGATTCAAGGATTTTATGAATGAACGACTTTTTTGTCGACAACTGCTTGCGTTCTTTTGGTCTTATCACACTGCACTTCTCATGGGTAATATCAATATATTTTCTAGTATGCTTAAACCTGCAATGCATTGGCGTCTAATATTCAAAAGCGCTCTTAAAGACAAACTAAACGGCTAAACATAAATCAATAAAAAATTTCGAACAAGATCTGGAGGGACATAGGAAACGCTGAGAGTTTGAGGTACGAATTAACAAAACGATGAATGAAACGCAAAGTCATATTATTCCGTAATTTTCAGCAATTGGTGCCATGAGGACTGGGGTCCTTAAAAAATATTAAGATTAGCATTAATACGAGCTTGGATAATTTTAAACAAAAAAATTCTCTTCACATCACTGAGGAAAGGGTAATTCCACAAAACCTTGTAAAAAAAAACCATAAACATATATATATACATATATATATATATATATATATATATATATATATATATATATATATATATATATATATATATGTCTGTGTATGTGTGTGTATTTTCCCTTAAAGAAGAAAATTAACCTAAGCGATGAAATTTCACTGTGATTGTGAAGAACAATGCGCATTTGGATGGACGTACCTTTGAGGATCCGCATAATGCTGTCCTTCTGACCAGTGCGGAAGTTCGTGAATCCGAACAAGCGAAGACCCAGGTTTACTTCCTCCTCTAGATCTGAAATGATTTACAATCGAATTAAATAAAGTATTAAAACAGTACTGATAGAGTTTAACATGCGAAAAGAAAAACAAATGCCTTTTCCCATTCAAGATCTGGGGAGTCAAGATCAAGGAAAGTAGCATGTCTTACTGATGCAGTTGCTAGAAACCGGGCTGTTATGAATGTGTAGTTCAAGAGTAAGAGGTTTGTTTTTTTCCTGTTTTTTTTTTTTTAGGTATTTTTTTCATAAGATAGACAGATTATAGGGTTTGGATAATACGATGTGAGTTTAAGTATTTAAAAGTCATCTATTCGATTCATTCCCAATGACAAGTGAAGAACTTAATATAAATAGTTGCATAAAAAAATTAAATCAGCCTTCAGTGCGGATGCGGACTATGTCTAATTTTATTCAAACGCAGAAATAAAGCAACAAAAGAAGCTAATAGAAGAGCATTATTTGTTGGGAAACTGCAGAAATGCAAGTATAGGCCTGACCGGCTGGAATTGCCTTCGAGTAAAAGAGTTCACTATCAATCGAGCCACCGATGAACAAAAAGAAAGCTCATATAATGGGCAAGAACGAACCGACGGCAAAAAATCAGTTAATGATAATAAGAATAAATATACTTTCGAATTTATTTATCAAAAGAAACAATTAGAAAGTTTGCAAGGCGTCAACAGTTACAAAAGCAAGGTACAAAATCTAAATGAAAATGAGCACTGCACACAACTAAACGGAACACAATGTATACAAGCAAAAGCAAAGAAAACAAAACTACAGAAACATAATCATTCGCCTGAAGTGCGCCATCGAGAAGCATACGTTTCAAATTCTAAGTAATCTCCACCATCCATATCTGTTAATTCCATATTTGACCTTAAATTTTGAGGGGGAAAAAAGAAGTGAAAGATATCTAAACAAAAAAAAATGACGATCTGTTCAGGTACAAGTCGAGGACTTGTTTCGCAGCTTGTACCCAAACCAAGTACATCCATTAGTACGAGATGGGATTTAATAAATACGTCTGTTCAACCAAACACAGCAGGGAATTGTGAAAGTAACAAGAGCGGCCCTTAGAGTTTTCTCGCCGTTGTTTGGTGAAGAGACCACTTATGAAACACGGGCAAGACGGCTTGCTCAATCAATATAGTTGAACAAAACCAGGGAACCAACATTGTTCTGATATCTATTCCGGCGAGGCTTGAAGCCCTGAGCACTGGAACTGTTGGCAATTTTGTGATAAGTATGATGGCACAGTGTAACAGTACCTGGTTTTAAATCACATCCAGGACTTATTCACTGTATCAACGCTTTTCTGTTATGACGGTTTCGTTAGGGAAATAAGTTGGGTTTTTAAAGAGTTCTTTCTGATTCGAAGAAGAAGAAGAAGAAGAAGAAGAAGAAGAAGAAGAAGAAGAAGAAGAAGAAGAAGAAGAAGAAGAAGAAGAAGAAGAAGAAGAGGAAGAAGGAGGACGAGGAGGACGAGGACGAGGAGGAGGACGAGGACGAGGAAGAGGAGAAGGAGGAGGACGAGGACGAGGAGAAGAAAAGCAACAAGAACATAATTTCACTCCTCAATGGCATCTACATTCGGCATTAATTTATGGATGGCACGGTGTCGAGACACTCTTTATGACTAATAACGGTTGGAACTACTCAAAATGCGTTGTTATTTTATGTTTTATTTTTATATTGAAGTGTTAATAATCCCGTTTAATTGTGTAAAAACAGCTCAAATATATTAAACTAGTCATTTCAGGGGTTGTTCTCAACGATGTTAGAAAAGAAGATAAGAGATGCCAAAGATCAAAATAAAATATTGAAAATTTTCTTCCAACATCGAGGTTGCCTGCAGCTTTTACTCAACTCAACAGCATATGTATACATAAACTCTGCGACTACAACAGATATGTTCTTTCATACATATGATAATGAATCATTCTATATAATTTGGATAGCCTGAAGGAAATGGGATATTAAGAACGAGCGAAATCCACTTCAGAGCTTAAAGCGGCAGGTGAAATTGACCGACAAGGCTGCCTTTTCTAATCACAGCACTGAGCAACAGATGCTGTCAGAAATTGATCATGATCCTCCCTTTCGGCTATCCATTTTACAACTGAGTGCATTAAGATTTCTGTGTGGCGAGCTTTTCCACAACATGCCTAACAATGAAACCGTAAAAAACCCTGTTCGTGCAAAAGTAAGGACGCCATGATTGATGTGGGAGTGTACGGGATTTTGTTGTGGTTTTGCATTGTTTATTTTTTAGCAACTCTCAAAAACTAACACGCCGGCCGGATGAAGGCTGAGACGTCTCAGTCTGCGCATTAAACGCCTCAACTGTTAATCCTGCCCTCTTCTGACAGAACGATGTTGAGGAATGCATGAGCTTTAATGTGACAATAACATTACACTAGTGATGCGGTAAGACATAAACGTTTTGGTCACATTGGACTGTAAATACATGTACACCGACAAGAAAAACCTCTGACTCTGATTATGCTATGAGCGTCTTGCGTTCGTTGTCGAGAAAGATGTAAATAACGCGCGCTGCTTTCCGTCCGGAAAACTGGCGGACGCAGAGGATACCATCTTGATTTAAAAAAAAGACTCGCCAAATGGAGACTGAGAAAATCTGTTGAAGACTTGGGGACGGGCAGCGCACCGTAACATTCATGAGAGAATGGATGTAATCCATTAGATGAACGAGATGCAGAAGATATTTCGTAAACAAGATACAAAAATTCCTCTTACACAAATGTGTAAACAATGTAATTTCAAATCTGGAGAAGGTATCTGTCAATTGAAATCCCAACGGACGATGTACTCTAGAGCTGCATCAATTACCCGGGGTCGGCCGCTCGATCTCCCAAAGAAATACAGCAATTTTGTCGAATCTTTGACGGGTGTTTTTTTTAAAACGAAGATGGTTTGGTTTTCCCTACTGCTAACATCACAACTCTGAAGATGGAAAGGTTAAAGAAAGTGAGAAATACTATAGCCTCAACATCTTCTTGCTTTTTGGGTGGTTTCACGTCTTCTAAATTTCCAAAATACCTTACACGGAGACGGCATTTTTGCGTCGAGCCTTAAGGAGAGTTGGTTAGGTGGATTCGATCTCGCCACCAGGATTCAGCTGGGAATCGAACTCTTTACTGTCATTGTGAGACCACTGTTTTGTTAACTTATTTATCTAGCGTCTTCTCCTCGGTGCGCATGTGTCCTTGACACTTGCAATTATTATGTTTGTGTAAAATCTAATCTTCAGTTGAGATTTATACTTTCATTTAGCAGTGGTGAAACTCAAGGCGAGATCTACCTCTCAAGATCTTATCCCCATTTTGCCCAATATTATCCAGTGAGCTCGACTCAGCCTAGTCTTTTCCTGTTGACTTCATCTCCGTCAATTGAAAACCCATTAATCTAGAGCTTCCTGTAGTCTAATTTTATTTCGAGACCTTTTATGAAGAGATGTCCCACGGCTTGGGAGATTCTATATGAGATAAAGATGGCGAACCTCTTTATAATACCAGACACCTCTGAGGGTAAGAGGGAGGAGACATTTCCCTTACACAGATTGTGATTTAAACACCGCAAAAAAAGATAAGAAGTAACAGCTAGCAGATGATTGAGAGAGAGCAGGAGAAGAGGGTAGAGGAGAGGAGACTGATGGCTGACATCAAATCAGCGGCTAAAAGGAAGTCGTCTTTAGATCGATTCTTTCGATGTCTCGCAAAGATAAGAATCTAATGGCCACATTAAAAAATGAAAGACAGAAAGAAAAAACAAAAAACGTTTTCGTTCGTACTCGGAAAGACATTAATGACCGTAAGAGGAAAGGACAAATGAAGGGTCAGTAACGAGAAAGAGGATTTTTGAAGCACAAAAATGGAGGGAGGAGAAGGCGGAGATATGTTGGAAGAGTGTTCACGTGGCAAACATAAGCTGGAGTTCAGAAATGAAAAGAAGATAGATAGGATGAGTTAAAAAGCAAGAAGAATTTGGGTAAACTGAAAAGGAGGGAAGTTGGACGGATGAGGGCAGCACAGAAAAAAAAAAACGAAATAGAACTATTCAGAGAAGGAAAAGACGATCATTGTGAGGGAAAAAAATCTTTCAATGAAGATTACTGGCATACGGACGACAAAGCTGACAAATGGAGAGTGAGTGAGTGAGAGAGAGAGAGAGAGAGAGAGAGAGAGAGAGAGAGAGAGAGAGAGAGAGAGAGAGAGAGAGAGAGAAACGGACAGATAGGAATAGACAGAGAAGAGATATAAAATAACTTAACCATTTTTAGGAGGAATTTGGGAAAGAGAAAACAGTGGGAGAGAGACAAAGGCAGAGACAGAGAAAAGGTTAGGGCTGGGGGTAAGAAATGGTCGAAGAAAAAAGATATAAGAAAAATGAGGTTCATAGACAGGTCGAAATAGATATAACTATTAGATGTAAAGAATTAAAAAAAAAAAAAAAGAAAGAAAGAAAGAAAGAGGAGAAATAAATGGGGAGAGGTAGGGGAGAAAAAAAAGCAAAAAAAAAAAAAAGAAAGAAAGAAAAAAACAAACCTCAACATTGAAAAATGGTGGAGGATATAAAAATTGTAGCTGACGAACAATGTACATTGCTTTGAATCTCTACAAGTAATGACATTTTGTTGTTACGCCTGTTTTGGGGGTTGTATAGCGACACAATTTTCATCAAAAACACTTGGCAGTTTCAAGAGCACGTCATAGGAAAACAGTGAAGAAAAGGAGATAAATTTTCAATCTGAAGAACCAGAGGGCAGCGGGAACCCAATCAAGATTAGAGCTCAAGATAGAAGCTATCCATGTTAATGGAGACTAGATGTCGAGGAAAAAAGTTATCCATATTAATCAGGCTGATCTGAAAGTAGAAGCTATCCATATTTCTCGAGACTAGATGTCGAGGAAGAAGTTATCCATATTAATCATGCTGATCTGAAAGTAGAAGCTATCCATATTTCTCGAGACTAGATGTCGAGGAAGAAGTTATTCTTATTAATCAGGCTGATCTGAAAGTAAAGGCTATCCATTTTTCTCGAGACTAGATGTTGAGGAAGAAGTTATCCATATTAATCAGGCTGATCTAAACGTAGAAGCTATCCATAATATCGAGACTAGATTTCAAGATAGAATCGAATGGTTACTGAGAAGTTGAAATCTCTGCTGTGTTTTGGTGAATGTCATAAAATATTTAGGGTCATATGGTAAAAACCGTTCAATAAAAAATCGTTAAACAAAAATTAAAAACAATAACAACAAAATAAGATTCAATTTTCGATTTCCATAGAAATCAACTTATCCAATCAACAACAAGAGCTATTTCAATTCACTGGAAGAGCCTCGGTATGCAGCTTTTAATATTATTTCAAGATTTTTATTTCTTTAAATCAAGAGCACTTATCATGGAAACATAATTGCATTTAGATGCATTGGCTTAGCTAAAGAAGCTAGCGTTGAAATATGGATAATTAGATATACATGTTCATATATTTTTTTGTCTGATCTAATCCCATTATAAATATTTTTTTGCAGAAAGCAAGTTTTTTGCGATACATGTGAGAGAAGTCTTCTCCTTGTCTCATCAATCACAGGAAAAAAGCAAAAGAGTAAAAACTTAGAAGCTGCATGTAGCAACAAATAATTGCCTGATGAAATTGCTTTCGACAGCTGGTCTTGGTGTGAGCAGAGATGATGTGGGCGGGTTCTAGAGACGGTTTCACAATCATACTTGTTCAATATTCGGGAATGTCTCTTAGCGGAACCAGAAAAAACAATCTTAGTTTGGCGGTTAATTCTTCACAAGGCTGATGAAAATTATTTTTCAGTTTTTAATTTATCAAAGAAATGTTAACATTTTAACTCAGTTACATAACCGCATTAGAAAGAAAAATATTATGTAAATAAACGTGTGTGTGTGTGTCTGTTTCTTTTCATAGTAGAAATGGTGAAATAATCGCTTAATATTTAATATTTTCATAAATTTATTGAGGTTTCGAATATTCAGTCGGTCTCCGTGAAACATCTTAGATCGTGCATATCAATCGTCTATCAGATGAAGTATCGACACCAATGACGTTGGAAAAATCACGAAATGAACGATTCAAGACTGGATGTCTGGTGCAAATTCCATGTTGGTAAATGGGACTGGTGGCCCGGTACATATTCAAAGTCGGTAAATGGGACTGGTGATCTGGTGCATATTTCTATTCGGTAGATGGGAATGGTGGCCCGGTACAGGTATTCCAAGTCTGTAAATAGGACTGGTGGTTCGGTACATATTCCGAATCGGTAGATGAGACTGGTGGCCCGGCACATATTCAAAGTCGGTAGATGGGACAGGTGTTCGCTACATATTCCAAGTCGGTAGATGGGACTGGTGGCCCGGTACAGGTATTCCAAGTCGATAGATTGGACTGGTGGTTCGGTATATATTCCACGTTGATAGATTGGACTGGTGATCTGGTGCATATTCGAAGTCGGTAGATGGAACTGGTGGCCAGGTACAGGTATTCCAAGTCGGTAGATGGGACTGGTGGTTCGGTACACATATTCCAAGTCGGTAGATGGGACTGGTGTTTCGGTACACATATTCCAAGTCGATGGATTGGACTGGTGGCTCGGTACATATTCTAAGTCGGTAGATAGGACTGGTGGCCCGGTACAGGTACTACAAGTCGGTAGATGGGACTAGTGGCCTGGTACATATTCCAAGGCGATAGATGGGACTAGTGGCCTGGTACAGGTATTCCAAGTCGGTAGATGGGACTAGTGGCCCGGTACAGGTATTCCAAGGCGGTAGATGGGACTAGTGGTCTGGTACATATTCCAAGGCGGTAGATGGGACTAGTGGCCTGGTACATATTCCAAGGCGGTAGATGGTACAGGTGTTCGCTACATATTCCAAGTCGGTAGATGGGACTGGTGGCCCGGTACAGGTATTCCAAGTCGATAGATTGGACTGGTGGTTCGGTATATATTCCACGTTGATAGATTGGACTGGTGATCTGGTGCATATTCGAAGTCGGTAGATGGGACTGGTGGCCAGGTACAGGTATTCCAAGTTGGTAGATGGGACTGGTGGTTCGGTACACATATTCCAAGTCGATGGATTGGACTGGTGGCTCGGTACATATTCTAAGTCGGTAGATAGGACTGGTGGCCCGGTACAGGTATTCCAAGTCGGTAGATGGGACTAGTGGCCTGGTACATATTCCAAGGCGGTAGATGGGACTAGTGGTATGGTACAGATATTCCAAGTCGGTAGATGGGACTAGTGGCCCGGTACAGGTATTCCAAGTCGGTAGATGGGACTGGTGGCCTGGTACATATTCCAAGGCGGTAGATGGGACTAGTGGCCTGGTACATATTCCAAGGCGGTAGATGGTACAGGTGGCCCGGTACAGGTATTCCAAGTCGGTAGATGGGACTAGTGGCCTGGTACATATTCCAAGGCGGTAGATGGGACTAGTGGTCCGGTACAGGCATTCCATGTCGGTAGATGGGACTGGTAGTTCGTACATATTCCACGTTGATAGCCTGGACTGGTGGTCTGGTACATATTCTAAGTCGGTAGATGGGACTAGTGGTCCGGTACATATTCCAAGTCGATAGCTGGGACTAGTGGCCCGGTACAGGTATTCGAGGTCGGTAGATGAAACTGGTGGTTTGGTACATATTTTAAGTAGATAGATGGGACTAGTGCCCCGGTACATATTCCAAGGCGGTAGATGGGACAGGTGGTTTGGTACGTATTCCAAGTTGATAGATGGGACTAGTGGCCCGGTACATATTCCAAGTCAGTAGATGGGACTGGTGGCCCGGTACATATTCAAGGTTGATAGATGGGACTAGTGGCCCGGTACATATTCCAAGTCAGTAGATGGGACTGGTGGCCCGGTACATATTCCAAGTTGATAGATGGGACTAGTGGCCCGGTACATATTCCAAGTTGATAGATGGGACTAGTGGCCCGGTACATATTCCAAATTGATAGATGGGACTAGTGGCCCGGTACATATTCCAAGTTGATAGATGGGACTAGTGGCCCGGTACATATTCCAAGTTGATAGATGGGACTAGTGGCCCGGTACATATTCCAAGTTGATAGATGGGACTAGTGGCCCGGTACATATTCCAAGTCATAGATGGGACTAGTGGCCCGGTACATATTCCAAGTTGATAGATGGGACTAGTGGCCCGGTACATATTCCAAGTTGATAGATGGGACTAGTGGCCCGGTACATATTCCAAGTTGGTAGATGGGACTGGTGGTCCGGTACATATTCCAAGTCAGTAGATGGGACTGGTGGTCCGGTACATATTCCAAGTCAGTAAATAGGACTGGTGGTTCGGTACATTTTCCGAGTCGGTAGATGAGACTGGTAGCCCGGCACATATTCAAAGTCGGTAGATGGGACAGGTGTTTGCTACATATTCCAAGTCGGTAGATGGGACTGGTGGCCCGGTACAGGTATTCCAAGTCGATAGATTGGACTGGTGTTTCGGTATATATTCCACGTTGATAGATGGGACTGGTGATCTGGTGCATATTCGAAGTCGGTAGATGGGACTGGTGGCCAGGTACAGGTATTCCAAGTCGGTAGATGGGACTGGTGGTTCGGTACACATATTCCAAGTCGATAGATTGAACTGGTGGCTCGGTACATATTCTAGGTCGGTAGATGGGACTGGTGGCCCGGTACAGGTATTCCAAGTCGGTAGATGGGACTGGTGGTTCGGTACACATATTCCAAGTCGATGGATTGAACTGGTGGCTCGGTACATATTCTAAGTCGGTAGATAGGACTGGTGGCCCGGTACAGGTATTCCAAGTCGGTAGATGGGACTAGTGGCCTGGTACATATTCCAAGGCGGTAGATGGGACTAGTGGTGCGGTACATATTCCAAGTCGATAGCTGGGACTAGTGGCCCGGTACAGGTATTCGAGGTCGGTAGATGAAACTGGTGGTTTGGTACATATTTTAAGTAGATAGATGAGACTAGTGCCCCGGTACATATTCCAAGGCGGTAGATGGGACAGGTGGTTTGGTACGTATTCCAAGTTGATAGATGGGACTAGTGGCCCGGTACATATTCCAAGTCAGTAGATGGGACTGGTGGCCCGGTACATATTCCAAGTTGATAGATGGGACTAGTGGCCCGGTACATATTCCAAGTCAGTAGATGGGACTGGTGGCCCGGTACATATTCCAAGTTGATAGATGGGACTAGTGGCCCGGTACATATTCCAAGTTGATAGATGGGACTAGTGGCCCGGTACATATTCCAAGTTGATAGATGGGACTAGTGGCCCGGTACATATTCCAAGTTGATAGATGGGACTAGTGGCCCGGTACATATTCCAAGTCAGTAGATGGGACTAGTGGCCCGGTACATATTCCAAGTTGATAGATGGGACTAGTGGCCCGGTACATATTCCAAGTTGATAGATGGGACTAGTGGCCCGGTACATATTCCAAGTTGGTAGATGGGACTAGTGGCCCGGTACATATTCCAAGTTGATAGATGGGACTAGTGGCCCGGTACATATTCCAAGTTGGTAGATGGGACTGGTGGTCCGGTACATATTCCAAGTCAGTAGATGGGACTGGTGGTCCGGTACATATTCCAAGTCAGTAGATGGGACTGGTGGCCCGGTACATATTCCAAGTTGATAGATGGGACTAGTGGCCCGGTACATATTCCAAGTTGATAGATGGGACTAGTGGCCCGGTACATATTCCAAGTTGATAGATGGGACTAGTGGCCCGGTACATATTCCAAGTTGATAGATGGGACTAGTGGCCCGGTACATATTCCAAGTTGATAGATGGGACTAGTGGCCCGGTACATATTCCAAGTCAGTAGATGGGACTAGTGGCCCGGTACATATTCCAAGTTGATAGATGGGACTAGTGGCCCGGTACATATTCCAAGTTGATAGATGGGACTAGTGGCCCGGTACATATTCCAAGTTGGTAGATGGGACTGGTGGTCCGGTACATATTCCAAGTCAGTAGATGGGACTGGTGGTCCGGTACATATTCCAAGTCAGTAGATGGGACTGGTGGTCCGGTACATACTTCAAATTGGCAGATGGGACTGATGGTGTGATGCCTGTTGCTTTGCAGCTTTTGTTTTGTTCTATTAATTTCACAGACACACGCGTCATTTTGAAGCCTTCCGAGCTGCCAATATGTCTTTCAAGTATGGTATCTTGCCAAGTCGGTTGAAAGGTCCGTTAGTGTGGTGCCTGTTGCTTTGTAGTGTTTGTATCGTTCTAATAATGTTATAGAA
This sequence comes from Elysia crispata, assembly GCA_033675545.1. Classification (NCBI taxonomy): domain Eukaryota; kingdom Metazoa; phylum Mollusca; class Gastropoda; family Plakobranchidae; genus Elysia; species Elysia crispata. The sequence continues at coordinate 458,525 of JAWDGP010005302.1, read as the reverse complement.
ACTGACATCCTTTTGAATCGTTTCGAACTGCCAAGGTGTCTATCAAGTATGGTGTCTTTGCCTTGCTATTTAGATCTCTCTTTGTAGAAAAAGTATTGTTTGTTTGTTATGAATGCCCCTTTTGTATCGCTTTGTTTCAGTGGAAAAAATTCTTAAAAACAAAAACAAAAAGTAAAGAAGAGTAGCAAGGATGAAGAATTGAGGAAGCAGGAAAATGTAGACGGTTTATCAGACACAGGACAACATCTAACAGCTCAGGGAGGAGAGTTAAATGTTGGGCTGCCCATTCAGTGGGGCATCAGAGAATCGAAGGTGTTCAAACCTATTACAGAATACGGATGGGACACAGTGAGAGGAAATGGAGATAAGAGATTCATAAATGGACGCAAAAGCAAAAAGAGGCCTTCCATTGAGAGGAGACAGAGAGTACCAGGAAACAGAGAGAGAGAGAGAAAGAGAGAGAGAGAGAGAGAGAGAGAGAGAGAGAGAGAGGGAAGATGGAGGGCGAAAACCCATTGAGTTCGTGTACCCTACTAATACAACATTATAACAGTCATAACTCTATTCAGAGGCAGGGAATACCGGTAATGCATAATCAATTTCATGAACCTTACCTTGGAAAACTTTCAAAATTTAGTTGACCAGGACCAGACAAAGTGGAAAGATTCCATTATGCCATTACGATTATTTATGTCTAAACTTAAACGGGCTAATAAAGAAAATTCATGCACAATTAAAATAAAAGCGGAACTCAGGACTAAATCGCATTCCCTTTGTTTTTGTACAGTTACTGATGAAACCAATGAAGGCGAAACGCCTTCTTTGTTAAAAACAATTGCTTTTACTTAGTACATTGTCTCTGAGTTCAAGTTGGTGACTGTTTTATATTTCTTTACATATCTCAAATATCTTCGGTGATCCCTGCATCTTAACTGATCCTGGAACTTAAGCTGTATGTAGTGCTTCAAGAGTTGTGATCTAGCTTTTATAGTTTAATTTTTTTTTATTTTTTTTTTAGTGTAGCTTTGTCATAGTTTAAATTTATTAAAATCGTTTCTTTAAATGCATTTTTCCATGTTTTCTTTCATAAAAAAAACAGAAAAGTATATAATTTGCACTTTTTTCCTCCCTTATTAAGATTCCTGATATCAGAGTCAAGGGATTGGCTATCGGCAAAACAGCAGCATTGTCACTTTATTTCATCCGTTAATAGAATAAGCCTGGCCTTCACTCTTTACAGTAAGGTCTTTGGATATCAGTCTGGCTTCACAGGAAAAGTAGGATGAGACTGCAACAGCGTCACAAACAACGGCGAGGAGAGAAATTTTAACAGATGCGATAACATTAATGCGTGTGATTACATCAAACCGTTCAATTATCTATCTTTCGTGGTTAAACATGCCTATTGTTTCTTTTCATGCTCATATTGAGATAACTTTAAAGTAACATTTTTGCTCGAGATGCAATTCTCTTTGTGACAGTAACAATTTGAGGTAAGTTATTTTTAGCATAATATAGATTGTAAAACGATGCTGAAGATAATTGAAAACAAGCACCTTGATTGAAAAAAATGCCTTGGTTAATGTACAACAGAAAAAAATATTAATCTACACCTTATAAATAATAAAAGAATGTTCTGTCTTTCAAATAATTTATCTTTATCTGAATGTTTAAAATGAATGTTTACACAAAGCAATTTGCATCAAGCAATACCATTCCATAAAATGCTCTGACGTCACAAGTAGTAATTCTACAACAAAAACGCAATTAGTTTTAACTAATTCTGAATGTTAAACAGAGTTCATGAATTTGAAATAAATAGCACAATTTTGTGAAATCATAATGTGTGGTCCTAGAAAGACGATGTGTGTGTGTGTGTGGGGGGGGGACGTAAATGTGTGTAAGTGTGTATGTTTTCTACAAATATAGCAGCAGGCGATGGTTCATAGTCAATCACTTAGGTTATTAAATAAAAATGTGGTGTGCTTTGGTTTGTATTGCTTCACTTGGTGCAAGCAGCAAAGAATAGAACTTCTTGGAGAAAGGGCAATCAGCTGAGATCTATATTATTTGTCGTTTTTTTTTTTTTTTTTTTTCATAATCCAAATAAATTTAATGATGATCCATTTTATTTCAAATTACAAAAACTCAAAATTGATAAATTGTCAACGACACGCATTTTATCGACGAGACATTGGTTCTGGCTGGCGTTCACAGTGATGCGAATACTCTAAAACGGTTGTAAACTTAAATTCATGTTTCGCTCATAATTCCTAAATGTTCCCCACAGCTCCATCAGATGCCAAGACATGTTTTACGCTTCACCCTACAGTCAATTTCCGATGTAATTCGGCGAAAAACATTTTCTAGCCCACTGAGAATTATGGAAAAACCAAAGAAAGCAATATCTACTATATTATCTGTAAATTGGTGACGGCTGCTGTTGTGACCTCAACCCCGAAAGTTCCCCTTACAGTACTATTATTTGGTTTTAAAAGAATAACAGCCTTGTCTAAACATTGTGATGTTTTACAGTCGGCGAGATATTGAAATTTTCACTGATCCATCTTTTTGCCTTCTAACGGCGTGAAAAGGTCCTTCGTGAACATAAGTCTGCAATTTGATAAAACTGGAAAACAGTTAATTATTTTAATTTCCCAATCTTTTTAAAAAGAACTTTGCGATAAGTCATAGTTGCCATCCATTGTTACTACAGGTTTTAAAGGCTCTATAAACAGATTGGGCTGTGACAAATTAATGTCGCTGATTATTCTTATTGCATTATTATCAAAGTTAAAGGCAAAATTCCTAAGACCTAATCAAACAAAAACTCATACAATGATTATATGCATAGAAGACGAAGAAAATAAGATGTCGCCCGGAAGATGGATTAAATCGCGAGTTTTTAATCAATGCCTTAAATCGGTTATCAAACAATCGACATCGTAATATCAGTTTCGTAGTCCATTTTTACTCGCAAAAAAAGAGCAAACTTAACAAAATTTCAGATTTGTTCTTTCTTTCCCGCCAGCATTGTTCAAACCAATATTTAGAAATTCCATTTTGCTAAAACACTAACTGGTAAGACTGTAAGTAGTCCAATAATCAAGATTGAAGATATTTATTTCCATGACAGTTCCTGCTAGTCTGAATAATGGTCTAACTTAGCATTTTTAGCCTCGTCAAGAGTCATACTTAGACTGAAAGCTTCGTTTTCAACGAAACATTAATATTGAGCAGTGGTTGTAAAATTGGTCCTAACTTTATCCATATTATAATTTTTTTGGAGGCCTAATTCACTTAAATTTTCTCGCCTACCTGTTGAAACGCAAAAACAAAGGCATCAAGCGGACAAGGAAATGGCCAAAATAAAAGATTGGTGAGACTGGAAGCTAAAAAGGGACTAAAAATTAAATGAATTGATAAAAAGCAGGATGAGGAGGGAACAGAATAGGTTTAATAAAAACGGAGTAGAGATAAGAGAAGGCTAAAAAAAAAAAGGCGATGAAAAAGACGAGGCAGACTAACAACAAAAGGTTGGATTTTGATTCTTGAGAATATTTACACATTATTTTTTTTTTTTATTTTTCTCATAGATTTAAGGCATTCCGAAAAGATTCCTGTAGCAACTTAGGAGATGTAACTCACAACGCTCCAACTTCATTCTCGCATTTTTCTTCATGTTACATCTTCCTAAGCGTCAAAACTATGGGAATCGAGAAGATTACAAAATATGTAATAAAAGTTTCTTCTTCCCCTTCCTTCCTCTCCAGAAACTCCCACTTCAAAGGGGACATTATTTGTATTTTACGGCAAGAGTAAGGAAAATAGGGTATGCGATTTGCAGGAAAAAAAAAAAGAATTGTTCACAGCCGGAATAATATTCTTAAATTGCGTGTAGGCGTGCCATTTCCACTATGAAAAATAAAAATAATTTAACATAATAGTGTTGGACAAGATCAATATATTTTGCGTTATTTATTTTGATAGATTTTGAAGATTCCTTCGCTGCCTACTCTCAGCACAACTACACCACCAATTATACAAATGTGAAATCTGCACACAAATGATAAACACATTATGAATGTTAATAAAACTCATGACAAATATAATTTTTATTTCTTCATGTAGTCGGTTTAAGCCTTCGCCTATTTCGCCTAAAGAGCGTAAGCGATTATGATAGATACTAGAATATGGCATGCTTTGCGGAAAGATGGGGGCAAATCAATCTACTGGAACAACCGTAGTAGCTATTTATTGTTATACCACTTCATTGTTCACGAGTTTTGCTAATATCCTAAAACAATCTGAAAACCCCGTTCTACAAACGGGACCCTGATGTGCGTGTGTGTATTTAAAGAGGCTTATAAATGGTCTTGATATCTCTTCCTTTACTTACGCAATCCAGGTATATGCCTCCACCTATCCATCTTTACCTAGAATCTAGATATCTCGATAATTTTAATTCTAAACAGAAAATTTAGATATAGAACCTAATTCCTGAATAAAAGAAATCGACTTTGTATTATACTTTTCTCTCACAATCTGCTTTAAGATCCTTTAAAACGCTTATTAGAAAGCTCTGAATTTTCACGTTAAGTGCATAAAACTGCCTTGTGGCAATTCTTTGCTACGCAGTTATTTAAACCTAGATCTACAGCTCGAGTTGATTGACAAAGACTTTCGTTGTTAAAGAATGAAAAAATGGCGCATGATATTGATGATCGTAAGTTAGCGTATATTGACGAAACAAAGCATTTTGGAGAAATTGAGGAAAGTAGTTTGCGTTGATCTTTTACAATTTAGAACCTAGCCACATGAATGCTGTAGGCGCCGGCAAAGTTTCAAAGATGTGGGTTGCGTAATAACGGAGGAGTTTACGAACAAAACCTCCCAAGTCTGCTTTTATATATATATATATATATAGATATAGATAGATAGATAGATAGATAGATAGATAGATAGATAGATAGATAGATAGATAGATAAAAGATTACGGAAAAACATGTACCTTCCCATTTAGTCCACGGCAACTTGTATAATCTACTCTAAGCAACTCAATTAAAGTGGACGTAACATGGTAGCTATTTCTAAAAATTCAGACTGATCTTAAAGATAATTAGGGTCAGCACAATTCTGGTCAACATTTTTAGCAACACTCTATTCGTCTGTAAGGAAGTTTAATTGAACTTTAACATAGAAGTAGGTTATCTTGGGCTCTATGTTGAGACATCTACTATTTACATTAGTTCAATTATAAGCGCTCATAGTTTGGAGCTGATCATACTCGGTTTTACCAATCAGTCTCAACATATAAAATTGTTATTTATAAAGTACATAACTGATGGTCGTAGACTTCCGCTGAATAGTGGCAAAACAGTGTCCCCTATTTGATGTCAGAAATAAACTTAAGCACAATATAAAACACTTAAATATTGGAAATGATGCAACTTTTATTAACAAAGCTAAAAATCTTGGTGCGTATGTACATAATATGTTATCGATTTAGTCTCATGTAAGCTACCTTTATAAGCTAGTGCATATTGAATTGCCTTTTTTTTAAGTCTAGACTTTTGTAGTTCCTTACATTTGAACTTACCTAACAACAGCCTGAATATGTTATATAGATATTAAAGAAGTGCTGCTAGGATGGCAACAGGCAAAAGAAAGCGAGACCATGTAACACCTTAACTATACACACTAGTTATTGTAGTTGTTGCTATTATTATAATTATTGTTACAATCCACGACCACTTGCATGTAAAGGGATACACCCATAAATTATTTTCGGATTTGCAGGATCAATAATTGGTTCGAATATAACTTCGTTGGTAGTCTCTTAGTTTGCAGCTTTTTTTTTTTTTTTTAACTTTTACATTGGTATAGAAAAGGTTCTAGTTTTATGTCGTAGATAATTCTGTCAAACAATTGATCTGGACAAAGAGGCGAGTTCCAATTCTGCTGAATTTAAGTTTTGGGAAAACGTTCATGGAATGGGAAAGGTGTTCAAAAACATCACTGTAATTTCTATTTAGCTCTCATTTAAAAGTACAAAGTACGAGCGGCAGAAATATAAGCCTTCCAAAGAGTTTTAATATCGTCTGCTTGTGACAAAATACCATAAATTTAACTAATCAGCCGGACTCGCGCTTGTTTCCAGAAGTTCCATTTGGTGGTCTTATTCGACCTATATTTAAGTTTGTAGGATCTCTATTGGTCCTAAGTCTTAACATTCTAGGGTGACGTTTGTGCGGATAAGGACGAGTTAGCTTTGTTTATTTGTTTTTGGATCTAGATCTAGGTCAATCTGAATCAAATGGATTATTTTCATTCTCCTGTCTAGAGTTAATGGGATTTAAAACAATGCTGAGCCCTGCTTTAAGCCTTTGAAAGCTTATTATGCAAAAGATTACCCAATAAGGAACCTGGACAGTTCAAACACTGAGATATGGAAGTTCCAGTCAGAAAAAAAAACAGAAAAGATACAACGAACAAATGCCTTAAACAACAATTCACGCCAAAACTGGCTTAAAATGTTTCTGACCCCTCAACATAGCTGATGATTTTCTTGTCTGTGAAATTGCATTGCGGATCAATCAGATCAATGTGTGCTCTTAAAAAAAAATTAAAATATGATCTTTCAATATTCAAAGAGATTAGAGAGATATTATGTGTGCATCAGTAAATGCAATTGTTTGACAAAAACTGCGCCAATATTTGAAAAACATTTCACAAAAGACAAGTCCTAATGTAAATGTGTCCGGGTGACATTAGATCTGAACCATTTAAGATGTCTGCATATTCCACAAATAATAACCGTTTAAAGTGATATTCCAAATGATGTAAAAAGAAAAAATGAAAGGATAAAACTGATGGACATATGGAAAGCACAGATCAGTTTCTATTTTTATTTAATGTATTGGAAAAGGTCAATACAAACATTGCTGGACATACGCGACATCAAGGTTCGGTTCAGTCAGCCGCAATGAAAGAGAATAGTTCTTAATCAACCAGGTAAATGGGGAAATTATGGAGTTATCAGCATGAGAAGGACTGCAAAACCAGGAAAGGAAATGCCAAAATTGATATTTAAACTGATAATGCGAAGCACGGTAAAAACAAAAAGGATAAAGTACAGCTTCAAATGTGCAAAACAATAAAAAGCATTTAAGGTTTACACTTTATGCCTTCATCAGACAAGAACAAGAAACAACACAATGATATTTACACGCAGATTTTAAAGAGAAGCTCAAAAAAAGGTAAACAATTTTTTACAATGGGTTATAAACAGAAAAATCTATCTTATTATCACAAAATAAATAATGAACAAAAAAATGGCATGAATGATAAGGGATACAATAAGTAGAAAAAATAGTATAAATAAAAGTATTAAATAAACAATTAAAAAAGGGAGACAAAGAGAATAATACATAGAGAATTGGAGAGACAGAGACAGACAGAATAAGAAAGATAGACAGCAAAGGAGAGAATGTGCTGGGAAAGTGAAATCGGGTAGCTCAAAAGAGATACAGACAGATAACGAGAAACAAAGGAGAATAAAAAGAGACATGATGACTACTTTATTAACTAAAAAACCAAGAAAACCTTTGATCAATTTTCTTAAAAAGAAAAAAAGGGAGAAAAAAGAAAATTACAATAACTTAATAACTTAATTAATAGTAGCTAGTAGTTTTGTTTATTTTAGAAAGAAAATATTGATGTTTATCTGATTTCAGTAAATTTCACTCATCAACACAGTTTCAAAAAGAGTACAATTTAACCTGCATTTCTAAGAAATGGCTTTACAGGCCATTTATTGCCCTTAAAGTTTTGGGGATCATATTGTTTTGTTTTGTCATTAACTAGACAGGAAAACTTTCTTTTGAGTGAGCATATAGAAGTATAGATAGATGACCCACGAGTGTTTCTGATTAAACATTTTCAGGCTTTCCTTGCCTATTTGACTGCACTCAGGCACCAAGCGACTTGAGCCTTAGTTTCAATGCCATATTATGAAGTAAAGACTGTTGCAATACAGAGAAATTCATTATCTGAAAACATTGCTATTAATATCATTTCTATAACTATTTCATTTCTATTTATGATAATTATAGGATACTTTTGAAATACAGAAGTCAAATAGACTTACCGTGTATTATAGATGACAATGGTTTGATAGTGGCAGGTGTTTGTGAGTTTGATATATCATTCTCTTCCCACCTGTCCCTCACTATGCTTTCCTCAATGTCTGCTATGTCAGATTCATCTAGTTCTTTCTCAGCTTTAAAAAAAAAAATCAGTGAAAGCAAAACATAATCTGATACAAAGGTGGCTTAGCAAAGTCTTTCCATGAATTAATGTAAATATGCAGTAAAATGCTTTTCTCATGTACAAGCTGATACTATAATTTGAATCAGATTAAAATTGCTAACAAAAAAAAAAACAGCTTACATTGAATTATTATAGTTTTCTATCAATCTAAAGGATGAGTTGATGATTTTTTTATGTTTGAGAATATTTATTATTATACTCCAAACTGTTCACATTCAATTTAAACGTTTATAATACCAAGCACTTCAAATCCCCAGGATAATCAGGAAGTAGAGGTCAATGAGTCCATTACATTGTATGTATTACCTGAATTTCCTTTGCCTGTTCCCCTTGCCATTAGGGCAGCCTGCCTGAGACTAGGGAAATCTGCCTCCTCAACAGATTCAATGGCATCAGTGTGTGCTTGAAAGTCGCCACCTGATTTTGCAGAGTCAGGTTTACTAGCAGATTTTCCTGAAAGGAGAGGACATATTCACATCAACGGACATACCAGTTGATAGACCACAGAAAAAAATCAGCTAAAAACTCTGAAAAGGAAACTACACAAGAGATCTCTGAACTCAGATTTGACGAATTTGACTCAAATTGATATGTTTTTGTGCCTTAGCTTTAACCAAAATAATGGAATTTTGTGATATCCACTACATAATTTCCACTGCTTTCTGTAAATAGTTTAACTTTCATTTTTGAATGCACCTTTGCTTTGACCGTAAATTCATATACAGGTATCAGTTGAATGTTTGTGCAGTTATAGCTCTCAATGTCTATTTCTTAGCCTTCAATTGGTTTACTACTTTTGAAAAAAGTCAGTAATGCTATAAAATCAAATTTATTTTTGCCTCTCAAGATGGAACAAAATAAACCTGAATTTTTTTTTTCAGTGTTGTGGAGAAGTGTAACATAAAAGTTGCAGATAAAAAAAAAATGTAAACCTTTGCACTTGTTGGCCCAGTGCCCCTCCCCACCACATTTAAAGCATTTATTGGTGCCAAAGCTTGCACTTCGGGCAGACATCTTCTGTTTCCACTGCTTTCTTCGCAGCTGGGCTGCAGTTAAGCCTGCTGCACCTGGTGAATACCAAAAAAAGTAAATGACTTAAGAATATTTTTCTGTTTTTAACTCCATTCTGAGAGAGACAAGTAAATTTACTCAGGCTCCTGAAAGAAGCAGGATAATTTGAATGACATAAGAAAATGACTTTGCACCACCCAAAACACATACAGTATAATCCGCTTATATCGACATGCCATCGGAAGAAAATATAACGTCAATATATCAAAATGTCGATAAATAAAATTATAGGAGTAAAGAGAGAGAAAAAAAAAGGGACATCACTCCGGAAAAAGGGCTGTAGTGGGTGCACTGTCTACAGTGTGTATGTCTCTCACTATGCGTGAGAGGGGTAGATCTAGATAACTCTACAATGTAGATTAGCAAAGTGTGTACCAAGCGCTATTTTTTTCCCTTTTTGATGCCTGGCAGGGATGAGTTTCTCAGTATCTAAAGCCTGGTTTTGGCTAGTTTTTCATGCGCGGCATGTCGATAAAGCGGTGAAATCATAAAATTATGTCGATATATCAGAATTTATTTAGTAACGATAAAGAAGGTCAAAATTTGGAATTAGCAATTGTGTTGATATCTGAAAATGTCGATAAAGCGGCTGTTGATATAAGTGGATTCCACTGTAATATGGAGTAAAAGAGATGACTCTTAGCATAAAGAGTGGAGCCTGATACAACTCACCTTTCCGGCGGTACCCCTTCTTCTTCATATTCAAGCTTACAAAGTTTTCATTCAAAGCTGCTGTGCTCTTTTTTCTATGTAGAATAATAAATCAAAATAAGCATATAATTTAAAAGAAAAAGATATTACAGAGTTTAAGATTTTCTTATTTTATCTAATTAATTATATATCTTCATTCCGTCAATTTTAATGTTCATTTATAATGTTAAAAAGACAATGAATACTCATTTCAATCAGCTAGGAAAGGCTTTGCATTGTCGCAAAAACATAAAACAGGATAAATTATTTTAAAAAACTTTGATGAAGTGCAGGTGAGATAATTCTGAGCATGAAGAGAAGAACCTGGTGAAGAACCAGCTGATCATTGTCTCTTAACAACAGCAAAACCAAGGCCAGATGTACATCCAGTTAATTTTTTAATTGGTGGGTGCAAATGGTTTAATCAATAACATTTAATAAAATTAAAAAAAGGAAGAAACCTACCAAATGAAGGTTTTTGAACAAGGAAGAAAAAAACATGGAAACATCAAATTTGACCAATAAAATTGTAATCAAAGACTTTGCACCGATATTATCATAAAATCACTTACACAATTTGTTTTTTATAGGTAGTAGATGTTTTTGATGAAGTGCATTTTTTAGACTGCTCTGCCTCATTCATCATGCCTTTTTCTTTGCTCTATTGATAAATATTCAGAGAAAATTATAGGAATGATTACTGCAGCATGTTAAATATTCAAAGATCAAATTGTACCAAAAAAAAATTGAAATAAAAAATAAAGCACAATTTTTTTGGACTTGCTTTTGGTAGAACCATTAATGCAAACAAGATGACTTAGAGTTTAATCAAAATAGTGAAATAATAAAGCAAAGATAATAAATGAGATCTTCATAGTTGATATTGAAACCAATGATGATCTGATGAAATTAATAAAGGTAATTACAAAAACTTTTGAGGTTTGGAAAAGAAACTGTTAATGTATAAGCAGATTGTAAAATATTATTAAAAATGTTTTAACACTAATAACAGTTACACAGATATCTAGATCTGCAGTTACAGATAAAGAAACACATTAGGTATATACCTGTTCTGAAAATTCTGTGTTTACATTAGCACTTTGATCCTCTATTTCTGGAGTCTTGTTTCCAGTTGTTTCTGCAAGAGACTGCTCCTCCATATCTGTGTACAATGATCTTGTAAGTTTTGCTGTGTGTATCTGTTTTAGTTGAGGTGTTGCATTCTCTTGTTTAGAAAGTTGGTTCTGTTTTACAGATCTCCGCTTAGGCAATTTTTGTTTCTCTAATAAGCTTTCATTTTCATTTGAAAAGTCAAATATGTCTTCTGCAGGTATTGAGAGAGTTTTTGTTTGGTTTGAGGGAACATTTTTATGTCTAAGTGTTTTTTCAGCCACATTAGTAGAATTCACATTTTTTTCTACATTTGATTGTATCTCTTCAAGGTTTCTTACAGCATTTCCACTTCCATCAAATTGGTCCCTATCAGCACATGCATTAGAAAAACAGTAAGCAAGGCCTATGGACTCATTGATAGTCTTATTTTTAGGCCTAGAATCTATCATATTTTCAGGATAAGCTTTGTCATCAGCGCCAGAACTAGATTTTTCAAATATCACAGCTTTGTCTATTTCAACCTCCGTTCCCATGTGGTAATCTTTCCTTTGAGTTAAATCTCTGGACAAAAAAGACAAACGTGACTTTGATATCAAAGATTGGTGACTCGTGGCTCTTGTTAAACCAGACGAAGTTTTCCTCAGGAATTTCTCAGCACCTTTAAAAATTCCTCCCTTTACCACAAGGTCAAAATCCTCCACAACTGGATTAGGACTAGTCTTTGCGCTGGTTTGGTCTGTTTTCATGTCAGCAGTTTTCTTATCAACCATCTCAACCATATTTGCACACGAGTCTGACCGTTGATCTGGTGAAGTACTTATTTGATTGTGAGCCTCGGAAAGATTTTCATCTGCATGCATTTGCTGTAGAGTTTAAATATTTTCAAGATTTTTAATGCACAATTTTTTGTGTCAAATTAAATAATCAGAGAAAAAGGAAAAGTTTGAAATATCATAAATGTTACTACAACTTGAGAGAAATTAAAATGTTTTTAAAAATTGGAATATGATTTATGCACATTCAAACCATTTTTATTTTTGTTGCTTGTCAAACAAAACGAAAGCTTTTTTTAATATTAGATTACAGAGGATGAGATTTTAGCTAAATAACACCATAAGATCCGATGAGCTCTTCCTGATAATCTAAAGTTATATGTGCATAAGCAGTAGTTTTGTTATCTTAGAAAAATTTTATTCAAAATTGTGGCGCTTGATACTTTCTTTTCTAACTTGTTGTTTCTCTGCCCTATGAGAATTACATTCAGCACACATAGGCCTTTTAAGTTAGGTATTGTTGTGATAAACATTAGCTGATATTTCATTCATGTTCTAGTTAATTTCTTGAAAAGAGTGAATAAATCTAATGGAGCTATTTTCTTGCTTTTCTACCAATGGCAAAATTTTATTAAGTTACAGATGGTTAATTAAAATAAATATGATTTATATTTCCGTAACATTGGAAAGATTATATAAAACATGCACATGTATGTATATGGGCAGTTCAGATCTCTTCAGTGAATAAATTGTTATTAAAAAACTCATCGTTAATTCAACACGAGATTTTATGAGTGAATTAGGCTAGGGAAACAACTAAATGGTGGACTCACTTTACACATCCCATGTTGTTTCTTCTTAATGGCAAAAGAAGTGGACTGAGAAGCTTTAGCATTGTGAAATAGTTTAGCTCCAAGCTTGCCCAGTAAGTCTTGAGATGTATCTTCATGTTCCTTTTTTGTATCATTGTGACATTTTTGATGTTTTTTGTTGAGTTTACTACTCCATACCTCGGTGTGGTCACAATGCTCAGCTACAGGTGATTCAGCCTTCGTGAAGAGTGAGAAAGAAGAAATTCAGTCTCACTAATAGACCACTGATACATGCATTGCAATATACCAGTATAATCACAAAATGAATTCATGGACATTTTAGCACACATTAATGAAGTGGAAGTATGAAAATCCATTCTGTCCATTTTTGTTATCTATAAAAATAAAACTTTTGTCACTTTGGTAAACTACAACATGGTGCATACAGCTTTTGATATTTTTTTCTTTAGTAGAAATCTTGGTCACTTTATGGATTAAAGTCCAATGCATCTTAATTACCGAACCTCAAGTGCAAAAAAGTCTAAAGTAATTCTTAAATACACAAGAGATGAGCATTTTATCTGGGTGGATTATTTATTCATAAACTATAATGTAAGAAGAAAAAAAAAGCTCTCTTCTTTTTCATAGTGCATACTTGTTGGATGTAGCCCCTTCACTCTTAGTCAAAGAGGGTTAATGTCCTAATCTAAACTAGCACACACTGTCATTGTGACATTAAGTTGGCAAGAGATATTTAGAGATAACATTCTTCTGGATCTTCCTTTCCATTGTCAACCTCTGACATTTCTCCTAGGAATAAGTCTCTCGTGTATAGGAGCTTCTGTCTTTTTATTGTTGTTATTGGCAGAGATATTTTACATGAGTTTTGAGTATGTTTTGTTGATCTCTTTTGCTATTAAAGCACTCTTAATATTATTATGTGGCACTTGATCTAATTTGATCTATTCTGTAGACATTACTCTTTGTTACATTAAGTGTTTCAAATCTATAAAATGCTGTGAGGAAAATGCGTGATCAAGGACTTATCATTTTCAGAAAAACAATGGAACTTTTCCAGATGTAAAACATCTTTCTTAACTTCCTATGAGGTATGGTTAGTCTCGTTCTTGTATACTGAATATTTTTCCATTTATATTAATTCTGGCTCTCATCTAAATAAGGTTGTCTAGATTCACCAGCTATTCTGCTTAATGTCTATTGACAGCTGTTTGCCTTTGACCAACATATATGAACATGCTCGTAAGCAAAGATTTTTTCACCCTCAATGCGGCGTTTTGCAGACTTGACCAATTTTCCTAATCCACCAGAGATTTCATGACATAAGGTAATACAAAATATAGAGCAAGAAATAAGATTCTTTACGATAAATTCTAAACTCATTAAACTTAAAAGCATTTTTACTTAGTTATGTAAGTGTTTATTCTGTCTTGAAATTTAAAGTAAGGCTGAGTCTATTAATGGTCAAACAAACAGTTGTTTTTTTTTAGCTTGCTATTTATATAAAATTTACCATTGTATTCAGTTTGGATTGAGGCCCTTTCTTCCCTGCATGATACAATCTGTATTTTTCTGTGAGAACATAGAAATAAATTAATCAGAATGATTTCATTTCCACAAAGAAGTAGATATGTTGGAATAAATTATTCAAACGACAATAGAAAAAAAAAACGCACATTCACAAAACAATTCATGATAATTAATATCGATACCAATCAAATTTTGTACCAATTTGCTCTTTCGTTTATTAATTGTCCAAAACACATTTTTAAGACAACACCATCTCTCAGGCCAATAAGGCTTTTGAGGGTTATGATCAGATACTTTTGTACTGCAATCTCTCTATTTTTTGGAGGTGCCAGAAAGCTTCGCTATAGACTGGGCTGATCGCTGTAATGTTTAAGTCATGCACCATCTAACCACTCCTCTCTCTGGTCTGACGAAGAGCCACTACTTCTAAGATTCCTCTAGAACCTTATGTGATTTAAAACCAATCAAAATCCTTAATATAACTTTCGTGACAAATATCAAAAGGTGAGGACCAGGTTGGTCTGATCGAATTCGAACCCAAGGCTGCCTAGATTTGGCCTGACTCGTCATGGACATAAGGCATAAACTCTTTCTACTGAGTAATTTCAAATACGACTGTGATTTTTCTGAATAGATGAAAGAGCGATAACTGCAGTACTGTTATGTCAGGCTGATCTACATGTCATAAAAACACCAAGCTTTTTGCTCTTCCCAACAAAGATGGATACAATATATTTTTGCAATGCGCCCAATTGTTTGCGAGGTTATTGGATCCACAAGAATGGCAAATGCATAGTTATTTCTCTTTCTTTTCATTCAAAAATGTTGGGGCTTAAACTCAATTGGTTATCTCAGCAAATTTGTATCCACCCTCTGTAAGAAATATAATCCAATAAAGAGAACCTGAGCTAGCAAAGCAAATGTGAGTCAAAGAGGCTTCTTCTGCTGCCTATATTTGATCACTATATTTGCAAACGCACGCATTATGTTTTTGAGATACATGTGTAGTGAAGTTCTGCTGGTGCTTCTACAGAGGTCTGCTTTTTTTTTAATCTTGTACTCTGAACTTCAAAATAAGACGCCAACACCAAACTCACAAAGTTATAATATTTTCTCAATTTCAAGTGAACACATGAATTAAAAAAGTGTCAGCAACATCAAATACCCTTTTATTAAAATCAGAGACCATGCAATGCCCCATAATTGAAGCCAAAGCTAATGTGGGATTTTCCAGATTACATGTGTTAAGAAATGTTAATGCTCGTATGGGAAATCTTTGACGCATATAAAATATAGATTTTATGACGATATCAAGTCTATAAGCCGCTTTCGAAACTAGATTAAATACTAGGAGCTGACAAACTTGCTTGTCTAGGTCAGTAATTCGCTTGGAAAATACTTAAAGAAAACAAGGCCATTTCATTATTTCGATCAAATCAACTTTAATGCGTTTCTTTACGCTTTGTCATTTATTAGTTTATTGATTTTCACTTTTAATTATTAACAGATAAGTAGGTATATACCCAAAGTTTTCTTATCCTAACCATAACAAAAGCAAGAGATTTCTGAGACCCTATTTTTAAATTTTGCTTGTGTAAGTTAAAAACAATTTTACACTAATTCTTCCGATTAGATCGCCTATATCAAGAGGACTTTAAGCGAATCCACTGTTCAGTACAAGCCTAAACTCTAGCCTCTTGAATGAACAGAGAACTACACCGATTTTATTAAAAGGGAAGTATCTTAAAGAGTAGGTAGAGGATGCACGATGTGTATATCTATTCTCGGAGCCTTGATGATAGGATGTGTGCTAATATGAACATTGCTGTGGAATTGCATTTTCAATATTACACTACTCTAAATTACTGGAACACAGTATATGAAATTCACCGTCACGTGTCGCAAGTTATTCTTACTCATAATTGTAATGAAAAAAAGAGTTTAACCTATCATAATTAAGGACATCATTATTAAAGGCTTGGTTAAGGGAAAAAATATGAAAATATGATAAAAAAAAAAAAAAGATAAATCTTAAAGGATGTGAATGATAATAGCAGTCATCATAATCAACACAAACATCATCATCATCATTGAGGTCGTCGCCGATGTTATAATAGTAATAATAATAATAATAATAATAATAATAATAATAATAATAATAATAATAATAATAATAATAATAATAATAATAATAATAATAATAATAATAATAATAATAATAATAATAATAATAATAATAATATAATAATAATAACAACAACAACAACAACAACAACAACAACAACAACAACAACAACAACAACAACAATAATAATAATAATAATAATAATAATAATAATAATAATAATAATAATAATAATAATAATAATAATAATCATAATAAGGGAGAGGGAAAAGAAAAACAAGAACAGGAGAAAGAAGAAGAAGAATGAGGGGGAGAAGGAGGACGACGAGGACGTGGACGAGGAGGAGAAGAAAAAGAAGAAGAAGAAGAAGGAGGAGGACGAGGACGAGGAGGACGAGAAGGACGAGGAGGAGGACGAAGACGAGGACGAAAGAAGAAGAAGAAAAGGAAGAAGAAGAAGAAGAAGAAGAAGAAGAAGAAGAAGAAGAAGAAGAAGAAGAAGAAGAAGAAGAAGAAGAAGAAGAAGAAGAAGAAGAAGAAGAAGAAGAAGAAGAAGAAGAAGAAGAAGAAGAAGAAGAAGAAGAAGAAGAAGAACAACAAGAAGAACAACAACAACAACAACAACAACAACAACAACAACAACAAGAAGAAGAAGAAGAAGAAGAAGAAGAAGAAGAAGAAGAAGAAGAAGAAGAAGAAGAAGAAGAAGAAGAAGAAGAAGAAGAAGAAGAAGAAGAAGAAGAAGAAGAAGAAGAAGAAGAAGAAGAAGAAGAAGAAGAAGAAGAAGAAGAAGAAGAAGAAGAAGAAGAAGAAGAAGAAGAAGGAGAAGGAGAAGAAGAAGAAGAAGAAGAACAACAACAACAACAACAACAACAACAACAACATCAAGAAGAACAAGAACAAAAAGAAAAAGAAGAAAATGAAGAAGCCGTTACTCCTGTTCTTTGTTCATAAGAAATACATTTTAAAAAAAAAATAGTTTTTTCGTTGACACATTGAAGAATAGATGTATAAACAAAAAATCATCAAAAAAATTATTTTCAGTGCAAAATAAGTTAAACAGGATAACTCCCGAATCTAATGAAGAAAAAAGTGTTTTGTTTGTTTTGTTTTTCAACTTCAAGAATACGCAAAGAAGATGTAACACTTTAAATATAAACCTAGAGGGTGTATTTTAAAAAAATAACGTGTAAATATAATTTAACAAAGAAAGCAAATACCTAAAATGAATGAACAATTTTTAACACAATCTTAGCAATGATGAACTTGCTTTCAGGTTGTTCTAAAGAGAAATAAAAGTAAACTCTTACCTCTTATATTTGGTGGTGCATTTGATAAATCTTCCTGTCAAGTGAAAAATCAAGTTTTCAAGAGAGATTAGAAATAATGAGGCAGCTGGAAAATCATTTGATTTAATTCACTAGATTGTCAATGAAAGTAAAACTAAAATAAAAGAAGATAACTCCATATTCAGATATGATGGTAGCTGGTGTTTTACTATCATGGCTGTAATAATTTCTTTAACATAGATTGACATTAAGTTTTAAATAATTGTCACATATATCTGGCGAAATTCACGGAAGACCCACATATAGTGAGGGCTAGTTTTGATACCAGTGGAATTTTAAGCGACAAGATTCTTTGACAGTTTAAGTGTAGAGAATCTAAACTATATAGAAGAAACTCAAAAAAAAAGCAAGAAAGTAGCATTACAAAATCATCTGGGACAGAAGCATGACTAAAACTTCTTTGGAAATCATTTTCAAAGTCAGGCTGCCTTCAAGAGCATAGGGGAATATAATGGATAGCGTGAAGGGGCGTAACTGATATATTTGATCTTCATGAAAATTTTCGAGGGTATTACCCTTGTTTCATTATTGACTTCCATCCCTAAATTAGCTCTTGAAAAAACAGCTACTGAATGATGTAAAAGTGGGCTGGAAGGCTAACTTAATTTATACTATTGGGATTATCAATTCAATTTTTTAGTTGCACCATTGTTTTATAAAAATATGCAATCAATTAAATATGTTTGCTGCTAACTACAATATAAATAAAGAATTATGTGTAAATCATCAGTAAAAGTTTCTCAACTTTGAAGTCCACATTTTTTTTTAATGAGATTATTTTCTTTTTGTTTCTTTATACAGTTCGACATAAGTTTAAGGTAAAGGGCTCAATTTTGTTTTTGAAATGGTCCGGTAAAATTGAAACTCCAAAAAATCTATATATTCTTTTTTTACCAGCTCTTTATTCAATTAAATGTGTATGGTAATGTTTTCAATCCTCTTTTTAACTAAAAAAATTGGTCTGAAATTCACTCCCTGGTCTAGTTAACATAGATTAATTCCCAAAGACAGTTTGGCTAACCGGTTGGACACTTGAATTTAAAAGTAAGAATTTTCAGTTTGATTTAAATTTATGGTTGCACAGCATTAAGACACATAAGTTTAGATCAACATTACATTAAATCAGTCTTGGGCCTTTTCAGAGAAATGTAATAATTTACGCAATAAAAGTTGCCTAAAGTGTAAAATGAAATAAAAGATCCTTTCACTTTTAGTTCAGACACTGTTACTGTACACAAGTTTTGGTTGATAATTGCTCTTTTGAACACATTAAAACTGAATAAGTGATAGTTAGCAAGGAATATTTTATTTTGATTGTAAATCTTCATTAACAACTCAAAATAATGAGTGTAACATTTGAATATTCTTGACCAAAAAATGAATTGTAGAACAAGTAATAGTTATCAATGGTTCAGCTATCTGAGGAGTAAACTTTAATCTTTCTAATAATTGCAATACCTTGTTTGGTTTTCTCTGATGTACAACAACAAAAGCTGCCTCCCATTTTTTCAGGGAACACCGCAGATCTTCCAGTGATTCTTTATCCGACATACTGGACCTGAAAGATCAAAATTGATCAATTAACTTATTAAGATGCAGGGGTAGCAGAAAATGTTTAAAAAATGTGAAACAATATAAAATAGTCATCTAAGCTGTATGAGTTGTTTCAAAAGTTGAGATTAAGCTTTTCTATGTTCATTAGCCATGTGGATGATGCCCAGGTTTATCCATTTCGCCTGCATCCTACATGGGTCCCCTTCATGCACAGTTTCTTTAATTGTTCGTTTTCAGTGTAAATATATCAAATGTGCAATGTTACACATTGAATCTTTGTACTCTCAATTTAGATTGGACACCATGCCTAAAGTTTTGTGTGTGCACTATGTGAAAAAGCTGTCTAAATCCAACAAAGATGATTCAGATTACAGAAATTTGATTATCAAGTTCTGCTTCAAGTATAAGTGATTTTTGTCACTTTATCTGAAAATTGTGGGTATTCAACAGTAAAAGACATCAATAGACTCATCCTTTTTGAAATTGAGCATTGAAAATCCTTAGAGGGTTCTTTTGGGTGAAATACAAACTATATGCTTAGACCTCTATGTAATAACAAACCACTCAAGTTACATTATTGGAAAAATGCAATCTATTTCATTTTGTAGATAATTAATCCAATGGGTTAAAGGGCATTTTAATTCAGATTTTAAGCAAACTGTTCATTAGAATGATGAAATTCTTTAAATTTGCTACATGAAAGGATGAAATGGCCAACTAATAACAATGATTTAAATAAATTTAGCAGAGCTTAGCAATTCTAGGCAGATGACTATGGGTTAAGTAGCAACTAAAATATTAAGTTGTCATAATTCAAGTTAAATGAATGGGAGTTTTTTGAACATTTTCAAAAGCAATTAGATAAAACAAATTTTAAGACAAAAATAGTTGACTTTGAGAGAACTTTTCTAATTCTATGCATAAATTTGTTCAAAGTGAGTCCTGGATAAAAGTTCTGAGAATAAGATGCCACAGAGTGATAAAATTTATTTCTAATTGTTGAATGGCAACTGTTACGCTGATGATTGCCAGGTCAAAAAGTAAGTATCTTTAGAAACCCTTACAGACTTTTTCATGCTAAGGAATGTACTGCATAAAAAATAGAGGCTTACCCCTCCATGTGGTCTTTTAAAAGAAATTATTTAATACTTAGTTTGAAAAATATATAATGAAACCACACTGAAAACAGTGAGAGCAATTGCCCAGGCATTTTTATTTGCAAAATGAAGTCAAATTTCCAAATTTGCTAGCTCATTTTTTTTCAGATGAGTTAAAAACAAATTCAGTGAAACTATATTTAAAAAGTCACAATCCCCCATAGTTTACAAGTGGTATTCAACCAAGTAGTCATATTTCTTTTAATGAAATGGACTATATTACTATAGTATTAGGTGTATTTTTCAAACAAAATGTTAATGCTAAGGTTAATGTTCATCTAGGCAGTATTCATCAAGGAATTTTTTCATGGATATTATTTTTGCCGAGACCCAAGTACATGATCTGACTTGCTTTGCCAGTTAACTTGACAAAGCATATATATATGTTCTAATTCTTTGACCAGGAATTCATGTAAAGTAAATTCTGCTGTCTCTTGTATTCTTGGTGATTAGTTAAATAAAATTTCATTTGTTAAAAATTTCAGGTATTATTGTAGTTATC
>JAWDGP010005302.1:330000-435000 GCA_033675545.1 Elysia crispata | reverse complement strand
TCTCTCTCTTAATCCCAAAATTTCCATCTCTTTTTCTCTCTTACTCCATTCTCTGTCTCCATCTTAATCTTCTTCTTCTCTTTCTCTTTTCTCTTTCTCTTTTTCTCCCAATTTCTCTCTCCTCTCTGTCTCCTTCTCTGTCTTCCTCTCTCTTTCTTTCTAACCTCTCTATCCTTACTTTCTCCATCTCCCTCTCTCTCTCTCTTTCTTCCCTCTTTCTTTACCTGCGTGTCTCTGCCTCTAGTGAAAGTGAATTTGGATAATTAAATGTATAAAATATAATATTAAGTGTATAATGTTGAAATTTCAGGTTACAGGTGATATCGTCTATTTCTTTAAATTTTCTTTAGTACCTCGAGGCTTTTGCAAAACAATACTACGTTACATCTGGGAGTCTTGCAAAGAGTTATATAGAAATTTAGATCTAGACAAGTTTTCAGTGCAATATTTTTACTATGCATATTCGACTTTGCAAATACCAAATGCAAGCAAACTTTATCTACTGTTGTCCGTTTTTAGTGTAGAACGAGGTGTATAAATTCATAAACGATGGACTAAGCCTATGTATATCTCTTTAATCTTTGGTCTAAGAGTGCCAGTTAATTAAGGTTTGTAACTCTCGCTGACCTTTTTTAAGAATATCATCTATTGCGATGTCTTCATTTTCATCTTCCTGTTTCCGCGTTTTGGACTATCAAGGATCCATAACCAAACTGATTTGAGAGCAAAAGGAACAAACTTATGCATCGCGAACATTAATATACAAGCACACATGGAAACGGGCAATTCGCACTACGCATTGCACAAATTGCATTGAACACTTCGCATTAAATACATAGTCATGTGAACGTGCTTTAAGGCTCAATAAGACAAAACAGGTTACATATCTAGTTGCACGATAAATGTTCCGCTCCCCCCCCCCCTTTTTACACACACACACCCCCCACCCCACCCCCAAAAAAAAAAAAAAGGAAAGATTACCTCTGTCATGAGCTGTTTCTCTCAAAGTGATCAAAAACTTTGATGATACCGGAACGTTTGAAATGCCTGTGCTGATATTGTGTTAATTTGAAGGTTGTTCTCAGTGTGTATCAGTTGGTGTGGCCATGTTTCCTATAGAATCAGCTGGCAAAAACTGAACACTCGTCACGAACACGAAAAGATTGCATTTACTTTTAATAACTACGCAGGAGGGACTGAGGTTTTATCACAATGCTTCACTTTCTTTTTGCTGCCGACACTCCACGGATAAACACACAGCCCCTTTCTTTACAGGAGAAACAAAAAGCTCAAATCTAGCTTAGAAAGACGTCCGGCGTTACTACGACAATATGACCAACAATATCATCTTCATTCGTTTGGTAATAATTTATTATTATTATTATTATTATTATTATTATTATTATTATTATTATTATTATTATTATTATTATTATTATATCATTATCATTATTACTATAATGATCATCATTATCATAATCATCATTTTTACTTCTACTATTACTATTACTACTACTACTACTACTACTACTACTACTACTACTACTACTACTACTATTACTACTACCACTACCACTACTACTATTACTATTACTACTATTACTATTACTACTACTACTACTACTACTACTACTACTATTACTACTACTACTGCTGCTGCTGCTACTGCTACTGCCACGATAATTGCGACTATTGCTACCTTTCCACCACCGCTACTACCAGCACTACAACTACTTCTACAACTACTACTGCTGCTGTTGCTGCTTCTTCTATTACTAGGACTGCTAGCATTAGTACTTCTACTACAACTGCTACTATTACGTCTTGAAATTTCTGCTTTTTTTTTTTACTGACGCCTCCACCATTGCCACCTTCCACTCCCGGTTCCTTTTAGAACAGTAATGGGAGCCTAAAATCCTTTTAATGATCTGATCAGAATGATAGACTAGTTTTAGTGACATAGAATATCAAATTCCCAACGCCGTGTGATCATATTTATGGATGCACTTAGCAGCTAAATGTTCTGTTTTATCTTATTGCATAGATTCCATGCTGGCATCAAAGGCAAAATTAATTCCCATGCTTGGAATGACACAATCAACCCTTAACATTTTCAGGACGGGCCAAAGAGACTGCTCCGCCCCGGACTCTATAGACCAGCCAAAAAAAGCTAAGTTGAATTCGTTATTCATCTGTTTTTAAATTAGATGGAATTTGCTGTATGTTTTAGCATCACATAAATCTTAACTTTCTTTTGTAAATAGAGGGATTAAGGCTATTGCCTCAATTTTTTTAAATCACTCTAAATAAACTAGACTCGGTTTTGGGCAATTCATTACATAATATCCGCACGTTATTCATTCAAGATCAGCCGTAAATGCATCCTGCTCCTGTCCTATCTTTGTTTGGTACTTTACCCGTCTGTAAACTTTTTGCCTCTGTATTTTTTCCCTATTATTTTTCCGTGTGGCATATCCAAAAAAATTTTCCACATTCGCCCTTTTGACAACAGTAAAACATTTTCTAAAGCGGTCACAGCACAACGCAACATATTATTCTCTGTCTTAATTCCAATCACTGTCCTGCCTCTTTTTTTTCTGTTTTACCCTTAAACTTTGATTTGCAATCATGTGAAGATCCTTCCTTGTTTCATACCGCTTTCTTCTTTATGGCCCGAAGGTTCAATGCTTTTAACAAATTATCTGTAATGAACGCAGTTTGAAAAGTGTATATGTATGTGTGTGTGTGTGGGGGGGGGGAGAGGGGAAGGGCGAAGAGGTTATTTTCTAGGTTGACTTCGTACATTGCGGCTGATTTGTATAAAATTTGTGAATTTATTTTACATTTTACTTATGAAGCGAATCCTTTTTCCCAAGAACTCGTGTTACGTTGTGCGAAACAGTTTTGTTTCCAAGTAGATAAGACAAAATGTCTACAATGAGTAATTAAAATCGTTTACATAAGAACTGATGCTAAGGATGCAAATAGTAAGAGGGGTGGAAAATTCTGGTGAGAAGAAAAAAAAAACACAGGAAATGCAAAATGGAAAAAAAAATGTTTCACGTCAAAATGGTGCTTCGGATGTCCTCTAATCTCTGATTTCTAAACAGAGCTCATGATCTAAATGATCAGCTGAAATTCTATGTGAAGTGGCAAAGTATAAAACTTTGACTAAAATCTTGTGTGTATACCCTCACCCTCTGACTTTAAAACCCATGTAGGCCTAATTTGTTGCAAATATCACCTTTTAAAAAAATTTACTGTAATGAGAAGAAAAAATCTCACCCTAAATACTTGGTGTCAGTTCAACGTCTCGAAAACTCACCTCTACATCATGAACACTGTCCGATGTTTCAAAACTTACTTCTACACCATGAACACTGTCCGATGTTTCAAAACTTACTTATCAGAAACATTCACCCACGTTTCAAAACTTGCTTATTCATCGGAAACATTGGGTTTGTCCGATGTTTCAAAATTTACTTATTTATCAGAAACATTGGATTTCAGTCCCACGTTTCAAAACTTACTTATTCATCGGAAACATTGGGTTTCAGTCCCATGTTTCAAATCTGCTTATTCATCGGAAACATTGGGTTTCAGTCCCACGTTTCAAAACTTACTTATTCATCGGAAACATTGGGTTTCAGTCCCATGTTTCAAAACTTGCTTATTCATCGGAAACATTGGGTTTCAGTCCCACGTTTCAAAACTTACTTATTCATCGGAAACATTGGGTTTCAGTCCCATGTTTCAAAACTTGCTTATTCATCGGAAACATTGGATTTCAGTCCCATGTTTCAAAAGTCATATATTCATCGGGAATATTGGGTTTCATTCCCATGTTTCAAAAATCATCGGAAACATCAGGTTTGTCCTATTTTTTTTTGTTTGTTTGTTTCAAAATCCACTTATTCATCGAAAATATTGGGTTTCAGTCCCAAGTTTCAAAATCCACATATTCATAGGAAATATTGGGTTTCAGTCCCAAGTTTCAAAATCCACATATTCATAGGAAATATTGGGTTTCAGTCCCAAGTTTCAAAATCCACATATTCATAGGAAATATTGGGTTTCAGTCCCAAGTTTCAAAATCCACATATTCATAGGAAATATTGGGTTTCAGTCCCAAGTTTCAAAATCCACATATTCATAGGAAATCTTGGGGTTCAGTCCCAAATTTCAAAACTGAAATATTCATCGGAAACACTGGATTTCAGTCCCATGTTTCAAAAGTCATATATTCATCGGAAATATTGGATTTCAGCCCCATGTTTCAAAACTCACATATTTATCGGAAACCTTGGGTATCAGTCCCAAGTTTCAAAATCCAAACATTCATCGAATACATTGGATTTCAGTCCCTTGTTTCAAAATCCACATATTCATCGGAAAAACTGGGTTTCAGTCCCAAGTTCCAAAACCCACATATTCATTGGAGACACTGGATTTCAGTCGCATGTTTCAAAAGTCACATATTCATCGAAAATATTGGGTTTCAGTCCCGTGTTTCAAACTTACGTATTCATCGGAAACACTGGGTTTCAAACTCATGTTTCAAAACTTACATATTCATCAGAAGCACTGGGTTTCAGCCCTATGTTTTACATGTTTCAAAACTCACTTATTCATCGGAAACACTGGGTTTGTCTCAATTTTCAAAACTCATCTGAAATATGTTTCAGTCCTATTTTTTTTTTCGGTTTCCACATATTCATCGAAAACATTGGGTTTCAGTCCAAAGTTTTAAAACTGACATATTCATCGGAAACGGTGCGTTTCAGTCCCATGTTTCAAAACTCATCGGAAACGTTAGGTTTCTGTTCTATTTTTTTTTTTGTTTTTGTTTCAAAGCCCACTTATTCATCGAAAACATTGGGTTTCAGTCCCAAAATACAAAATCCACATATTCATCGGAAACATTGGGTTTCAGTCCCAAAATACAAAATCAACATATTCATCATATTCATCGGAAACATTGGGTTTCAGTCCCAAAATACAAAATCAACATATTCATCATATTCATCGGAAACATTGGGTTTCAGTCCCAAGTTTCAAAACTGACATATTCATCGGAAACACTGGGTTTCAGTCCCAAGTTTCAAAACTGGCATATTCATCGGAAACACTGGGTTTCAATCCCGTGTTTCAAAAGCCATTTATTCATCGGAAACATTGGGTTTGTGTCCCAATTTTAAAGACTGACATATTCATCGGAAACAGTGGGTTTCAGTCCCATGTTTCAAAACTCGTTGGAAACATTAGGTTTTAGTCCTATTTTTTTTTGTTTCAAAAGCCCCTTATTCATCGAAAACATCGGGTTTCAGTCCCAAGTTTCAAAATCCACATATTCATGGGAAACACTAGGTTCAGTCCCATGTTTCAAAAGTCATATATTCATCGGAAACATTGGGTTTCAGTCCCAAGTTTCAAAATCCACATATTCATCGGAAACATTGGGTTTCAGTCCCAAGTTTCAAAATCCACATATTCATTGGAAACAATGGGTTTCAGTTCCATGGTTGAAACTTCATATATTCATCGGAAAGACTTGGTTTCATTCCTATGTTTCACGTTTCAAAACTCACATATTCATCGGAAACATCGGGTTTCAGTCCCACGTTTCACATCGCACTTTTCAATCATGAACACCTGGTTTCAGTCCCATGTTTAAAATCGACACTTCTACATCCCAAACACCGAATTTCCATCCAACCTTCCTCATTGCACAGCTACACCATGAATATTGGGTGTCAGTCCTATGTTTCAAATGAGACATCCGAAACACTGTGTTTCTCCCCATGTATTTAAAAATGCTACATCCAAACACTAGGTATGTCTCATGATTCAAATTGCACTAATAAATCATAAACTCTGGGTTTTCCATATTTCAAATCGCACTTCTACATCATGAACATTGATTTCAGTTCCATGTTTCAAATTGCACTACTACATCATGAACATTTGGTTTCAGTCCCATGTTTCACATCGGCACTACTACATCATGAACACCCGGTTTCAGTTCCATATTTCAAATTGCCCTTCTATATCATGAAAACCTGGTTTCAGTCCCATGCTTCACATCAGCACTGCTACATAACACTACTACATCATGAACAGCGGGTTTCAGTTTCATATTTCACATTGGCACTACTACGACATGAACACCGTGTTTCAGTTCCATGTTTCAAATTGCACTTTAACATTATGAACACCGGGTTTTAGACCCATGTCTCTCGTCGGCAATACTACAACATGAACACCGTGTTTCAGTTCCATGTTTCAAACTGCACTTCATCATGAACACCTGGTTTGTCCCATGTTTCACATCGGCAATACTACGTCATAAACGCCTTTTTTCAGTCCCATACTATTTATCGAAACCTTACATCATAAAGTTCACAAAATGAATGGAACTCTTGTTTATAATACAAGTGTTTGAAGATGACATTTATTTCGTACACCTCCATGCGGGTGGCAGTTTGGTCTGTCTGCTATCCCCTCTGCAGTCTCTTTCATAGTACTCCTCGCATATTCCATACAACACAATCAATGTATCAACAGTGTTGGTTTATATTTTTGTTAAATTAATAACGAATATTTCTATTTAAAAAGCTTTTTGAACTCGGCGAAGAAAATTTATGAGGAAAACAAGTGCCTTGCATTTTTAGAATTGTGGCATTGTCACTCCCTGTAATCAAACAATCGATCCACTCTTAGACCTAAGTGTGGTGGCGAAATCTGCGCAGAGAACTGTTGCCAAAGAGTGAGCGCCTCACCTGAACCAGCCAGGATTCGAACACCGGATCCTCTGATACCAAAGTCGAGTGTCTACCTTTGGATGCTTCTCAGAATTTTTTTTTGTTTTCTTTATTATTTAGTAGGCACGTCTTTGTTGCAATCATTTTACATTATGTTGATGAATAAAATTAACAATCTTTTCCCCGATTCCTGAACAAATTCTTGATATATCCAACTGCATGTCATAATTGTGCGATTTTTCTTTCCTCAGGCAAAGTTTGTGGACATGCATGGAGTTGGGAGTATGCAAAGTTTTTTGTTTGCACTAATCATTTCATTGTTTACATTGCGCAGTGAAGGTTTTAACCTTTAATTCGGTGGATGTTAATTTCGATAAACTTTATTTCCAGGTAACATGAGACCCTGCTTCTTTACTGTGATCAAGATTTCTGTACTTTAGTCACTATTTATAGTCCCAATACCATTATTTTCTTTCCTGTACGTTAGACCTCCTGAGAAGATGTTCAAACCTATCTCAAAGCCCTCATCAAGCCGCATAGATTTACTTGCATATTTTTTCCTTATTCTATACATCTCTCTTAATATTTGCTCTTAGGATGATAAGAGTTTTATTTTCGCATTCATTTTCGTTCGTTTGATTTGGATATGATTGGCCGTTTACTTCTTATAAATATATGTATGTATATATATATATATATATATATATATATATATATATATATATATAAATCATTGTGTATATAATACTTAAACGACTCAATGGTTTTTGATTGCAGTTGTTTAACATTATCCAAAACAAAATTTCCTCTGTGATAAATATAATCTCATTTTATTTTATCTTATCAACTCTTCAATCTTTTACATTTTTAGTCTTCATTCCATATATGTAAAAAAAAAAAAAAAAAAAAAACGCAAAACAAATGCAGCTCGAGGATGACATATCTTGAGAATCTCATGCATTGGAAGCCATTGTAACACGTCATATGCATTGCACGTTTTAAAGGTGTAATAATTTTTCCTTTCGTATTTTTCCTTTGAGGCAAGATTTAAATCTGGAATCAAGAAATTAAGGCAAGGAAATAATGATAAACAAAAAAGAGCAGGAACTTCTTTACACACCACTTGATGGAAAGCTGAGAGTTGAAACATGAAAATGTGGGATTATTCTCACGTCATGTAAATTGGGATACTGTTTATGACAGCCTGCATGTAAAGAAATACATTTCATGGGAAGGAGAAAGTTGAGAAGTCGAACGAGACGCAAGTAGGACTCAACTGAACTAAATAGAAATGTCTCCTGCCTGCTACTCAAAAATCGGAAAATAACCAAAATATCGTTATGAAAACAATACAAAAATTTTTTTTTGCAAACTTGGTGAACAAATTTAATCAAGCCTTTTCAAACAAAATTCTTCTGCTTTGTCCGAGCGCTGTGAGTTCAACTGAGTTTTGGTCAATGCCTAGCCTTAAGCTAGAAGGAAGATGGGCATCAACAAAACCATAGTGCTTTAAGTAACATTTATTCATAAAAAAGCATTAGATTGAACTCCTGCCTCGACCATAATGGGTTCCAACTCCCATGTTTCACTTATAAAAAGTGATATGACTGTGTATTTGGAGATAACGTGTATAACCATGATTGTTGTCCAAGGATGGCATTGTTTTTTTTTTTTTTTGGTTTTTGTTTGCTTGTGCTGAATGGTTCAGTCAGTGCTTGGCTGTTTGTCTTTAAAAATAACCTATGCTTGCCTGCTACTTCTCTTTTAGCATTGGTTAACACAAGTCTACCCTCTCTTCCTATTTCTTGGTACATTCCTATATTGTGAACATAATTATCCATAACGTTTCCTTTTATCTTTCTCTTTCTCCGTATTTTTCTCTGTGCCCTTTGCTCAAAAACTCACACTATCAGTCACGCAAGACATTTCTTGTAATTCCCTTTGTTCTATTATCCATCGATTCCACCTCTACTCCCTTCTTAACCCCTTCTATCTTCTATCTCCAAGTTTTTAATTCTCAGCTGGACTCTACTTTCCAACTCAACTTTGGTTTCCAGATCCTATTCCCCCCTTTCAATTAGCTTCGAGATCTTTTTATACCTTTTTCTTAGTCTTTGTCTTTAAGAGGTGAATGAGCAGAGGTTTCACTGTGTTTTTCGCCCTTAACTTATTTTATTCCTTTCAAATAAAAATGTAGGGTTAAGATTTTTAAAAGAGAAGGCCCAGTTCTGAGATAACCGCTTGAAGTAGGCTGGGCTTGAATCACTTATTCAATCAGTGAATCAGTGAACCGCTTTACGAATAAAGAAAACATTATTTTAGTCTGTTTCCAATTTGGCCTCAAAACTAATTTGGAAGTTGACTGATCACCAACCAGTCAGTATTAAATATAAGTACACATTTAAACAAAATAAATTTGTGCTTAAAGAAAATAAAAAAAAAAAAACCACTTAACAGCGCTTCTATTACTCTTGTAGCGATGGAGGTAAAATCTGTTGGATAACTGAAACGTAATTAAAAGAAGTCTTATGCCGTCTAGAAGTTGTGTTCATGTAAAGATGTCCGAAACTGATCTCTAAACTCTATTTTTTAAACAAATCTAGTCATTATTCCTCTTAGGTTTTGGACAAAGACTTGCTAGAACAGGAAAGAAAACGTGAAAGTGTAATTTTGTATTGTCTTTGAGTTGTAGAAATCTATAAAAAGAGCTTTAGATATCAAGTGAACTGAAATTGTCGAATTGGTCGATAAATTCTTTCTATCCTTGCCGAATATGCACAGCAGCAGAAAAACTTACGCCTATTTCGCTCTCCTTAGTCCAGTCTAAAGCTCGTACCTACGCTGAAACTTTGTACTAACATAATTCTAGTGTACCGGAGTAGGTTTTATGACTAAACTATTCTCTACCTACGCCGGGAAGATTCTGGTGAACTTATCTTACACATGAATATTTTTCTAGATTTTGTTTTTCGACTTTTCGTTGGCTAAGCTTAGACGGGTTTCACAGAAATGAGAGTGATTTGAAAAGTTAGCGACCATAGTTGGGCCTCAAGTGGCAGTTCTCGTAGCTTTTAACTTGTTTCTTCTCAATGCGTCTACAGATACAGAACTTTGTTTTACTGTATTAAAAAGACACAACTTTGCTAAATGTTTATTTTGAGTTCCTGTGACATATCGCTTGCGGCTCTTTTCATTGTTACACAATAATCTATAAAATCTTGCTTTTCGAAACTCCCGAGAGATTCAGGGACTTATCTCTTTAACTTTTCTTGTCTTGAACTCTTTGCCTTTGTGTCTTTCTCCCGCCCTGTTTCTTTCTCTCGCTCTATTCTGCTGTCTATCTCTCTCTCTTTCCCCCCCCCCCCCCCCCCTTTCCTCCCCCCTCTCTCTCTCTTTCTCTCGCTCGCTCTCTCTTGCTCTCTCTCTATCAATCTCGCCCTCTCTCTCTCTCTCTCTCTCTCTCTCTCTCTCTCTCTCTCTCTCTCTCTCTCTCTATCAATCTCGCCCTCTCTCTCTCTCTCTCTCTCTCTCTCTCTCTCTCTCTCTCTCTCTCTCTCTCTCTCTCTCTCTCTCTCTCTCTCTCTCTCTCTCTCTCTCTCTCTCTCTCTCTCTCTCTCTCTCTCTCTCTCTCTCTCTCTCTCTCTCTCTCTCTCTCTCTCTCTGTCTCGTATATTCTTCGTATCTTAGAGATTGCGCTGCAGTCACTTCTCTAATTATTGCAACCCCTTAGGTTCTTGTGCCATCAAGACAGAGGGCTTTAGACCTAGATAGGAAAGGATCATACCCGACTACCACATGATCCTGTCGGCGATAAAACGCGAAATGTTTATTTTGTTGTTATTGTTTTAAAGTTTGGTTTTGTTAACTCAAGGAAACCCAATATTTTAAGTAATGTGTATAACATCTGGCATTAAAGTAAAGCAAACTTGAAATCAAAAGCATGAAAATTACTAATGAGTCATACTTTCATCATTTAGTTTAGAAAAACTAAAATAGAGCTGGAGGGCGGGAGATATTTCAGCTAGGTGGATGTTGGTTTAGAAACCATTAACTGAAAGGCTATATGATGTATAATTTATTTCTTTACAAGCGCTGAGTCTTTCATTTATTTAGTTTTATCTTTATTTGCTTCATGTGCTGCTTCTAGTAAAGATTTTATTGTCAGTCCACAATTTGTGGGTTCCTAATAAAGAAAAAAGTTTTTTCAAAGTCCATCTCGGTTTATATTTAGAAAATAATCCTCTTTTCTGTAGTTAGAGACATAATCTTTCTGTGCACAATTCATAAAGGTTTAGAAAATCAACTAAAAGATCTTGTACGCCACTAAAACAAATGTACATTCCTGAGTTTCCTCAGATAAGCTGTGACTGAAGAGCCCAGGCTAGCTACGAGACTTACTTCATGCCGTCTTCTTTACTGGTATGGTTTGCTAAACAGGGACATCCTTTTCTAAACGACACTGATTATTAAATGTTTATTTCATCCTAGTCTGATCGATCTGAGCCCAGAGAGTTTGTATCTGGATGACTTTAGGCGACCTGAGTTTGACGAATTTCACGCGAAGACGTCAGTGTTCGAGTTGGTCAGGGTAGGGTCCATTAGGCGATGACACCACCAGATATCTCCTGCAAGTGTCAAACTAAGGACCACCTGTCACTATGTCAGTTCGACAATTTAATGTCTGAATCATCAAGAGCTTTTTTAACAAGAAATATTATTGAACATTTCAGCCCTAAAATCTTATCCTGTATGTTGAACTTTTTGTTGATCCAGAAGATCATAATGCTATTTTCTGAAAGCTTGCATAGATTGTCATGGCAGCTGTATTGTTAATGTATCCATGGTGTGATCTCCACAGACTGCTTCAGTGTACTAAAAACAAGGTTCAAACTATTGATATACAATTCTTGTCACATCTCATTTAGAAAATTTAAACATATGTAGTGCCATAGCCTATTGTCTTTAAATTGTGCACCATAGAAACAAATAAATGAATTTTTTTAGATGAATTGTCAATGACTATGCCTGTGCGTCTTTTTTCCTTTGTATCTAAAATGGAATCATCTCGTTTTCAAGGGGTTAAAGCAACTAAATTTATATATTGGTAATCTGAAGTTTCCTTTCTAACACCATACAAGATTCGAAGTCTTGTAATTCGTTTTTTTATCTTTTGTTTTTTAGGAACCAGCTCGGTCATC
Source organism: Elysia crispata (assembly GCA_033675545.1). Classification (NCBI taxonomy): domain Eukaryota; kingdom Metazoa; phylum Mollusca; class Gastropoda; family Plakobranchidae; genus Elysia; species Elysia crispata. The sequence goes on along the minus strand of JAWDGP010005302.1, from coordinate 423,041 downwards.
TCTGGACAAATTCCACATTATTTCTGAACCGTCCAAGAGAATTTCAGGAGCGAAAATGGGACCGATTCATAGAATGGTCATGACAACTCAAATTTTTTGTATGTTCGACTCTCTGATAAGAATTAGTTTACAATGCTGCACTCTCTCTCTTTCTCACACACATACACACACACACTCTCTCTTCTCTCACACACACACTCTCCTTCTCTTTCTTTGATAAGAGTAACTTTACATTCCTGCACTCTCTCTCTCTCTCTCACACACACACTCTCTCTCTTTCTCTCACACACACTCTCCTTCTCTCTCTATCTCTCTATTTACTTTTGAATACTGTACTTATTTTTTCTCAACAGATGCTGGATATTACTGCCAACAAAGAGCCTTGAAAGAGATGATTCTATGCAAACCAAGAGATATCTGCTGAAGGCACTTGATCGAGGATGGACAGAAAAGCTAAATGCCCGCATAAGGTTCACTTGTAATAGATCTAGATGGTTAAATTTATGGCTACATTAGACTTTGACAAGAATTTGTTTAAAGACCCAGAACTTATTTGCGGAGAACTATGTGAAATGTTAATATTAGGCTTATCAAACGCTTCGTAAAACGAGACATGTTTTGCAAACGAAATTATTCTCAGCTTTAAATAATTATATGATTATTATAACATAATTTATGCTTTCTACATTCAGGACAAATATTATACCAGTTATAGTGATCACTCGTTTACTAGCTAAGTTCTGAGATTACTGTTAGTGGTAGACTGGGCTTGAAAAAATTCTCAATCAATCAATTAAACAATCTTTTATGAGATTCTCAACTTGACTTTGACTCTGATCCTGTTCTAGACTCCAGAGGGAGGGAGGGAGGGAGGGAGGGAGGGAGGGAGGGAGGGAGGGAGAGAGAGAGAGAGAGAGAGAGAGAGAGAGAGAGAGAGAGAGAGAGAGAGAGTCATTCTTGAATCAATCACGTATAATCTCGTATATCAATCAAAATTTATGCTGAGAGGGAATGCTGTAGCGGAGAGGATATTTAGAGATTTATTGGGGCTGTGAGACGTTCTTATAGAATTAAAAGAGAAAAGTTTGCTATAAAATCTTACATTGAAAGATCGTTTGTTTCGATTCAATCACGATATTGCGGTAACATTGGTTTACTAAATTCCGCTCGCTCAATTTTTGTTGTTGTTGTTTTGTTCGTTGTTTTTTGTTTTTTGTTTTATTTTTTTTTGTTTTGGGGGGAAGGAATAGGTAGGAGGTTATTTTTTTTTTTTTTAATATTTTGAAAATCTTACTACTAAAGACAGAGTGAATTGAGCTATGCGAGTTCCAAAGCCACCTTAAATAGAATCAGCTTTCCAGCACTTTACTTTAGAGTTACTTCAGTGAATATTATATTTCATTAGTTTCTTTTTTTTTATCAATTTTCTGCACCCGAAGTTTGGCTCCATCGAACTAACCTAGTAACTGTTTCCTGGACCATCGTAGAGGATATCAGAGGCAAAAACAGAGTGGGTCATGGTGGAACAGTCATGGCATCTCAAGCTTCAGGACAGCCGCTCGGACAACAGTAAGTGTACACTTATTGCCTTCGATTTCTTTCTCTCTGTCTCTGTCTCTCTCTCTCTCTCTCTCTCTCTCTCTCTCTCTCTCTCTCTCTCTCTCTCTCTCTCTCTCTCTCTCTCTCTCTCTCTCTCTCTCTCTCTTTCTGTCTCTCTCTGTGCTCTCTCCCTCTGCTAGAGATTTCATTATGAAGAGTCAAAAGAAATCAAAGGATCAGTTATCTAAAGAAATGAAAAATATAGTGGCTCAGAGGAATAACAAGGAAGAAGAGCCTGTCATATCGCAAGTTTTCCCCATTTAATTGTCAAATATTCCAGCATGCTCTGTGATTGAAATCCTGCTGATTACACTTGTGGCTTTCTTAATTTCTAATTTTTTTTTCCGCCCTTGCACGTTTGATCGTACTTAGCGTGTAACTTTTTAACAAATTCTTCTGAAGAACTTTAAATCCCTTTGATAATTTTAGAGTTGAACATGGTACACAAGCGACATGGAATCTGACTCATGGTTTTAAGCCCAAATTAAAAAAAAAAACCTTTTTGTGTCTGATCCCAAAGATATGTGTATCCTTGCCTCCTTTCAACACTCGGGTTGTTATAAGCAATACAGCCAATATTCTGACATAAGAACCCACATGAATACACATGATAATCACCAAATATATTAAATAGTATTAATAAAAGAAAAATGAATGTGAGAATTTATGCCTTTTTTTTTAAATACAAACGATAATCACCAAATGTTTTAAGCAATATTAATCAAAGGAAAAAGAATGTAAGAATTTATACCTTTATTTCCTCCAGGTATTGCTGGACTAATTTTGCACGTTTCGGTGGTGCGCTCCAAAACGTTATCTATCAACCTACAAAATGGAACAACTTCTAAGCTAGGAGGGACTACACACGGTGGACCAATCAGCTTGTAACACAATATGCAAAACGGAACAACATCTTAGATAGCAGAAAGTACACACGGTGGACCAATCAGCTTGTAACACAATATGCAAAACGGAACAACATCTTAGATAGCAGAAAGTACACACGGTGGACCAATCAGCTTGTAACACAATCTGCAGAATGTCACAACTTCTTAGATAGCAGAAAGTACACACGATGGACCAATCAGCTTGTAACACAACCTGCAGAACGGAACAACACCTGAGATAGGAGGCAGTACTAAAAGGTGAAATAGCCAGCTGGTAACAGAGACTTGAAAAGTTCATTCATGTCAATGTAGATTGAAAAGTACTTGCCTATTAGGGTGAAGCTGTGAAATGATTTAACTCTGCCATACCAGCCCAGCCTTTCGCAAAGGAGGTTAATCTGTACAGTTCTGCCTGATGGAGGTTCAAACAGTAAAATATTGCTGTGAATGGACTATACATTTGAATAGTGAGCGGCTATAGCTTGAGAGTAAAGCCTGCATTATTCTCGTTATTAATGTTAATCTCCATTTATTTTTAGTGCCATCTGCGGATGAGTTTTGAGATCCCACCTTTTAAATGTTCTGAACTTGTGAGGGCTGTTTTGAATATCAGCTGTAGGTGCTCAAACGTGTTATATCTTGAGAAAAAATTTGCTCATGCAAACCTTTGGCGATGATTGGTGTCTATTGAGACAATAGCTTTTACGCAGAGAGTAAAAAAAAAGGGAGAGAGAGGGCGGGTATTCGTGTGTGTGTGTGTGTGGGGGGGGCGGATGGTGGTTATGAAGGAGAAATGACACATCTCGCCTCAGAAAATTTTAATCGATACAAAGTTGAGTTAATTGTTTATTTGTCGTAGATGTTTGTTTTGTCTTTTTTTAATTCATCACATATCAGTCAGACGAGGTTTATGTGCAGTTCCCAATACTATTATAGTAACTATCCAGTGCTTGCGAAATTGATTCACTTAATATGACCCTAAAGAACACTAAAGATAAAATCCTTCGACTGCATGCAAGAATTCCTCTAACTTTAAAAGATCAATTGTCATTATCTTGCGCCAAGCAGCATTACTTTGTAGATGAAGATAAATATGGTGGAGCTTTAAATATAATTCTAGAGAAAGAATCACTTCGGCTTGGGTTATTTTTTCCTGCCTCTCGCGCTTCAAGACTGGTTTGAGTCGATCTTTTTTTTTTTTTTCATATGACATTGTGGAGTCTCATATCCTTGACTGTCGTTAACTAACTAAGTCTCTGCCAATCCTGAGTGGCAAGACATATTACTGACCCTTTTACAGTCAAACTTCGGGAGATAGAGAGGAAAGGGAGTGAGTGTATTGTGTGTGTATTGTGTGTGTATTGTGTGTGTGTGTGTGTGTGGGCGGGGATCCATAATTTCCGACACTGTAAGATAAGTTGGTTTACATTATATGAAAGAACTTTTCTTTCAAGAAGTGGTCTCAAATATTTATTCTAGACTGACCTGCTAAGGTGGAGAAAACTGTATCAAAAAACATTCTCGAGTGTGTAGTGCTTTGCGCCCCTATCTGCTCCGATGTCCCTTTTCACGCATTATCATAACCATCCATCGTTTTCAAGTCAATCTTGTCTACAGCGTTGCAAAATTTGCAGGAAAATGCTCTGTCATTGCTTTCTCCTCTTTTTCAGCCTTTTTTTTTCTGTTTTTGTCTTTGGTTATTATCTCCTGAATGTCTGCATATGTCGGCCTCCCTCTCTCTCTCTCTCTCTCTCTCTCTCTCTCTCTCTCTCTCTCTCTCTCTCTCCCTCTCTCTCTCTCTCTCTCTCTCTCTCTCTCTCTCTCTCTCTCTCTCTCTCCCTCTCTCTCTCTCTCTCCCTCTCTCGTTCTTATTTTTCTTTTCTCCTCGTATTTTTGCTATAACTTGCGAATGCAAACAGCTTTCCTCTGTTTGACATGAACAACAACAAAAAAGTTTTGAAATGTATACTGGTAAGTTAAGATTTACTTTATCCATACCTCTTGGGGAAATTCAAAATTGACATTCTGAATTTTATTAAAAATACATATAATAAAGATGAATATATATATATATATAAAGAAAAGAAAAAAACAACCAAAAAACATTCATATATAAAAGCTAGATGAATTCATGTTTCTATATAAAGCTATTATATTATATAGAGTAAGTAAACATATGTCTAAAAAAGTTTACCTCGTAAAGATTACGACGAATAAACAGAGTATATAAATAGTGTATTATTTTAAAATTACATCTTAAAGTTTAAATGAATTAAATGTATTCTATTATACATAAAATAAACAATAGTGTCAACGTTGAACAAGTTTGAAACAATACTCGTTCGTTAAATGACTTTTTCTGTTTAAAATTCCCGCCGAATACTATGTCTCCTTAAATGATTCTAGTGGGTAAAAGGCGACCAAATTTTATGAACGGAACCATTTTTCATTTTCAATATCTTATTTTTGAATGATTCTTCTGGTGACAGTGCTGAGAGTTTCTGAAGTGAATCACTACACGCTACGCCGGTCTACAGTGAGAGAACTGGTTATCGGTTACCAACATGAGTATCGCCCTTATCATTGAACACATTAATTATTACTCATTGACATTGTATTCTGTACATTTTATGGAGACAGTTTATGGTATCCGGTAGGATAGTGTTCATCTGGGTTTTATGTTTTTATTATTAGTATATATTGAATATTGTCAGGTGCATCAATGATCCAGTGATTGGTGATCTCAATCATATTTGGAGTGAGTTTCATGGTATTTTTGGCTTACCTCAGTCCGCACAGTGTAAAGTATTCTCCCTGGAATCTTGCTTGGATCTATGATTTTTTTCCCCAGTCGCTAGCTGTTGTTTTTTTTTTTACATTAGTGTCTGGAATGAATTTGTTTGCACGAGAGGTGCAAGTCTAATTAAACATTTTTCTGGCAATGTTTTTTTTTTCTTTTTTTTTTTAGCTATTTTTGAAAAGCGTATTTTGATTATAGATTTCAGATTCTAATTCACGAAATCTAAGCATCAAGTTTATTGGTTCCAGTTTTAGGTGGTATAATGCAAACTGTAGTCTTATGCGTGAACTTGAAAGCTAGAGACTTTTGACCTTTGCGCAGAAAAAAATATTTTGCTTCCATGGTAGATTAATTAGAATTAGCAGTTTTAAAGAGCAAGGTTTTAACTCTTTTCCAGATAAACTAATAAAGATCCACTGTAATTCGATTAAAAATAGTCTTCATCGAGAAATTATAAAGTCTAAATTCCGTTACACTAACGTCAGAAAAGCTTTACTTTTTGAAATTATAATCAGTTAATGATTGTTTTATATACTTTTTTGTAGTTCAATGAACCATACCCTACTGAAAAGGCTGATATGAACACAAATTTGCCCATGATATAATCTACGCATCTGTAAGTATCACCATTGTATTGGTAGGAAATACTTTCCCATAATGCATGCCCACCATTTTTCTTTTCTCTGCATTCTAACAGCACGTGACTAACCTGCACCTAACATCAGTCTGCTAGTACAATGGTGAATTTGAACAGAAGCGCTCCGTAACATTTTCTTAATCCTGAATAAAATAATTGGATAATTTTCAGATTTTGGAGGCCTTGGTAGGTAGGGGTAGGAGAACTAACGAATATCACCACCAGCGTCAGTTTTTGGCTTTTTTTTTCATCGGGAATTTGGAGAGAATTGTGATGGAGCGGTCAGTTCTGGTATTCTGGTATTCTTGTCATCTTTAGATGCGATTTTATCGTGCAGGTATTGGGTCTGTCTTGAATAATGACTTTAACCTGTCAGTTGCAGCAGCCTGTGTTTGAATCAAATCTTACCTACGTGGTTCCGTCGTGTGGTGCAAAATGCAGTTTTCCAGTCAATCGTTTCTGTAGAATTAGTCTTAGAAGTCGCACACACGTTCTGCACCACGATGCACCATCCTTGGCGATGCTTTATGATTGGGAAAATACTAAACCTTTGCCAAAATATCAAAGGAATAAATTTGCGAATGAGGCTTGTACTGGTCTTTTATCAAGTATGCGTTTGTATATTATATTCTACATTTTAGTTCTACTCTTTCAAACTTGAGGGATCTTTTGTAAGCCGTGTCTCGTACAGAACTTCTGGGTGGATGTTTGGTCCGACACGGCCCTTTTGGTCAATATTTGGAGAGCATCACTCCGAAAGCTGCTTGTATGTTACATCAAAGAGCAAAACATTTTCACTTGATCTTATTTCTATCGTGCCTATTTTTTTTTAAATGAATCAAATCCAGTACATGTAATTTGTAGGAATATTCTAAGCGTTGCAGCTATTGATTTGCTCTAGGCGTTGCAGCTATTGGTTTGTTCTAGGCGTTGCGAGTACTTGATGTGAATTTTAGAAAGTCGTTTATTCACCCCTTTTCTAATGGGTGAAAAAGTGGGAATATGTAATCTTGTTATAGAGTTTGAGACTAGCTATATCAAGATAAGGGTTTAATCCTGCGTGTATCACTTGATATTTGTCTCTCTCTTTGTCCCTCTGACTGTCTATATATCTGACTGTTTCTCTCTCTCTCTCTCTCTCTCTCTCTCTCTCTCTCTCTCTCTCTCTCTCTCTCTCTCTCTCTCTCTCTCTCTCTCTCTCTCTCTCAGCATCACTTATTTTTTTCTTGCGTTGGAATATGAGAACGGACGTGCTTGGTCTTGGTCATGACTTAATTCTGAAAATTTATGCTTTTGCTTTCTCATTCGGAATTGAAAGTATTGATATCTTATAAAGAGGCTTTAAGTTAATGCATAAATTTCCAACTGGTCTTTTATTTACAATTTATTTCCAATGCCTCTAAATTCACCGTACTTTCTATATACAATTAGAAAAGTGAAATTTTACGAAGTCTTATTTCTAACTCATCATCGTGAACCCATATTTAGTTCGACACAGTTTGACAAAGATACAATTATTTTATGATGTGGAAGTTGACATTTACTCTGTCTAGACACAATAGCTCGGATCACTGTAAAGTTGGAGCGTCCGGCCTGGTATCTACAGGAACAGTGTTTGTGGGTTCCGAGCCCCACATCGTCCGTGAGTTTAAGCCCTCGTTCTTGCAGTCCTCCCGTGCCTGACGGAGGCTGAAGCTTGAAATGCAAAAAGGCCCGAGATCCCAGTATTGTGGAAGGGCCATATCAAACCTTGGCATAATATTTTTAGCGACGCCGGAACCCCGATTAAGGGAAAATGCGTGTGTGTGTTACAGCTGCCAATTTTAATCTACAGCGTCATGTCATTTTCAGCTTAAGTTCATAATATACCACATCTCATTTCTAACTTTAGCATAAACCTGAGGCAAAAAAATCATTTCCCTGTAATAGAACAGTATTAAAAAGGCTAGCCATGTACAGATGACACAGAGTGAGGAATTGTTAAAGCTAAGAGTTTCTGTCCAGGGTGGTGTGATTGTGAAAGTCTTGTGGGCGATAAGTACCTAAACGATGACTGGCGAAAATGATTCAAGATTATGATCAACTTCTGTCTCAATTAGTGTCATCAATGCGTCTGTGTTCCGGATCATTATGTTGACATCTTGGAGGGATATAGACATCCTGGGGGTATATTAACATGCTGGAGATATTGACATCCTGGGAGTATACTGACTTGCTGGGGGTATATTGATATACTGAGGGTATATTGGCATGTCGGGGGTATATTGACGTCCTGGAGTATATTGAAATGCTGGGGATATATTGACATCCTGGTGGTATATTGAAATGCTGGGGGTATATTGACATGCCGTTTGTACCTCTAACCCTGCGTACATACCAAAAAATCGCTCGCCCGTTCACACCGCATCCCTTGTGCGGACCAGTAACTTTTTCTCGTCCGGCCGATATTTCAGCTCTAGAGCAGCACTAAAATTTCACGGAGTCTCGGCCGTGTGCAAAGTTATCAACCTATACCATTACCTGAGACAGGCTGGCGCCACAAGCACAAATTGACTTCGGAGACCTTATATCTCATACAAAATAAGTGTAGGGCGGAACAATCGGTCTCATGTTCCTAGAGACGATACATTTCATTACATGATTCAAGATGGATATAGTTCTATTGCATTTCCTACGAAGTAATTACACCTTGTGCTCTTGAACATATGATAAACATTGTAAACATTAAGTAAAATCTGTGTTGAGGTGATGGCGCTCCCCAGTTATTTTTTGTACAAATGTGATGAACCATACATTTTTATCCCACTGTATTCTGCCTACACCAAATAAAAGAAGCAGCTTCAGCTTGATATCCATTCTCGATATGTCATTCCACACCTTCCGATATTTCGGTGTGAACGCAAGGTTAGACATGTTTATCTGGATGACGGAAGACTGCGCCGGTTTTTATCCTATTGTAGTAAAACTTCAAAGAGAAGTGTCAACGATGCTAGCTTTGCTTGTTGGAATATTGCGCCGGTTTTAGATAGTCGAATGTTTCTCATTGATCGATTATAATTATTTTTTATTTAGGCCTGTTCGGACGCGAAACCTCTTCCGTCTGCCAACTATCAAGACTGTTTATTGCTACAACTCAAGGAATGAATTTTTAAAAGCTTATTTTTTTCAATACCTCTCCCGAAAACAGTCTTGATAATTGTTGCCCCCTGCTCACCACGGGGAGGTGGAAGTCGGATTTTGAGCAGGATAATGTTTGTTTTATTCTTGATTGCACATTGCACTGATTAAAAATGTAATGAATGATAAAATAATGTCTTGATAAAATAGTTGTTCACATTTTGGGTGGTAGAGACTTGAATGATATTCTTCGAAGAAACTCTTCTTGATTGATTTCTCTTTTCTGTACGCTGAGATGATAGCCTGTCTGGTTGCTTCTCGCTCGCGATGACGTCTTGCTTGGACCCTGCGCTCTTGAAATGCTGATCTGATTTTTATATTTGTCCGTAATTGTTCGTCGCCAAGCTTTTCCAAAAATAAAAATATATTTGGATGGGATGATGAGAAGTTCTTGGAAAACTGATTATGAAAACTCTCACATGCATTCGTTGTTCTTATAGCAATATCTTGAGAAGCCCAAAGCGTTGGAGGGTATCTTGCAGAATCCGAAATGTAGTTGTTAAAAACGTAGTCTGCAAACTTGCAAAGTAGATCACTTTTTGAGTCAGGACAATTGTTTATCACGACAAAAGCAAAGCAGTCTTCAACTTCATGGGGATCCAGAGCTGGGAGACCGAAGAAGGACTTAAGCCAAGTTGATGTTTCTGAGTTAGATTGGAATTCGGCTGCAAGTCCGATCTGTTGCAGCTTTCTGTGCCATGCTTGGCCTACGTGAAAGTTGCAGGCTTTGATTTTAGCATCTGGAAAGACATGTCCACAGGAAGAAAGCATGGCATCTTCCAAGTCAAAATGGAAAAACTCTGAATGGAGAGAAACATTTCTCTCTCTACACATGTCTCGGCATCTGCAAAGCACGGGTATAAGTAGCTTCCTTTTTGTTCGGTAGCAGGGCGAACACGCATGGTATGAAATGTCCATTCCGTGTGCCGTGAAATGTGTATAACTGGTAAAAGTAGCGAGGACAAAACTGAAATGTTCCATCTGCTAGGATGTCAGTTGACGAGGAAAGAAAGTTCAGATTCTCCACTGTAGTGGTTAAGCAAATCTGTAAGCTTTCGTCTATTTCCATAATGAAGTCGGAATCATAGTCTCTGAGAACAGAAAGTACTTCTCTTGTCTTTGGCAGCTTAGGTCTGGATTTCAGCCGATATTGGCGTACTTGGCGGGTCAAGTTGTCGAGGTCTCTGCTAGTAATTGTTGAAAATGAGGACACCACTGAGCACACAAGCTTCGACGGTCTTTCATTAAGGCTGTCCTCTGCTTTTCTCTTTATACTTGCACGGGCTGTCTGCATTTCTTTTGCATTAGTTGATGGCGCTTCGTGGTTATGCGGTTTTCCAATCTTGACTATATTCTGTTCGTTGCAGTCTGTAAGAAGGCTTGCCGGGCAATCTTTTTTAGTGCACCTGAACCGCTTCGACTTCTTGTTGACTTCTATCAATCTGTATGTGTAGTTGTTGAAGCGAAGACCCTTGTTTCCTCTCTCGGTGACAAACAGCTCCATGTTGACATCCAAGTCTTTCTAAATTTTTTCATCTCTGACGTCTCAATTTATACACAAACGCAGATTTCAAAGTGAGTTTGTCACAACAAAAAAAAAATAACTTGAACGGTTTTCAACGCCCGCTTAAACAATCCAAGTCTTTCTAAATTTTTTCATCTCTGACGTCTCAATTTATACACAAACGCAGACAACTTGACAACAACTTTAACGGTTTTCAAACACATATCGTGATCTCACAGTCAGAGCTATTGGACTTTACTATTTTGACATGTGAATTCTTACACTAAGCGCAATCGATTTTTATTCGAATAACTTTATCATCGAGGGATTAATAATCGAACGAAGAAAACCGGCGCAGTTTACTGAACACAAGGATGGCAAATTCGGGCGGCATGTTATGTAATCACGGATCAAACCGGCGCAATCTTCCGTACCCCGTTTATCTGTGTGTGTGTGTGTGTGTGTTTTTTGTTTGTTTTTTTTTCAAATATATACTTGTACTATAATCATGGGGCGTGCGATCTCTATTTGAACTTTTTTATAATACAGCTAGAGGCATTCGTTACAGATTCTTTTTTTAATGTACTTTTTTATGTACTTCACTACATTGTTTGTAAATTCATTCTAAATTTATACAATTTGTAGTTGTCATTTTTGTTAATGTTGGAACACATACAAACCCTATAGTTTGTAGACAGGGATAAATGTATTGAAGACAACTTTTTAACGTAGATTTAAACTCACTGTGTGATTTTTAACCATAATTATAAATGCCAAGGGTTGTGGTTGCTACATATTTCGAATTGATCGAATTTGTAAGATTTTGGACTTCTGTATGAAATTCCTCAGGGAAAACGTAGAAACGTAAAACTTGGGTAGAAAATGCAACCACTTAGCTTGTGAAACAAAAAATGAACCTTTCACCGACTCCTGTTGAACAGTCTCTCTTAAAGCTGCTAAATGCATGGGTACTCGGATATTAAAAACATTTTTTACTTTAAATCAAAAGTACGTTTGCCGCTAAACTACACTTCAACTGTTTTATGTGCATACTAATTTAATTTCATTTAATAGGCGTATGTGTTATTAGGGTAAATGCATAGTTTGTGTTAAACAAATTTTATTCTTATTACCTTTCACTTTACCACAAGTTGATATTATAGATTCGAGTCCCACGCCGTGTTTCGGGCAGTTTAGGGCAGTTTAGGGCAGTTTAGGGCCTTAACTTCTCAGTTCCTCACTGCACAACGAGGGCTTTAATCTGAGATCACTCTGTTGAGGACGGGCTGTATCAAACAACACGTTTTATATTTTCTTCTTGTGAAATCTCGAATTTTGCGAGTAAATGCACGCAATGCAATTTTCTTTTTTAATTAACTATGAAAATTATTTTACTCACAAAGAAACGACAATCTGGATGTTTTTGTTCATTGTATCTGCCCTACAGCATTGTTATAATTGCCAGCCATAGTAACTAGATCACTTGAGTAACCAAAAACATTGAAAAATATTGAATGTCTTATGTTTTACATCTCTTGTGATGTTACATGCACCACCTTACGCTATGATAGACCCCATTCATTTATAAAATTTGATTTTGTCTGAGAAAGCAACATGGAGAGAATGTTAGGCTTTAGGGGAATGTGGAAGGAATGTAAAAAGCTAGAAGTAGTGAGAGAGATGATAATGATGATAATGTATGTTTTCTTGTAACATGTCTAATAAAAATGTGCTAATTGACACAAATATTTACTTATTAATAGAATTTGTTAAAATATTTTTTATCTGAAAATCGCTGAAATTAAAGCTTGAAAAACGCTGTAGAAGTCAAAGTTCTGAACTTAATCACCGCGATGGCGTATTTTTTTTTTTTTTTTTTTTTTGTTATCAAGAAGTTTTCATATTAATCCGTCTAATAACTGCGGATTAAGCCACTTGGTTTTATTTGAGAAAAAGTATGCCTATCCGTCTAAATCCACTGAACACTTATTTGTCTTGCAAGTGTTTGAATGTTCCACGTTCTCTGACTGATTATTTTGTCATTTACCGCAAAGCTTTTAATGTATAATTATTTAATCGGCTTTTAAATATTTAGTTTTGTTCTTCTATGACTAAGTAGCTCAGATGTTAGATCTCTAGTCTCACAATGTGGCCAACCCTGGTCGAGTCACCTGATGGTGGACTAGTATCCCAGATAACTCTTATTTCTGGCGTAACCGCAAGTTTTTGTGCGGAGGAAATTTGTGAGCACAAAACTCAACCCCAAGTCGTATGATCTTGCTACCTTTCTCTGTGGTCTTTGGTCGATCTTTAACAATCATCTGCCTGACGGAGGCTACTTAGGCTTGGAAAGGTTTGGACTTGAATTTCAGACAATTATCTACAGCCTTTCCCGTGATCGCTTTTTAATCCAAGTTCATGCTAAAAGATTATTAGGACTTGTGAGTCTCGCTTAAGCAGGCCTGCTTTGTCTGAGGGTGTTAAAAAAGTTGGTATCGTATTGCTAAAATGTTAGATGAAATGGATTTCTCCCTGGAATACATGATTAGAATTAAACACTAGGCGAAAAATTGTTCATTTTGCCTTTTTATATTCTTATCTTTTTGTTTTAAGAGACTTTGTCTCCTATATTTTAATGTTTTAGAACTAGTTTTCTTTTTAGTGGCCAGTGTACCTAAAACTTGTTTGTTTGTTCTTTTGCTTTTGTTTTTGTTTTTTTTTTGCTTTTGTTTTGTTTGTTTATTTTGTTGGATTTTTTTTTTTTTTTTTTGTCATTTAGGACTGTTTTGTCTAAAATGGTAATTTTTATAACCTCAATGCCAAAACTTTTGGTGTAATGCAAAGGAACACTGATTTTGTATCTCCATCTTTCTTGGTGTATTCATAAAAAGATTCAAAGTTGGACTAGTCAGAGAATTGTGTAAAAATGCATGCAATGCGGCATGAACGAAGGATTTTATTTTTCCATTAAAAAACAACGCATCCACAAGTCAAATTTGTGATTCGTCCTTTTTCTTTAATTAGTTGTTGTCAGTCGGCAGATCATGACTGTAAAATCATGTTTTGAATCTTTTAGTTACTATGGATCAGGTATTAACAATCAGTTTGTTAAAGTCAAGCTCCAGGCACAATATAATGTCAAGCTAAGTGTCATATCCTATCGAGATTTGAATAATAACTATTATAATGAAACGAGAGTCTAAAAGTGCTTTCAAACATACTTTGGGTTTAAGAATAGGGAAAACACGCTGACCGGTTTTTAAGTACAGTAGGGATTTTTTTTCTTTTCTATTTCCCATTTGTACGAATTATTTACCGAGAACTCAACTCACACGTTTTGTTTTTGTTTGTTTTGATTTTTTTCAATGTTAGCTCTTGATCGAAAATTCTCACAGAATATCTGCTTTGTTTCGCGGCTTTATTTCTAGAGCTACTGCCCCGCGTAGCATCAGTCTCAATTTCTATCCAAATGCAGTTTAAGCGACGAGGGATCGAGATGCGTGGAAGGTCATGATCGCCTACACTAAAGAGCAAAGCACCTAATTGATCTAGCTATCTATCTAGCTATATTGCTATATTATTACCTATTGCTTTATTCATCTTTACAACTAGGCTATATAACATTATCAATCTGCTTTTTATCCATTACCTTTCTCTGTCTCCTCTTCGTATGGATAGATAGATAGATAGATAGATAGATATGTGTGTGTTTGAGAGTGTTTGTAATATTATACACATATATTTGTGTTTTTAACTATAATTATAATTACATTATTACAAGAGTGCCTTTCCCTCTCTCAATCCCTCCTAATTTTATCTTTCTCCTATCTCCTATCTCATTCTCTTTCTCTTTATGCTCTCTGAATCTCTGATCCTCAAACCCTCTAGGATAGTATTTATCAGCTGCCCCTTTGTTTACACCAGCTTGCTCGTGCACTGCTTCTCTCCAGATATCTCTTTACTATTTACCTCTCTCTCTCTCTCTCTCTCTCTGTCTCTCTCTCTCTCTCTCTCTCTCTCTCTCTCTCTCTCTCTCTCTCTCTCTCTCTCTCTCTCTCCACCTCTTTCACCACCAGTCTCCATCTGGCTGGCTGGATATCTACCTGTAAAACATTTATTTTCTTCTATCGCTCTATAAATTCCTTTCATCTATATCTTTCTGTACTGTCATTGATTCTGTTTCCCTGACAGTCTACATGTTTGCTTCTGTCCCAACAGTTCTCCCCTCTTTCTCTCTCTCTCTCTCTCTCTCTCTCTCTCTCTCTCTGTCTCTATCTCTGTCTCTCTCTCTCTCTGTCTCTGTCTCTCTCTCTCTCTCTCTCTCTCTCTCTCTCGCTCTCGCTCTCTCTCCCCACCTCTTTCACCACCAGTCTCCATCCTGTTTGTCTGGCTGGCTGGATATCTACCTGTAAAACATTTATTTTCTTCTATCGCTCTATAAATTCCTCTCATCTATATCTTTCTGTACTGTCATTGATTCTGTTTCCCTGACAGTCTACATGTTTGCTTCTGTCCCAACAGTTCTCCCCTCTTTCTCTCTCTCTCTCTCTCTCTCTCTCTCTCTCTGTCTCTCTCTCTCTCTCACTTTCTCTCTCTTTCTCTCCCTCTCAATGTGCTTCTCTCTCTCTCTCTCTCTCTCTCTCTCTGCCTCTATTTCTCTTTCTCTCTCTTTCCCTCTCTTTGAGTCCCCTCTCTATCTCTCTATCTAACAGTAATGTTGATCTCTGTCTGGCCGTCTTTGGACTTTCCCTCCATCTCCTCCCCTCGCCTCTCTCTCTCTCTCTCTCTCTCTCTCTCTCTCTCTCTCTCTCTCTCTCTCTCTCTCTCTCTCTCTCTCTCTCTCTCTCACTCCATGCCTATCGCTTTAAAGCGACTAATTCTGCTCAGCCATAATTATACCTTAGACCATGTAATGACAAGAATCACATGTATGTGTGAGTAATCCCTTTGTCATCATTTTTGGTCGGGGCAAACATCCAAATACATGTCATCAAAATACGGCTCGCAGGAAGAAAAGCTCCAATGTGATATCTACCCGTATATTTCCCTGGCAAATGTACTGTGGTATTGTGATATATATTTATATAGACTAGGGTTTTAAAACAGACTGCAGAGTTTGCAAAAAGCAAAGCTGAAAGATTGAGAGACAGAATAGACGAAGAATATTACTAATGAGTTTTTCAACGTTTGAGTTACTGTCGGGAATTATATCTTGCACTTTTGCCTCGTTGTGAACAAAATTGAAGAAGGGAGACATTAAAAAAAAGGTAAGTCAAAAGGAACAAGTGAGTGAAATGTCAGTGGAATATTCAGCATATTTTTCTGTACAAAAGATAGATAGTGAGGTAGACCTACTTCGTACATTCTGTCAATGATTAATGAATCTAAACCGTTTCGTTTCACTTTGCAGTCATTTCTCATACCATTGTACTATAAGTTATCGTTGGTGGCCCATAGTAGAAAAGGAATAGTTAACTAATTTGGTTAAATCAAAATCTACAGATTTTTTTAAACATTCATTATCATGCAAGTATAACTGCGCTGCGAGGAATTTCCGCACTGCAGTGCACTTTTATGCATTTAAAACGAAAATTCGCAGCTTTCTAATAAATGTTTGAAAGGATCTAAAAACAGATTAGGAAAGAATAGAATTAGTTGACTTCCTTTATTAAGTTCCTGCCAATACTATCCTAATGGTTTGAAGTTTGTTTCACAAGAAATATTGTGTACTTAAATATTGTTTATCTGGATTAAATCTTGAAAAATTCAACGTAGTTTCTAGTTTCGAATAGACAACGCACACATTTTTTAATTTGTTCTTTTTTCTGATATATATACACATAGATATAGAAGATCTTACCTTAAATTCTCTTTTTACGACACTGATGTTTTAAGCGGAGCACTCTGATCCATTATTCCGAACAACCAAACAAGAAAAATCCCGTTTTCCAGCACAAAGACAAAAAAGATGGGGTGTTTTTCCTCATCTGAAGACGATGAAATGTTACCGATTGTAGGGCCAGACGGCTCCTCCAGCACGAGCGGAAAGAGTGATGACCTGGATGATTTGTGGGCTTTGACACCGTTGGAAGATGAATCATCTCCTTGGGAAAGTAACAGAGATTTTTATAAAGAAAACCTGTGACTAATCAGCATGTTGATAATGAAGGAAACTTTGATCAATGGTATTTCGAGGTGTAGTTTGGTGGTGTTTTTTTTTTTTAATTTTATTTTATATTACTTTATATTTTGTATCTCTTTTGTATCAGCTACTTCTCTGTCTTGCCTCCATATTTATCTATCTGCGTTTTGTATCTCTCTCTCTCTCTCTCTCTCTCTCTCTCTCTCTCTCTCTCTCTCTCTCTCTCTCTCTCTCTCTGTCTCTCTCTCTCTCTCTCTATATATATATATATATATATATATATATATATATATATATATATATATATATATATATATATATATATATATATATATATATATATATATATATATATATATATATGCATCATATCTACCGGAACAAAAGTTAGAGCTAAAGAGCTCAATTACGTTTTACGTAATACACAGCAGTGGTTAGAAATATGCTTTGAGTGAAAAGAGACCGAAAAATTGCTAGTCAAACCCACGACATATATTTGTGACAAAGTGGCTAACTTTCTCGATCTTACTCTTTCATATTCAGCCTTGTACTGTTATTTTTTTCCCTCTGCATTTCTCATCGTTTCTGATCATTGCGTGTTAGAGAAGGTTATCTCGCTACGCGTAAATGATCTCTCTCTCTCTCTCTCTCTCTCTCTCTCTCTCTCTCTCTCTCTCTCTCTCTCTCTCTCTCTCTCTCTCTCTCTCTCTCTCTCTCTCTCTCTGTCTCTCTCTTTTTCTAAGTCTATCTCCTGCATCTTTCGATTCAACTATAAACGTCTATATCTACAGATACTTTGATTTCTCATCCTTCTTTTCTCTGGGTTTTATCTTTAGTCTGTTCCTTTATATTTTCCCAATCTGTTCTCCTATTGAAGAGTTTGCCCTACCTATTACTGTTCATATTTTAATAACTCCGATTTCAATAGGAATGAACTGAGTAACTATATGTAAAGTACATAACCATAAAATTATGGACATTATAATGGTTATATATTCTTTTTGTCCAAGTTTTTTTTGAGCATCATATAGTAATTTACGTTAATTATTCTGGTCGTTAATATTTATTTTGCAATTCTTAGTTTCTTTTAATCTACTCTAAGCATTTAGAAAAATTTCTAGGTTGGAATTTGTTCAATTAAGAAAAAACAACCTTATTTGTTTCGAAAATTAATGGATAAACAATAAGATTGATATAAATTATCTTTTTGTTCTTGTCGAATTGTCGATCTAAATAGATCTCGGCATAGCTGTTTTAAAAGAAGATTATTTCATGAAATATCGATATCCGATTATTTTTCTCTCCAATCTTCCATAAATTGTTTGTGAGATTCAGTTTCTATCTGAATCATTTATCTTATAAATTAATACTTACTTCTTTTTTTTCCAAATTTCATAGCGTTGAGCTGGAAACAAAAGTGTAAAAGAGCTTGTATACTGGCGATGAGAATAGCGTGTCTTTTAATTCTGTTGTGGATGTTTGTGTGTTCTTTGGACTGCCTTAGCTCAGCTTTTCGTTTGCTAGGAGGTAATATTTGATACAATTTTTATCATGGTTTGCCTCGGAGTCATTTTCTTTCTCCTTTTCTTTCTTCCTCTTCCTCCCTCTTCTTCCTCCTGATCTGCCCAAAACTCTTTTTCTCTCTCTCTCTCTCTCTCTCTCTCTCTCTCTCTCTCTCTCTCTCTCTCTCTCTCTCTCTCTCTCTCTCCCTAAATAGAAAGTAAAAACACCACACTTGGAGGATAACTTGGTAATTATCAAGGATCCAAAAGGACGCGTGTGTGTCTATAAATAGTATAAATGGGACCAAAAAAATAACAAAACTATTATCAATTTAAAATATAAACGTTTCACTTTGTAAGCTTCGTCAGTATTTAACATATAAATGTTTCACTTTGCAAGCTTCGTCAGTATTTAACATATAAACGTTTCACTTTGCAAGCTTCGTCAGTATTTAAGATATAAACGTTTCACTTTGTAAGCTTCGTCAGTATTTAACATATAAATGTTTCACTTTGCAAGCTTCGTCAGTATTTAACATATAAACGTTTCACTTTGTAAGCTTAGTCAGTATTATTACCTGCAATAATAACTGTCGAAGCTTACAAAGTGAAACGTTTATATGTCAATTTATAATAGTTTTGCAATTTCTTTTTTGTCCCGCAATTAGAAAGTTGTGTGCCTATTTCCTTTTAGACCTTATCTATTTATATCTTTAATGACTTGCACATATTTCTAACCGTAGATCCTAAGCGGTATACTGACGCCTATTCTTTTATTTCTACCCTTACAACTGTTTTTTTTTTCTTCACGTCTGTCTCTAAAAACTCATTGATAATCATTTCAATCATGTCTTAACTTTCTCACTTTTCCCTCTTCACGTTATACCTCCTTCTCTTCTCTATCTTACTCTCTTTTCTCACTTTTCCCTCTTCACGTTATATCTCCTTCTCTTCTCTATCTTACTCTCTTTTCTCACTTTTCCCTCTTCACGTTATATCTCCTTCTCTTCTCTATCTTACTCTCTTTTCTCACTTTTCCCTCTTCACGTTATACCTCCTTCTCTTCTCTATCTTACTCTCTTTTCTCACTTTTCCCTCTTCACGTTATACACTCCTTCTCTTCTCTATCTTACTCTCTTTTCTCACTTTTCCCTCTTCACGTTATATCTCCTTCTCTTCTCTATCTTACTCTCTTTTCTCACTTTTCCCTCTTCACGTTATATCTCCTTCTCTTCTCTATCTTACTCTCTTTTCTCACTTTTCCCTCTTCACGTTATACCTCCTTCTCTTCTCTATCTTACTCTCTTTTCTCACTTTTCCCTCTTCACGTTATACCTCCTTCTCTTCTCTATCTTACTCTCTTTTCTCACTTTTCCCTCTTCACGTTATATCTCCTTCTCTTCTCTATCTTACTCTCTTCTCTGATACCTAAGTTTATTTGTAATATGATGGTCCTCAGGTAAAGCGGCAGGCGAGACTCTGGCCAGCTCCGTGATTCTGACCAATCCTGTGGCTGGAGTGATGATCGGCGTACTGGTCACTGTGCTGGTACAGAGCTCCTCTACGGCTACCTCAATATTAGTGTCCATGGTCACTTCAGATGGTTAGTAGACAGAACGCGTGGCAAAAGTGATAGTGAAAGAATGGTGTCTACTATATTGTAATAAAAAAAAATGATTCAGCGAGTGTTATCCTACTTGCATAACTAGTAAACAGCAGAGGCTTATGCTTATACTTATATACAGAGAATACTGGGTTAAAGTGCTGAAAAACGAAATATTCGTTCCTATTTCTTGACTCTCCTCTAAATATAGTTTATATCTAGATATTGAGTAGATCTGACCAAGTCTAAAAAAAAAAACATGAGTGCAATTTGTCTGCTCGATGAACGTGTACGTAGGGAACTGCTATCTTGAATTACCGTTACTCAGATCGATGTGTAGGTGTCAAATTCATTTGTTAGGCCAGCTAATACAAAGTCTTACATCCACGAAAAGTGTTAAGAATAGATTAAAGCTTATGGAAGAGCATTTAATAAACAGAGACATCAGAAAAGAACTACTTTGCTTAAATGTAAGGTAACTGATAAATATTTAGAAGAGACCTATCTATCCCGACAGCATGAAAACCTGTGAAACTAAAGCTTTTTTTATTCACTAATTTACATTTTTATCCTCAAAATACCTATTTATCTTTAAAAAGGCTTGAGGGGAATTATAATTGCGACAAAAAGGGAATTATCAGAGTATCTTTCAAGACATCAGTGCATTGCTGGAACCTTCTACTTGACTTAAATCAGTCATGATGCGTACTTCGGCTAGTAAAGTATTGCATGCTTTTCTTCAGTATATTGATAACCCGGTCTGCCATTACTACACTTTACTGAGCTTAAAGTTTAAAATGATCTAGAAATAATGCCCGAATGCAAGCGTATTTATCGTTTAACATTTTTATTCCCTTGACAGACTGGTAAATATATTAATTTATTTTGTTGTAAAGCAAGATGTTTGATTATCTTCCGTCCTATTTATATTTAGGTAAATAAATAATGAGCTCTAACTTTCTTTCTTTTACTCCCAAACACGGCAATGACAATAGCCAAATCAACTTTTTGAAATGTCTTTTACCGAATCCAAATGAATCCGATTTTGCAACTTTCAAGCGAGTGCGTTTGATATTTAAACGATGCATGTATCAAAATGTCTTATGTTTCTCTAATAGTCTTGCGCCTGGACATATATTTTCGAAGTGATTACTTGTATCTTAAAAGGCGAAGTATTTACATTTCTTCTTTTTAAAGCTCTATTTGACAATTCCCTGTGCGTAAAATATGGTTGATAAGTTTCCAACCACGATCAAGTCATGAGATCAGACTGGATCTTTCAAACACCGTTCCTGATCATTACGCGATACAGAAGTTATCTCGATACACTCGATACAATCAAAGGAAGTGACGTAAAAAACAACTCTAAAGCTTACCTCTTTAGTAGTCTGAGTGACATGATTATGTTCCTCAGGCGGCATAAGAAAGTTGCGTTTTAAATGTACAGAAATATCAAAGATAAAAGAGTCTCTGTTATTTGCTCTAGTTGGCTCGAATGTAGATAGATAGATAGGTGTAGCAAGAGAGAGGTAGAGAATTTAGAAAATATATAAAGCATTCCAGAGAGATAGATTGAGTAAGAGAGAGGGAGAGAGAGAGAGAGACAGAGAGACAGAGAGAGAGACAGAGAGAGACAGACAGACAGACAGACAGACAGACAGACCTACAGACAGATAAATACACAGCTATTGAGGGAGAGGGGAATAGTGTGTAAGAAAAAAAATACTATTGCACTTGATCCATTACTATAGAGAAAAACAGTTTTTAAAGGAAATAACATGGCATTTTTAGTATTATTTATGGCGCAAACTTTCTTTTATAGACCAGGAATAATTGACATGAAAATATTAAAGGTACACTGCATAATTATAACAGCTTACAATTATAAATTTTAAATTGTTCTTCTTTTCTTTTTTAATCTGTCACACATGGTCATTGTGTGGAGAAGTCGTAATCATTTTGTGAACGCAACCATGATTATAAGCGGTGTGCTACTAGCATAATTTGATGGCGCCACAATAGCCATAGCGACATAATATACCAGTTTTGATCCTTGTGGGTTTTTTTTGTCCTTGAACTTTGCTCCGATGCTCTGAGATAAGTTGCAACACTTCTAGTGAAAATGTCGGCATCTCAATTGTACTTTGTATAAAAAAAAATTATTCCAGTGTTATAGAGAGGGTGAGTGGTCAAACTGATATTTATAAATTTTACACTAAGTGATAACAAATTGATTGAAATGTGACTTTATGATGGCTTTCGGACAAAGTGAAGATAATTATCATAATAGTTGTTATAATGATAACGTTTGCCTAAGGATTTAATGTCATTTAAAAAAAATAAATCAGCACAGAGTATGCCACAAACCAGTACAAACAAAATCGTATCTAGAACTGGCATTTAAACAGAACAGTGCGTATCAAAGTCGAATTCACACCCTTCGATTTCCCTTCTTCTTTATTTTCTGTTTTGCCCCTCAAAACGCATCTTCCTTCCCAATGCGAGCTTTTGACTCGAATATATTGATAAACTTGTAGGCTACATAATAACAGTAGTTAGATAGTATTGGAAGATCGCAATATATGTAAAAAAAAAAAAAAAATAAAGACACCATAATCAAACAATAGAGAAACGCATGTTGAAAATGTAGCAAGTTTTGTCAATTCTTCATTGCATTATATTTCTTATTAATTTATGTAGCAACCGCTTTTGGTTTCATACGTTTTTTTTTTTTTAAATATGCAAACGGTGTTGATCAGGTTAATAATATAAAGATTTTGTGAGATGTATTTTTACCAAGAACTGAGCACTATCCATCCACAGTGCTGGCCCTGCCGAATGCTATTCCCATTGTAATGGGCAGCAACATTGGCACCACAGTGACGAACACTCTAGTAGCCATGGGACATGTCAATGTCAAGGGAGATTTCAGGTCTGAAAAATCTTTTTTTTTACTTTAAATCAAACTGCATTCAGCCGATATTGTTGCAAAAATCTTGCGAGATTTGTAAGATACAATCTGTTTATCTCCTTTTTAATTTTGTTTTCTCTCGGTCTATAGTTTCTTAACAAATATCATTTATTAACGCTAGGCATGGTAGATTTATAAAAACTGTTACCATTAATGTTTCGATGGAGCTTTCGGATAAATCAAAGCAGCGCTTATAGTATTGTTCATCTGTCATCCAATTCTATAACTACACCTGATCTTCGACTTAGACACACACGAATGAAAAAACAAAGACTATAAAAGCAGTTACTAACAAATAATAGAAAAAGGCTAGGATATCCTCCAAATGTATGGCACCTAGACGACAGGCTAGGTAGCCTACAAAACGAGAGCACCTAGAAACTTTCAATATTTACAATAAAAGTACCCATAACAGCCCACTTATGATCTGTTTCAGACGTGCTTTTGCAGCAGCGACTCTGCATGATTTTTTCAACTGGCTCTGTGTGATCGTCCTTTTGCCAGTGGAAGTCATCACCGGATACCTTTATCATTTTACTCATGCCATAACAAGCAACCTTAACTTTAATCAATCGGATACTGGGACATCCAATCCGAAACTACTGAAAGCCATTACTGAGCCGGTGACAAAGAGAATCGTTGCGGTGAGAGTTGTCTAGAACTGCCATAAATATAAATTAGTTTTATAAAGGGCTCATTCTGAAATTGTAAGGCGGTTTGCTGTTGGAGGTAAACAAGTGAATATATATGGTTTCACGACCACATGTTCGTTGGGACTAATTTTACCCAATACATTCACTCTTTCGCTACAAGCTCAGTTTTGGTGTTTTTCATATTGCAGATATGGGCAACAATACTTTACAAATTTAAACAAATTTTTATTGAAGAGATTTTTTGCTGCTCACAAACAAGAAAGAAGAACGGCCATCAACATTATTTTGGCATATTATCAAACTAATCAGAAAGCAGAAAAACTACCAGTTTCTGTACAAGATACCTACATTATTTTGCAACGGCATTAGGACAAATAAGTTCTGAAAAACGTTTGGATTTTAGATATCTGTTTATACTAGTCTCTATTACTTGTGGAGTGCATGTCAGGTTGATAAATTTGGCCATCACTAGGAAACCTTCTTAAATGATATTTTGCGATGCTTTCAATAAGAAAATTAACTTTGGTCAGCAACTATCCAAACAAATTAAGAGCCTTCTGATCAGACCATTACCAACAGAAATACCTTTTTGAACTCACGGAGAGCAGCGTGCTGTTGTAGCAAAGATAATTCTACTTTTGTGCTTATTTAAAACTCGAGTGAATGGTGGAATTGTCTAAAGAACACTTTCAAGAATCCAATATCGCAACATTTTTGAGCCAGGATTCGAACACGCAGCTCCTGGTTAGAGAGACGTCTATCTAGCCATACGACTACAATGTCACTGATTATAATAATTTTTGTAAGATTTGATCTTCCAAGGACGTCTTGGAAACAATGTGTTCCTGAACAGAGTAGGAAAGATGATCTAAGTTATCGTTGATTTTGTCCTTTCGATGCAAGAAGATCAAAATAAAAGATTTGCTTTAGAAAGTTTAAAGCTCAAAATTGCTTTATAAACAGTTTTTATAGCCACTGCGTGTAGACCAAGGCAATAGTTGGTGAAGAATTAAGGTTAAAAAAGACACAATTGATGATATTTGTTAGATGGACGATACTGCCGACCTACTCCTTATAATACAAATTTTTCTTGACAACTTACAATTAATATTTAAATGGAATCATCGTTAAATAAAAAAAAAGTAACGGAGGCAGTAAAAAATAGGAGAAAACACAATATTTTTTTTGGGCTGTGTACTGTTGGTTAAACTCCCAATTTGATTAAAATGCCGAAGCGCTCCCGAGGTGATAAAGCATGATCTCCATTGCTCTCGGATTGGTTAGAACCAGCAATGACATCATACTTTTTCTTTCTCGTTCAGATGTTTGCTTAATACAAGGGAATGGTTTTTCAACTAGAAAAACGAACGCAATCGTTTGTCACGGATTAAATAGACACTAAACTTTTCGTGAATAACGGCCTGCATATGGCCCTGCCAATTGCATGGTTTTATGTCTTAATCCAAAAAAATTATGAACTATTCAATGCCGATGTAAAACATCAGCAAAAATGGTAGATCTTATAAGTTAAGGAATAATTGGTGGTCCAGTGGCGCTACATTACTTTTTTAAGACCTAGAGATTTCAGCTTTATCCCTTATTTGTTAATTGAACTCTATACCTCCCATACCAATCTACAGCAATACTTCACTATAATCATACCTCGCTATTGAAAGTTGATGCGCACGTTTTGCTTATGAATGACGTTTGATTCATAAAAATAATTGACGTTCATTAATGAAATAAACTATATACTCTTAAGTTTGATACACATATGACATAAAATCTATTACTTATCACATTTATAAATCGGAAAAAACCTCGCTTTCAGTTTTTCATATACAATAATAATTGTGATCTTTTTCTTGATCTCCACAGTTGTCTTCTGGAAAAATTAAAGCCATAGCGCGAGGAGAAAAGGTCAACGGAAGTATCATTGATCCAGGTTAAAGTTGCCTTTTTTTTTTAATCTGAGTTCGTAAGAACTCTACTTAAGATGATCATCTTCATTAAAGCAATGTATGTAAACGAAGTTCTTTAAAGCTATATGGACGGTCGTAAGTTTTAATTTTGGGAAAAAAAACGTCATTGTGAAATAAATGGAGTACTTGAACCGTCAACGTTGTTATAAAGTAAAATTGTACAGTGCGTAAACTACGTGAGTTATTAAACATGTTATTTACTTGATATATACGTTGATTCATGGGTTTGTTAGGGTTTGTCTTCTTCTTCTTCTTCTTCTTCTTCTTCTTCTTCTTCTTCTTCTTCTTCTTCTTCTTCTTCTTGTTCTTGTTCTTGTTCTTGTTCTTGTTCTTGTTCTTGTTCTTCTTGTTCTTGTTCTTGTTCTTCTCGTTCTTGTTCTTCTCGTTCTCGTTCTTCTCGTTCTTGTTCTTCTTCTTCTCGTTCTTCTTCTTCTCGTTCTTCTTCTTCTCGTTCTTCTTCTTCTCGTTCTTCTTCTTCTCGTTCTTCTTCTTCTCGTTCTTCTCTTTCTTCTTCTTCTTCTTCTTCTTCTTCTTCTTCTTCTTCTTCTTCTTCTTCTTCTTCTTCTTCTTCTTCTTCTTCTTCTTCTTCTTCTTCTTCTTCTTCTTCTTCTTCTTCTTCTTCTTCTTCTTCTTCTTCTTCTTCTTCTTCTTCTTCTACTTCTTCTTCTTCTACTTCTTCTTCTTCGTTTTGAAGTTAAGCAAATAAGTATGTAATCAAGCAGATTAATGAAATATTTGAAGCAATATATCAATTTTTTCCTAATTCTACCATCACAAACATTTCGCAGTAGAGGAC
Source organism: Elysia crispata (assembly GCA_033675545.1). Classification (NCBI taxonomy): domain Eukaryota; kingdom Metazoa; phylum Mollusca; class Gastropoda; family Plakobranchidae; genus Elysia; species Elysia crispata. The sequence goes on along the minus strand of JAWDGP010005302.1, from coordinate 396,788 downwards.
ATTATATCGTGATATTACACTATAACCACAGAAACACGCAAGCCTAATCTATTTGATTCCATATCTAAACATGGGCATGAGGATCATTTTTTTACTTTATTCAATCTTGATTCTGGATCTATTTTATTTTCATACGGAATCCTTCGTTGTCTTTAAGCTGAACAATCCCCAATTAGACAAGCTAGACAATTGGTGGAGATCGACCTATACATCAAAATCAATTAAAAAAAATAACCTTAATAGACCATATTGAAACATGAGACCAATTAAGCACTCAGACAAAATAAATATAATGTTCTGCAAAATTAAAAAAAATCATGTGTTGTTATTGAGATAATTGCAAAAACAAAAAATTAAAATTTTAACTATGTCAAGTAATTGATAAATACCATTTGATAGTTCGCTTGAGTCATGGATTAAAATTTAAGTTGTGTTTCAAGGTTTTCAACCATAATGCTGTAAGGCTCTCACAACAACTAAAATAGCGGTTTGGCTAAACCCTACAACAACGAGCCCTTGACTTTTAGATTGGTTCTATTACTTTATCTTTGCCCCTTGCCCTTGCCCTCTCATTTTGCTGTGTATTAATGCCTTTTATTTTTTTTTTTAATTGTGATTTATTTATTTTTATTTTTTATTTGTTTTATTTTATTTCATTTTATTTTTTTATTCATTTTGTTTTTTTGTTTTTGTTTTTTTTTTTTGGGGGGGGGGGGTGGAGGTGGGGGGGTTGTTTGCTTGTTTTTGCTATTTTTATCTTTTAGGTTCAACCAAAAGATTTTTTCTCACACAGAATTTACAAGATTATCTAAGGCATGGTATTTCACCTTCCTGTACTGAGACATGACCTATGAAACCACATTAAACATCTCCCCCAGGAGACCATTTGTTCTCCCACTGGCCTGGATCAGATCAAGCGGCTGGAATTCTGCTTCTTGTTGTCTCCCTTTTCACGCTCAGCGCAAGTCTGCTACTTATTGTCAGGTTACTTGGCTCTGTCATGAAAGGAGCAGTGGCAAGAACCATACAGGTTGTCACTTTCGTTGAAATATTTTCTACCTTAACGTTGTTAATGTTGATTTTCCTGTCTTTGTTGTGGCGTTGTTGCTGATTAGGGTTTCGAATCAAATGCTATGGTGTAACAAAAACAATGATAACGTTTGCAGCTAAATTTTCTCTGATTTTTGCTGATATTGCTATCTGAATTTAGTTGTGTTAACAAAGAGACGGAAACCTACAGTTATTATCTACAAGTCTTTTAAGTATGACTTTACAGCGTGGAGAGTAGTTTCTGCTTCAATCACTACTATTTCAACAACAACAACAACAACAACAACAAAGCAAATGAACCTCTAACTTTGGCAGTTACTTGTAGCTGTTGACTTCGAGTCTTTAGAATTATTTTATCTTAAGAAATCTAACAAAAAATTCTCAACTTTACCTAGCTAAGAAATAAGCTTGGTCAATTCGGTGAAGTCCATTCCATAGTACACACCTAATATTTATTAAGAATCAGATGTGAAACTCGTTGTACGTACCATCTTGACCCTTTACTTTTGTTTTCTCTATTTTTTTATTCTCATTTTCCCAAAAAGAGAGTCGTTAACGCAGAGTTTCCTGGTTTCTGGCGTCACCTCACCGGATATGCTGCCATGCTGGTGGGCGCAGCCTTGACTATCCTCATCCAAAGCAGTTCCGTGCTGACGTCTGCCTTGACGCCACTGGTTGGCCTCGGCGCTGTGCACCTGGAACGTATCTACCCTGTGGTACTTGGCGCCAACTTGGGTACCACCATGACAGGCATGCTGGCTGCCCTCGCTTCAGACCCAGCGTCCATGCGGGCGGGACTCCGGCTGGCTCTGAGTCACCTCCTGTTTAACTTGTCTGGTGTCCTGCTGTGGTACCCGTGGCCGCCTTCACGACAACTCCCTTTATCTGCTGCTAGAGCTATGGGAAACATTGTTGCTAGGTGGGCTTTGTGGGGCGTTGTAAGTCCACTAATCTTCATCTTTCATTATATCGTGAGGTTTGCAACAAATATCCTAGATTTATATTACTAGCTTGCTAGAATATCATATTGTTATGATATAAACCAACTCAATGATATAATCGTACAATCACAAGCATCGATCATAATGACATAAAGACTTGAAGCTTATCGTCTTGCAACGATTAACTCATGTCTTATGTTTTCAGGTACCCGTGGTTTGCTCTAGCGTACATCTTATTTGCCTTCCTACTCCTGCCACTTTTAGTGTTCGGCCTATCCCTATGTGGAACCGCTGGTCTGGCTGCTGTAGGCGTTCCTCTAATCGTCCTCCTGGGTCTTGTTGGGGTGATAACTATTCTGCAACACAAGGCTGCCCATATTTTGCCAGTAAGACTGCGGAGCTGGGAGGAATCTGGAATCCCTGCACCACTGCGTTCTTTGGAGCCGTATGATAAGCTCTTACATAAGTTGTGTGGAAAGCTTTGTAAGAAAAAGTATAAAACCACTGACAAGATGGAGCTAGCGTTAGAAAAACCATTGGCGAAAGAGACCGATGTCGCTGTTGAAAACCATTTCTCTATAGATGATGCTGTGCAATAATTGAACGATAAAAATAGTGAATACCCTTCATCCAATTATACAACTTTAAATGTAGGGAAGCATGCAATAAAGAGCTGTGTTGTAAATCTATAATGTGTGTGTAAAATGTAAATTAAAATGCAATATATCAAAAGCAAAGTAGGGCATGAGAAGACAAAATCGAGTTATTCTTTAAAGTTTAATAAAAATCAGTAAGCATTTCATCGGGTTATACAAATTTAAATTGTTGATTTTTTTGTTTTGTTTGTGTTTCTCAGTGGAAACGATTCAGGGTTTTGAAGAAATATTTGTCGAAACGCTTAATCCAAAATTTGGTACGTGCAGTGATGGTACCATCTCTTCTCACTGAAGTTCAAGATTTCATACTTTCCCACAAACACGCACCATAGAAAACGAAGCGAAATCAACAACATGATTGTGTCACACAGACCAGCGTAAAATCAACTCATAGTCTAAAAGCATATGCCACAGTCAGTTGCCTGTTGATTGCTGTGAATTCACAATGCTCACTCTCTAAAAGGTAAACTTAAGAAAAAAATAAGATCATGAGCTGTCGCTGGCCAAAACATTGTACCATACATTGCAGCGTGATCATCTTGATATGAACAGCGAGCGTTCCACATTGTGGAGCTACTAACTTGGGAGCTCAGCCCATATTCTAGGAGCTTCCTCTGAGTTCATCCCTCATAACATCTTTTCTGTAAGGATTATCTACTGCTTCTGATCTAACACAGAGTTGATAAAGTGTTCATGTGTTAAAAATAAAGCCTGCACTTTATAAGTCATTTTATCATAATTTGATCATGGATTATTAGCTCTTTTTAAAACCTTACCTTAGACAATATTGACTCGCCTTTTATTACCTTGAATTAAACAATTCTATACAATTGTAATGTCAAGCAGTCTTATTTGAAACACAAACAATCATTAATCTGCAGTGTAAGTAATTCTCAAGCCTCCATTTTTAACAGATATATCTGTTTGAGAAAGCGAGGCTTTCCCTCGTTTAAAAAAAAGGAAAAAGGTTAAAACTTATATTTTAATGTACGCATTTAAGAAAAAAAAGTTGTTTTTTTTTATTTTCATTACCATCTGAGACTGACAGGACTTAAATTAAAATCAATTTCAATGGTAGATTGATAAACTTAATGGACTGGAAAAGCTTAGACCTGAGAGATATAAAGATAAAACAATGCAGATTTTCTAAACTTCAAGGCTAAATGTGAGTTATCTCCATTCTATGTTACCTGGGATAGGTATTGCATAAGGAGTAGAGATGAGCTATGCTCTTAACAGATAAAGTAATAACATTTGCGCTGAGAAAAGTATATATATATACCTTTGGTCCGAGCAAAAACTGGGTAAGTAAAAAAATCGGATACCCAAAATTTTAGTCTTTATCAGTTTTGTTTTTCATTGATAAAGCCCGTCTTCAAAACTTCAACAAGGCTAATTTCATATTTCGTTTAAAAGTTTTGGGCTTTTCGTAAATCCCATGACTACCTTAAGAAAGTCTTTTGTGCTGCAAGAAACGCAGATCTGCATGATATATACATTCAATTTATAAGCTATCTCAAATCTTCAAAATGGCTGATACGTATTCCAAAGGTGCCCAAGATCAAGTTCGATAAATTATCTCACTTTCTGTCATTGGAGTTATTCAATTGAAATAATGAGGGTAATATAATATTTAGTAAATGGTGTGGGACGGCATCACAAGAATGGAAACCAAAGTTTCAGAAGTCTTTTTTCTATTGATTTCAAGGTGCTTCTTAATTTTATATTATTAAGAAATTTTAAAAAAGTTATGTTTTTAAATTTGGTAAAGCTAGAAAGTTTTCTATTGTTTATGTTTCTTGGTATGGGGAGGAATCTTGCGTTTATAGATAATAACGTAAAACAGAGAATGGACCGGTTTCCTAAGGTTAAATTTTTGAAACGTTACTGTTCATCTTGAGTCATGTTTTGCTTTAAAAAAGAGGGGATGGCCACTGGGCAGCTGCTTGCTCATACCATTACTTTATTGGATGGTTTCTCAGTACATTGAACGTATTTTGATAGGTTGATGGAGAACAGGTTGATAAAGCCAATTGATAAATTGTAATGAAGAGAGCAAGAAATCAGATCTTTATGGCAAAAATCCAATTTTCAGACGAAATTGAGTTTCAAGGGCCAGATATTGTTCCAAGCAGCCGATTCCGTAAAACAACAGCCTTCACATAATCTACACTTACACAAAATCATCGACACATCGCTCCAATCAAGTGGGATTAAAGAAACTTAAATGTACTCAAAATTTATCATAATTTGATAATGTAAGAAGACTGTCGAAATCAACAAAAATCTTAAGCAGAAATTTCGATTATTTCATAAAGTTTATCTTATCGATTTTTATTTCAAAGCGGGATCCATCCCATAATTCGACCACAACACATTTTTTTTAGTTTGGATATTGATTTCACATTTAACATTTATTGTAGCGGTTATATTTCCTTGTAGTTTTTATAATTTATCTCTAACGCATTTTTATAATCATGTTCAAAGTGCAATTTGTGAGGATTTTGGAAGTGACCAATTATTCGTATTCTCTCAACAGATTGATCAAGGTCATCCGAATCACAATAGCCTACAAATATACAATTTACCCATTAGAAAATAATTTTTTTTTTTTTTGCCGCGCTATTTTCAAGTCCTTCTGGGAGATGGGATCATGGAATAAAAGACAGATATTTGTTCAAGACTCGGTTGCAAGCATTGCGAAAAAGCAGAGGAAGAGCGGGCCTCGCTCTAGGAGACATTGCTCTTTGTCTTATTTACTCAAAAAAGGGGATGGAAGTATAGTATTTTGCGAAAAGAATTTCTTTACAACACCTTAGGTTTGCCAAAGAGAACATTTGGTAGCTGGACAGAGTCACTCAATCAACAACAACCAATTATTGATGAAGATGAAGAAGTTCTAAAAAGAAACTTCAAGAGTCCAAAGTCGGAAAAACGAAGCCATTGAATGAAAGGGAATCAGCTTTTCTGAAACAATGGCTGGTCACTTTCCCTACTGTAGAGTCACATTATTGTCGGAAAAACGAGCTCGTATGCAAACAAATGGTTTTTATTTCCTAGAACAAAAGCGACAGATCTCTATGAAAGGCACTCAAAAATACTGCAATAGCGGTACAGCAAAGGAAAATGATATACGCTCAGGATGTTTAACCTTATTCAGACGTATGTTTCGATCAATCAATCTAAGCGTGTTTGTTCCAAAGAAAGACCAATGTGCACGGTCATAATATAATTTGTAGTTCAAGCATTTCAAAAAATATTGCCTAATTCCTTTTTTCACCTTCAAGAAATGCCTATCTCAATGGATACTAGGTTGCCTATATCATTTTCCCAATGTTTTTTTTTTGGCCTAAGTCACATTCCAGCTACAGCAAAATGTTTTTTTATTTAAAATGATTTTAAATTTTGGAGATAAATGAAAATAAAGTATATAATAAGAAAAAGAAAAAGAAACACGTGTGTCTCTTCAAATTATCAACTGGCGCTGTTTTTTGGGTTTGTTTTTTTTTTCATAAAATGCCAAAGAATCAATTAGGCAATTATTGAATGTGTGTGACGATCATCTATTCCACATGAAATGAGTCAACTCTCAGGCTGACTATCCTCTTAAGATAAAGCAACGCGAAAGCATAGACCTCTTCTATATGATTTGGTAAGATTACTTTTAAATATAAAAGCTCAATTTGATTAACAATTTCTTGTCGTCTGCCCCTATGGACTATTTGCACTAATTCCAAATAAAAAAATTGTTCAAAATAATATAGTTTACACATGCTTGCACTAGCGGCTCAGTAAACACAGCTTTACGACCGTCGCAGAAGGCCATACTGCGACTGGATCAACGATGGAAAGTTTTTGGTTTGATCGAATATTCGCAAACCCCATGTCAAAGTTTTTATATCGTAGTTCCCTATATCATCATAGTCACTTTTTGGGCTGCCCTGAAAATGTTTCAATCTTGGCATACACGGTTAGTGGCTTTTAATGCTGATCTACCAATGTAGACTGAGTGTTTGGATTTGATGGGTATGCATGTGTCATCTGACACAAGACAACCATTTTAAAAGAAATTTAATTTATTCGTGTGTTTATGCGATTCTTTTTTTTTTAATCTAGGAAATGTACAATTAAATAAAAGTTGTAACTGTCACTGTTTGTTTGTTCCTGTTTTTTATTGTACTTTGCAAAGAGATAAGGTACCAAAATGTATATGCCAAAAACGATGATGAACAATTTATGTTACCATGTATTGTGCATTTTCTAGGAGTATGAAAAATCATTTCACACATGGAAATTTTCATGAATTAAAAAAGTGGTTGTATTTTGACAGCATTAAGTCTTTATCTCATTGTGTCTGGTATGAATAATATGGATTTCATAAAAGAAATTTCAGCTTGTATTAATGTCTATGAGCGTATTATTTTTACAACAATCTTGCAGCTTGTATTAAATAAATGCGTGTGGATATGTTATTTTGGCATGAGTGGTGATTGTATTTGGTTATATTACTTTAACACGAATATTTATCTGGCAACTTCTCACAATGAATGATTATTCTCATCTCCCAAGAATCTTTCTCTTCAGTGTTTTGCATATTTCTCTATGCGCTATTTAGAGCCTTTCTTATATACATATAAAAGGTGTTTTGTGAATTCATGAGCACTGCCAACATTAAAAATGACAACCATCAATTACAAATAAAATCCTAGCACGAAAAGCAGAAGAACAAAGTAAAAAACTAAATTAGCCATGAAAAGGTAGAAACAGGGACTAATTTCTTATCTATCGCCACGAAGTAACTTAAAATTATTCAAGCCACATTATAGAAAATACGGCGCCAGTTCCCAAAGTGCAAAGAATTTCTCCCACCATGATCATATTAGAGCTTGTAAAATGCATTTATTGTGACAGGTAAAATACCAAAAATTTTGCAAAAGATACCCATAAGTGGTATTTAACCATAATCACCAATATAAAGGTTTGTGACTCATTTATTTCATCCGGCCTTTTCGAATTTTTCATTATTTTATCTTTGTATTTTGTTTAACTATTGTATTGATCACCGCAAATAGACCTGAAATAATATTTTTCTGTGTAACATATTTCATTCATGTAAGATAAAGGTATTTTCGATGGCTGAATAGCAAAACACATAAAGAAATACAATCATCTTTTATTTTTGTCCTATTTGCAAGTCAATGCATCAAGCTGCTTAGATAAAACTCATTGCACCCTTTTTTATATAGCTAAGCTAGATAATAGATGTACCTATTCCTAGTCTCTTGTTAAAAGGTTCAGGTGATTAAGTCTGGCTTTCTGTGTGTGTCTAATTATGATTCAATAAGATTCAGAGTAAAACTACCATAAGATATGGTATCAGGCCTATATAAATAAATAAGATCTATAGTACTTTAATACATAAAGTGATACAACCACGCAAAGCTGATAAAAAAAATTGCAGACATCAACTACAAAAATGAGAGAGAATAAGAATCGAGCAGGCGGTGAACTAGCGGAGGAAAAATAGAGTAATAGAGTTATATTAGAATAAATATGACTCTGGAGATAGATAGAGAGAAAGAGTTTACAAGAAAATCAACACGCCCAAACTGTTTTCATTTTTTTGGTTGCCAATTTTTCTTAAATATCATTTTATTGTCGGTCAGAAACAAAAGAAATAATAAAAAATGAAGAGGATCAGGATTTTCTTAGACAAAGATAAAACCTGTTCAATTGCACGCACTCATTCAGAATATAATGAAGGCACAGATAAACTTTTTAACATTGTACTTTTATGTCAATTCCGTATTCTTCCCAGCTTTTTAGCCTTGTTTTCAACCAATACCGTTTTTCCTGGCACTCAGTTTTGACGAACTAGAAATGTATTAATTTTTGCTACCATTCAGAATTTTTTGGATTGCTTCTACACCTGCAGCGGCTATTTTCGATTTGAGAATAATGTCAGTAGCATAGTCTGCCAGCTTCTTCCGATCTACACGGCCAGGTCTGGACTCAGGGAAGCTGTCCATGAAGAGAACATCGGTAGGACAAATACTGTCCTTCTCGTCCTCCACATAATTTGTTCGGAAATGACCCTTCACGCCTTCCTCTGTTAGGTCACATCCGCCAAGTTTTCGTATCACGCATGCGCAGATATTTTGAAAATTCACCTCATCTGGTATAGGAACTACGATAACCTGTTGAAAGTGAATCCAGTTCATTTTAAATAACATTTTGTCTTTACCCCGATTATAGATCTTGAGATCTTATACTTGTCTAGTTTCATTTGCTTTTGAAAGGTTTAAACCTAGATTTGTAAAAATCTAAATGACTGTCATTATGTCATTAAATAATTGCCAAAGTTTTCGGAAGCATGATAAGCAAATAACATTTTAAAACACGAAAAGAAATTTTAAATGAAAGATAATTCACAGAAAAAACACAAACTTTTTTACGACCTGTATGTAACTTATCTTTAATTATGGCAAACCTGTTGGATATCAGGGTGTGTCTTGATGTGCTTTTCTATCCAAGATGGATGGACGTTCCATACATTGTGCATAATCATGTCGTCCTTGCGGCCCATTACAAGTAAATGACCGTCTTGTCGCTGACGTTCCATCCAAAACAAAAGAAAAAATATCAGTGATAAGTCCAATGATTTCAATCTCCTGATGTGAAGCTTTATTAATGATAAAACATAGGGAATCAAATCTCAAGTGGCGAATTACAATGCATTCTTCTTGTGCAATAAGTCTATTGGTTATGAAGTTTTTTTCCATTTCTTTTAAATTTTACCCAATATTTCAAAAAATGACTTCTTATCGAGCTTTTGAATTGATTAGATTATGAACGATACATAGAATCACTGCTTTATTACTTCATGAACCAATCAGTTCGTTAATCAATTAACTTGACAATTTATTACTATGAAACGATAATGTTACAGACAAATGTAACTAAAATAGCAAATTTACTTACGCAATGCCTCTCACGTTATTGAACAGTGGTTCTCTTTCCGATGATAAGATTTGCTGACTTTGTATCTAATATGTAAACTTTATTCTTAACTCGATTGATGACCAGTAATATTTTTTTTGTTCTTATGTTGCACACGTTAGACTGAATTCGTCTAGTATTTTATATTGGGCTGTCAATAATGTGAGCAAATGTGTCATGTCCTACTCTTGGTGCTTCCCGCATTTAAAATTTCAGCCAGCTAAAAATGTTACTCGTTTTAATTCTTGTAAAAAAAAAAAAACAAGCGGTATCTATACTTCATCAAACTTTCCTTAACAATCTGCCTCATTAAACTCCGGCATTCTGATACAAAAGATACCCCCTCCCTTTTTTATTTGAATGATCACGCAATTTATTACCTGGCAACCCGCGTCACCGGTATCGTAGTATCCATCATTCGTAAATTTGGTCTGCGTATCTTCATCAGGTTGGCCTTCATAGTGGTGGAACATACCAGCAGATCTCAGCAGAATCCGACCTAAGGAACGTTGATAAAAAGTCTACTTTTTAATAACTTTTTTTTCTTTACTTTTCATTTTCATTACTACCTTTTTGAAGAGCCATTAGTTACAACGATTTTATGTCCATCAGTCTTTATCATATTAACTTAATTTCAAGCTTTTGAAGCTCCCATTTTAATTTTACAAAGATAGTTGTACTACTGCTATTGCTGCTCTTACTACTACTACTACTACTACTACTACTACTACTACTACTACTACTACTACTACTACTACTACTACTACTGATGCTGCTACTGCTGCTTATTGCTGCTGCTGCTACTACTACTGCTACTGCTACTACTGCTGCTGCTGCTGCTGCTGCTCCTACTACTACTACTACTACTACTACTACTACTACTACTACTACTTCTTCTACTAATACTACTACTACTACTACTACTACTACTACTACTACTACTACTACTACTACTACTACTACTACTACTACTACTACTACTACTACTACTACTACTATCGTATGAATCATGTACAATTTATTTGAAAAGCATAATTAGAAAAGTATATTTAATAAAAGTTACTGTTGAAAGACGTTAATATTAATATTGATTGAAACAAAGTCATTATTATTTTACTTTTTATACTTTTTATATCACTTCACTTTTCTTTTCAGTTGAGAAAAATGAAATCTACCCGCCTCCAACATCGATATGTCTTAGTTTGCCACAGCCTAAAATCTTATGAAGCTAGTAACAGGGATATTTTTTTATTTGTTTCCATAACTGAAACCTTACCTGACTGATCCTCTGGTAGGTCTCTGAAGTCCGCGTCTACTATTCGACCTTCTATTCCTTTAGGAAATATTATCATGTGAGTAATGAAAATGTTTTTATTGTAATAACTGTTTCCTATTTGAGGATTTTTTAATTCTATACTGAAACAGGTTTTGTATGTGACATTGTTTGCATTTATTCAGTTTCTTGTCAAGAGTAGAATTTGCAAGATCAACATTGTTATTAGAAATTTGTAGTGAGAGAATCTGGTGCAGTTGTTCCATAAGTAAGTCATAAAAAAATAGTAGTATTGATAGTTTTATCGAAATAATAGTTTTAATAACTATAATAGTAGAAGAAAGACCAGTCGCGGTAGCTTTAGAAGAAGTATAAATAGTAGTAGTAGTAGTAGTAGTAGTAGTAGTAGTAGTAGTAGTAGTAGTAGTAGTAGTAGTAGTAGTAGTAGTAGTAGTAGTAGTAGTAGTAGTAGTAGTAGTAGTAGTAGTAGCAATAGTAGTAGTAGCAGCAGCAGCAGCAGCAGCAGCAGTAGTAGTAGTAGTAGTAGTAGTAGTAGTAGTAGTAGGAGGAGGAGGAGTAGTAGTAGTAGTAGTAGGAGTAGTAGTAGAAGCAGCAGCAGTAGAAGTAGTAGCAGTAGTAGTAGTAGTAGTAGTAGTAGTAGTAGTAGTAGTAGTAGTAGTAGTAGTAGTGGTGGTGGTGGTGGTGGTGGTGGTGGTGCTGCTGCTGCTGCTGCTGCTGTAGTAGTAGCAGAGAAGAAGTGAAGAAAAAAGGAGGAAGGAGGGAACTAGGGGAGGAGAGAAGATGCAACAGCAAGAGAATGAAATTAATAAGTTATGCAATTATTAGTTTGCTAAATTTCATGAGTAGACCAACACCTTTGCAAAAAACGCCGGAGTCAAAATCTTGGAACTGGTCAGCGCTCGTGATGCTGTTGTAGCTAATGAGTTGCATCTCAGAGGACGCGTAGACGTTTGTCAAGATCTCACAGCCAGGTACAACACGCGCCGCGAGTTTAGCCGTCACTGGCATGGCGCCTCATGGAGTAAAGGAAATAAAGATAGTCAGAATTTAAGGTGGCGTTTGGAATGGTCGTGGCTCAAAGCTTTTGCTTTTTTTTAGATTTGCTTCAACGATATCGTGCGCTAATATTGATAATAAAGATAGCGATAAAAGAAGAAAGATACAACAGATTGTGATGATGATTAAGATGATAATAGTGATGAGGATGAGGATGGTTGTGATGATGATGAGAAATGGTCATGACGATCATGAGAATGATGATGATGATGATGATTATGATAACGAGAGGGCATTGGACATTCATGAAGTTTTCATACGTAGAACTCTTTATGCTTCGATCGTGACTTACCGACAACCATCTGTTTAATCATAGGAAAAGGCCTAGGTGACCAGGTTTCCACCAACTTGGCCGCCTCAGCAGCCAACATGAAAGCCATATCCACACCCTCTTTCTCTATGACACGCACCATCAGCTGGTAAGAATCTTTCTCTCCTAAGGCCTCCCATTGATCGAACCTCACCCGTGTGACCCCGAGGAGTAGTAACATGCCAGGGGTAGATAAAATCCATGTTGGAGGTTTCGTGTACAGAAACCTGGTTGTACCCGTCATGACGTGGCTTTGAGCTGAACATGGAGATTGAAATGACAGTACATGGTGACTTCACATCGGTGTAAATTAATATATCCTTTCAATACAAGCACAAAAAGTTAGTCGCAGCGTTCATAAAATCTAAACAAGCCTTACTTTCGCTGTATTAACTGTTTTTTTTTTAATTTAATTAATACAATTTTGCTACGATCAACAGTGCTAATACGACTTATGGGAAAAATACTGCGGTAGCCTTTATCGAGCACCATCCTCAACTACATACAAATAACTAACCGGAAAAAAATCACTATACGCGTAAAGATGAAGAAGAAGAATGCTGAGTAAGGATGGTCAAGACATGCACACAGAGATAGAAAGGGAGACAGAGAGAGAGAGAGAGAGAGAGAGAGAGAGAGAGAGAGAGAGAGAGAGAGAGAGAGAGAGAGAGAGAGAGAGAGAGAGAGAGAGAGAGAGAGAGAGAACTACAATCGCTATTTCTGCTAATGTTGCTAATAAACTAAACTGACCTCCGCGTTTTTGAAAGCTACCACCTAATTATTTAAGAAGCACTTAAACAACCTATTTTTTACCCTGCAGAGCACCCTCGATGGTCGAGGCGTGAGTGTGGACCACCAAGCACACGAAGGATGTGTTATTGGCCGTGGTGAAAGCCACACACAGATCTTCTGGTCGAACGTATGGACAGTCGTAACCTTCCTTCTGTCGGCGCAGCAGTGTTAACAGGTTGTTGTCAGCTGATCAGGAGGGAGAAGCGAATAAATTGCAGAGATAGTGTGGCTACGAAAAGTTTTCAAATATTCGGGCGCTCAAAGCCTTTTTTTTTATTCTACCGCATCCGGAAATTTATTACTTAATTTTCGTCAATCAAGAGACTGGCAAAGCTAAATTCGAAACCTCTGCTCGCCATTTAATATGCCGAAAAATTTGTGCTTGCGCGAAAGATGGCTTAAATCTTTTTAATTCTAAATCAAGAATGTCTTTTAAAACTCACGTCGGATATATTCATGGTAAATACAGAGTTCGTTGTGCGCAGTGGTTACGTCATGATTATACTGTACAGAAAATCAAAGGAGCTATCAATTTTGCAATTAATGATTTAATAAAACTTCCCATTCTCCTAGTCCTGCCAAATATGGCTCTACTTCAAATACATTGTTTCAGTAAACCTTAAAAAAATTTTTTTGATATTTGTTTAAACGTTGCATGCATGACCTACCTGATCGGTCTACAAGGAAAGAGTATTCCAGTGTAGGTGCCCTGTTGGTTTTTGTCACATGCAGCAGGGGAATGTTAGCAGCACCAGGTTTGGTGCTTTCTCTAATCAGGGACCACGCCATGTCGCTCTCAGATCTGGAGGTGATCAGGAACCTGGACTTGGTCCTGATTAAAAACAAAAAACAAAAACAAACGCAGAATTACTATAACACCAGCGACATCTGAGTATATTTAGATGATACTTTCTGTTGTTTTGTTTTTTTTGTTTTTTATCCCTTTATCCCTTTTCTTTTTTTTTTTTTTAAACCTTCCAACTTAATTCCCTTACACAGAGTCAAGACAGAATGTGAACATGATAAAATAAGGTTATAATGGTACAAAGGAAAATGTAAATGAGTAGTTGACAGAAATTATCGAACTAGTATGAAAAGTGTACAGCTTAAATGATATGGAGAGAGAGAGAGAGAGAGAGAGAGAGAGAGAGAGAGAGAGAGAGAGAGAGAGAGAGACAGAGACAGAGACAGACAGACAGACAGAGACACAGAGACAAAGACAGAGACAAAGAGAGACAGAGAGAGAGAAGCAGAATAGTTTGATAGCCTGTAAACTTAATGTCAATTTAAAAAATCTAATAAACGTGTAAAGTGTGACTGTGTTGAATAATGATAATTCTCCATAAAAGTGGACATTGCACAATGAAACCAGAACATGCTTTACTTGTGCAAAACTTCAAAGAATGTGTCTCCAGTGTTGAGAAAGACCTCGACAGCCACACTCACTCCTCCTGCTAGGTTGACCCCGAGTGATGTCACTGTCTCCTCCAGACTATTGGGGAGGGAAATTATCACATACTCTCCCCTCCTCAGACCGGCGTCTTTCAACAACTTGGCGAATCTTGATTAAAACACAAGGGAATTCCAATCAATAAATTTATTATTCATTAGACACAAATAGTTAACACTCTATATAGATAGGGGTTTTTTATTATGGTGTTTTCATGATAAAACATATAATGAATTTCATCATAAAAATTTCCCCTTACATAATATAAAAGGATATAAAGAGAGATTCGAGTTAAAACCCAAAGGTGTACTGCTTTTAAATAAAATTATGCTTTGATGCATGATGCAGTGAATGACTTAGCAACCTACAAATTATGAAATTTGTTACCATAACGAAATTTACAAGTTTGTGCAAAAATGACAGAAAATTTCCCAAGGACGGAACCTTATATATATATTATATTATATTATATTTATATAATAACTGAAGTTGCACGGTGGTTTTGCATAATAGCAAGATGAACACATTTTAAACTGAGGAAACCTCAATTGAGTACAAGAAGTTTAGAGGTTGTGTGATGAATGAGCAAACTAAATATTTTTTTCCTCCCCTGCCAGTTAAAACTGGTCAACAAAAACAGAAGACCTCTGACGTGGTAACAGAATATAAATGAAATTAATAAGCATAAGTCCCTGATATACCGCAAAATTGCGCATTGTTTAACGAGTTTCTTAGATCCTCAAAGGCTACTTTTATACATTTTTAAGGAAGAAAACCTGCTCTAGTTTGTATCTTCTTTTTCTCTGGATTACCTGGAGGCAAGGGCGTAGAGTTCTGCAGCCCTCAGACTAGCCCGCTCCAGCCTCGAGTTGTAGGTCACAATGACCTCCTGATCCGGCCTCTCGTGGGCCAGGCGCCGCAGATAGTCATTGATGGTTGCCGCTCGTTCAGCCTTCATACTGCCTTGCTTACTCGCTCTTTCCCTTTTTGTTTTTAGATTTTTGTTTTCTGCTCTTCTTCCACTCGATTCCTATTAACTTTTAATGTGCTGGAAAACAGAACTGCAGCACAAAAAAAAAATATTTAAAAAACAGATTAATACGGATTAACACTCATTTTATTAAGTCCACTTGTTCCTACTTTGAAAGTAATATAAAAAAAAATAAGAGATGACAAGAAAAAAAACTCTTGAATGTTTGAGTGCATCATCAATTCGTTATACCATTAAGGGCTTATATATGCTCGAAATTTCTTTTATTTAACAACAGATGATCATAATTATCATAAATTAATTTTGTTACCAACTTTTGAAGAGAAAGTTGACTCAGGTAATTATGGTTTTATCTTTCCCATGTTGAAATAGTTGCATTGAGTTTCACAGTCTTTACTGCTTGGTTCATTAATGTGATTTACAACGAAATAAAAAAAAGGAAAACGTTTACTTTTTTACTCTCAAAACAGCTTCACGTGGCCTGGAATTTCTTTCAAAGTTCTTCGCAGTTTGCATTGTCTAGACACTGCATGAGGCAAAAGTGTGGACTCGACACTTGCACATCTTGATAAAAACTTTTTGGAAGAGACTAGATAGCCTTCAAAATGTATGGCACCTAGACTCCAGTCTACACAACTTCCAAACTTTTAAATATAAGGCTATTTTAAAACTTAATGTGGGTTTATTCCGAGAAAGATTTTCAAACCCTTACCCTAATCATAACCCGAGACTAGATTCTATATATATAATAGATCTGGATTAAATGAGGCCAATTAGGCGCCTAAAAAGACTTTCATTCATCAACAGATTAGCCTAAACCCTCGGCCAAACCTAGCTCAAAACTTAATCCAAGACGGTATCTTTTTTTTTCTTAGTTATTAGTCTCACACCTATAATATTAGAATAACGGTTTTCTGATTTTCTGTGTCATGTAAGGCACTTCACATTTTCAGAGTTAGAAGACTGTCATAGATCAGACGTTGAAAACAGTAATAAAATATACATTTCTTAACAGCACTTCGGTCTGTACTTTTTTTTCTACATCACTTTTCGAAAATCTATCAGTTTTTGCTTTTGACAGTAAGCTATGTCAGCAACTTGTCTTCGTTACCAATGCAGTTGATTAGAACATAATTATGATAAGTCTTGTGTTAGCAATTTTCTTAACTCCCCTACAGTCAATCTTCAAGAAGAAAAAAGGGCGTGTATAAATCTTGCATTGATAAATAGGCATAGTAAAGAAACAGAGGACGAAGTACTCACCCTATTGCGAAGAGAGCTCGCACAAATCTGACATGGAAATATGTCACGACAAAGGCGCCCCAGCATAAACCTATTAGGCTTTTTTGCTGACTAAGCAATTGATTTGATAAGTTACTTTAATTGCTGTCCTAAACACCATAACGCGAACTAGCTGATACAAAAGTCGTAATGTTAGAGGAACAAAAGCTTTTCTCACAACTGGATGTGAAAATGTAGGATTGATTTATTTCACATGAACTGTAACATTTAAACCTATCATTGGTGTCAGGAGTGTTAACATATTGTTAACTTATAACATAGTATGCCCGCAGTTAAGACTGTCATTCATGAATGGCCAGATTATCTTAGTTTTCTGGGCGATGTTTATGATAATACCTAATGAAGCGTAGATCTTCGTCATGAATCAACGCTTGTTGTAAAATACAAAAGGTAGCATACCATGAAAGCTGAGTAAAACACAATGTAGCTACTAAAATTAAGTGTTGCTTGCTACCTCTAATCCCAATGTCGACACTTTCTCAGAGTAAAGTTTTAGTGAAGGGTATCGCCGAAACGAGGGGGGTGGTAATACGAAATTTAGGAGATAGCGATCCTTTGTAGGGTCTAAACATTATTAAGCAGAACTTGTAAGGTGATACTAATACACCACTGCTTGTACTCAGTTTGGTAATCTAATCCATTTAGTGAAATATCTGGGGTCTTTCCAATGTGGTGACACTACTTCCCAGTTCATTATACCTTTCATCGATGTTTCCCCTGAACGCAGTGGTGACATGCTTGCAATGAATTTCATATAACTAAAATCAGTTTGAAGTAAATGGAAGCTAAGATTACGCTGATATTTTAGCGTGGCCTGTGGCCGAAAGCTTAGCGGTATCAAATTTCGATGGACATGTGGTTGAAGAAAAGTTATTACAGTGCGAAAATTTTGACCGTCAATCTCCACATTCCCCTCAATGTCCGCCTCACTTGGCCAAAGTTCTCAAGTGTTAGCAAGAGACGTTACCAAATTGCTTGGACAAACTATACAAGTGTGCTGGACAATTTTTTTTTGCTTTAAAGTTTTGAAATTTGTGAATCAAGAAAAAGGTAAGCTAAAAATTTAAAGCTCCGTTATATTTCATCAAGTTTTCGGAGCACAGGGTGACAGTTATTTTTATCTGAAACGACGAAGAATGCGTTTGCCATACCAAGCAAAATTGTGGAATCGTTTTCCTCACACCAAAACGGGATTTTGTCTCACCTTCTCTAAACGGGAGTTCTATTGATAGAGGAGACTTTTCACAAACTCTGAAATTTTTTTTTATTATATTTTAGTTAGATGTCAATCTGGTTTAAAAAAAAAAAAAATTATGACAGAAGACTTTTGATAAAAACAACAACAACAACAACAACAACAACAACAACAACAACAACAACAACAACAACAACAACAACAACAATAATAATAATAATAATAATAATAATAATAATAATAATAATAATAATAATAATAATAATAATAATAATAATAATGATGATGATGATGATGATAATAACAAAAATAATAATAATAAGAATAATTATAATAATAATAATAATAATAATAATAATAATAATAATAATAATAATAATAATAATAATAATAATAATAATAATAATAATAATAATAATAATAATAATAATAATAATAATAATAATAGTAAAATAAAAATCTTTAGTCATAATAATAGGAATAAGGATATCAAATCATCTTTGCCCGGGCAATATTGCACTGAAGTGATTGACATAGATTATAAAGTATTTTAAAACTTTAAGCACATGTTTTAAAACTTCTACCAACATTGCACCGATTTGAAGACTTTGGAATTATTTATACATCGGCTTGTTTAAAAGTAAGGTAAAGATTTAATATCGGAAACAAAGAAGCCTAGAAAATAATTGTCTATAATAAAAGACATGTCTGAATTTAAAAAAAAAAAAAGTTATCTAGCACACTGCAGCATGCCTTAAACTCTGTTTACGTCAAAGCTTGAGCACATCTTTATTTTTCCCAATGATGGTGTCATTTGTTTTCATTCGGATGCAGGTTCTTCTGGAAAAAAGATGGCAGACAATATTTTCGTTGTATTGGAAGAAGTAGTGAAGAAGCATCCAGATCGAGAGGCCCTGGTCAGCTATGATATCAACTTGGACAGGCAGGCATTGACCTTCAAACAATTCTGGACATTGAGTGCAAAGTGAGTCCAAGACGTTTAAAAAAAGTTAATCTTGCACACTTTCAAGCCCATCATCGCCCTATTATCCATTTTATTTTGTTTTAAAATTTTACAAGATTCTTCTCCGTCCAACTTGAACAAAGCATTTTCTTTTACACAAATAATAGTTTTTTCCATTTTGCGATTCGCAAACCATTTGTATTTATTCTTTATCCTTTCTTTTTTTTGTGCTTACAATTTTCTTAACTGCTTTGAATGCATCAAGATCCTTTTGTTGTTGTTGTTGTTGATGTTGTTGTTGTTGTTGTTGTTGTTGTTGTTGTTGTTGTTGTTGTTGTTGTTGTTGTTGTTGTTTCTATTATCGAAATATGTTCACTTTTATTTTTGATAGATATATCAATAAATAATTGCAATAATCGTCGATGATTTTCGAGTTAATGTTTTAAAAAGTTTGTCCTCGGTTGACGCTTGGTAACCTCGAGAGTTCATGTTTAAATTGTGATACAAAAATAGCATAAACACATGGAAACTTTGTCGATAAGTGAGGCAAAATTTGAGCTCTCCTAGATGCCTAATCAAGGCACAAGTCAGGAGACTTACTGTTGCATAAGGCACATTCACATATATTTTTTTTTTCATCCTTGGTCCAGGTGCGCCGCTTGGCTGCAGGATCTTGGTTTGGAGCGTCATGACAACGTTCTGGTCACTGTACCCATGAGCCTGGAGTACTATGTCATCTGTTTTGGTATCATGATGGCTGGTGGGGCAGTTGTGCCCATGGAGAAGCTGAGTGCCCACGGCAGACTAGTGGCTGAGGTAAAGGCCTTCGGTTCTTAGTACAGCATTGGAATGACAAATACAGAGTTTGGTTTTTATTCCAGACTGGGTCATGTGGTGTTGGGATCGAGTCCTATTTAATATGCCACCTTCGCGAGACCAAAAACCGCCGAATAAAACTTTTTTTTGTAAACCAAGGGAACGTAAGATACACAAGGACAAGAAACCTCCACAACACTCCTATTGCAGGCCACAGTAATAAAACTAATTTTTAGATACGTTCTATATTCTCCGAAAGAATGTCGATTTATGATGTATAGACGAAGTAAAGGTAATAGGATAAATGAAGCATGTCTGTGTATGCACCATTTACTAAAACTTTTAATATGATTTATCTTCATTATGAAACGCATCTTCTTTACGCTATTTCCTGCGCAGTAGTGATGTTTACTGAATTTTGATCTGCCAAGATCAGACTCCAATGTGGTCGATAAAAACAAAAACATTAATTGTAGATTTAGACTATAAAACTAATACTCTTGAAAATTTCTAGTATTTTATTCCAATAGGCATGCTGCTGAATGAGCCATTTCTTTAAACGGCCAATTATGAGGCTTCTCGCTAACCATATTCAAAATTCATGAAAACAAATTTGTAAGTATTGCAGCCGTATCAAAATAAGATCGCCTAGGATAACGATTTTGGTTGAAGAAGACACACTTTATTTACATATAATGCTGTAGCTCGGTAAAGATTTCAAGTGCGCTAGTACATACAAAAATACGGCAGTAGAGATAAAACTCCAAATTAACCGATTTTCAGGTTGAACAGGTCAAATAGTTGACTTTTTTGGGCATACAATAATTCTTGCGTCATTTTTTTTTTTATTCTTGTATTATTGTTTTGAGCGAATGAAGTTTTTATGGGTTTTCCAGACAGTCCGTCTTTGTGAGACAGCATTCGTCTTCCTGAAGTCAGACGGAGAGGATGCGACCTATGATCTGCTCCAAAATAACTTCAAGATTCAAAAAGAGACAGGAATCAAAGTTGGCTCAATCGCCAGGTCCGACATGCCACTACTCAAAACTGCTCTTTTGGTGCAAAGAGAAACAGGTATAGTATCTCTCTCTCTCTCTCTCTCTCTCTCTCTCTCTCTCTCTCTCTCTCTCTCTCTCTCTCTCTCTCTCTCTCTCTCTCTCTCTCTCTCTCTCTCTCTCTCTCTCTCTCTCTCTCACTCTCTCTCTCTCTCTCTCTCTCTCTCTCTCTCTCTCTCTCTCTCTCTCTATATATATATATATATATATATATATATATATACACATATATTACTTTACTCATGTAAGTTTTTGAGTAACTTAAGAGAAACTAAAATTTTGCTAATGTGTTAAAATACTTCTTTTTTAGTTTTAGAGATAAAAACACTTCAAAAGCTTTGCATTGATCGAATATAAAATGACATTGAATAGAGTGATAAAATCTTCATGGTGAGATGATCACGTTACATTGACAGTTATAGTCTTTAAAGATTTTTTTTCTTAAAGTAAATTAATCAATAAGACTGTATTAATCCGATTCAAAAAAGGTAATTTTAAAAGCTAATTTAGCATTTTTATTTTCACGTTACATCTGCGACGTATTAAGCTATTTTTTTTTTTTAATATTCCCATTATCATTTACTTCTCATCGTCACGTTAGCTTCCGTTCCTATAGAGCTTGACCTAGCCTTTTTCACATCTTCATTTTCCATATTCTTCTCTTCCTCTCTTTTAAAAAAAATGAAAGCAATCAGACCATAATAGTCATTATCGTGGTTATTGTTTGAGTAACTATAATCATCACCATCAGCTGGGATAACATGTCGATTGCAGTCTTTCTATTTTCTACATTTCCTCCACTGTTCAGTTGGAAACGCTAAAGGCTTTTTGGAGTTCATTGAGTCCAGATCTGAGGAGTATGTTGACATAGGCTTGAAGCCGTCTGAAGCAAGTTGTTTTGTCCTCACTATGGATGTAGCGAAAATGTGGTGCTACAAACATTGCGAAGTGTCGCATCGCAAGTTGCTCAATCTTAAAGAGTTTTGGACTAAAAAGTTTCCACACTTTGACACATTGTAAGTTATTTTTTGTTTCAGTATACTGGCAATCTCATTTTTCAAAGGTGTTATTCTGTCTTTTCTTAACACTTTAATTTTAAGGGCTTTTACCTCATTACTTCTACCTGAGGGCTTTGTCGACGAATACTGAATGAAAAAAAAACCGTAAAGAAAGTTTCACCTTTTGTGCAGAACTGAATTCACGGTGTATCATATTAGAACCCTTGAATGGGTAAAAAAAAAAAAACATTTTTTTTGTTTCTATGAAAATCTGGTCAAATTATTATCAAACAAAGAGTTGCTGTCTCGTGCTAATCGCTAATTAATTTTGAGATTTTTTAAAATTGAAATAATAGATTCTTATGGTAAAGTACCATATCTTGGAAGGGGAAAGGCAAGAAAAAAGAAAACTGTAAGCTTGTGATATTACACAGAGACCAGCGTTAAAATGGGAGCTACATAGAGCTGGCCAAACCTGAGTGAATTTAGCCATCTAATTAGTTAAATTTAAAAAAAAATCTTTTTGTAAAATATTTTTTAAAATAAAAGACTAATATGTCTTTTATATACATGTTTTTTCAGCTACTTTGCATATCCGTGGTAAGGAGCTATTGAGATACCATATGATACTTTGTGCGGACAGACCAGAATCATGCCCGATCAGTGGGCAACAGAGGAACATTTCAGTGCCCAGCTCCTCTATCAGTATAACTTGTCGCCTTCGATATTGCCATAATTGTTTTAACTGTGTTTAATTGCCTTAAGATATTGAAATTCTTATTGAACTGGACAGTTATAAAGACTTAGATCATAGACATATCTAGTGGACTACGCCAGTTATTTATTCTTCCCCAATTCGTGGGTTTTCGTTGAGGTTGCAAAGTCGGTAGCGAGCGAATAATAAGAATTTCATGTTTTCCTATTGTTTTGCTTTCCAAAGTCAGTTTGTGTACTGAGGGATTTTTTTCTTGCATGTTCTTCTATTATTCTGATATTGCTCAGAAAGCAAAGAAAAAAAATTGAGAGACAAAGCCGATTTACACTTTGTTTGGTTAAATTTAGAAGACTCAGAAGATGGCGATTATGCATTCGGGAGTAATTTATGTGCAGACTATTTTCTGATCAGGATCTTTTTTTTTTTTTTTTTTTTTTTGGGGGGGGGGGGGGGGGGCGTCGAATTTTTTTTTTTTTTTTTTTTTTATGTGGAATTTTTTAAGGCGAGCATTATTTATTTGTGCCGCTTCATGGACATTTCCAGGCGAAAATCATCGCAGACAACAAAGTTGTAAACGCAATGATGCCTCCTCATGACGTGACCCATGCCCAGGAATCCCTCAAAGACAAACCTGGTCCCTTCCTGGACACGGTTATCGTGGGTGGCGGGATGCTGCTGGAGGAATCCGTGGAACGGTGAGGGATGCTTGTTTTATGGTACCTTCAATGCAGGATGTATCATTTCGCTTATTAATAGCAAGAAAACAAAGTAATAGTGTCTTTGGAAACAGTTTAAAAATGGTAAAGAGAATAGAAAAAAGCAGAAAATAATATTAAGGGAAAGAAAAAAATAATTGATATTCATTATTTCATATTGGACAATGATATATCAATTTAAAGGTTGATTTTTGGTAATTTAAATTCAGATTAAAACGAATATGAACACTAATTTGTTTTCTTTTTAAATTATTTCGTTCACCTATAAGAAAGATAATTTCAAAATGTCAAAAATAATACTGTTTGATCCAGACTTGTTACACGCATGTGCTTTAGTAATCTCCTTTCCCTTCAGCCTATTTGACAAACGAGCAGCCCGAAGAAAAAAATAACAGAGAAAAGAATTCCTTTAGGTTTGAACATGTCCTTATGTTGAAATCCTTATTCATAAAGAATGCTAAGATGATGACGATGGAGAAAATTGAATGATGATTTGCCATTCTTTTCTTTGCTCCTCTCTAGCTTTAAAAAGTTTGCAAAAAATGTGATCGTTAGCTACATGAACTCTGAGGCTGTCTACGTCACTTTGCACCCTCTGGAAAAGAGCAAAAAGTATGAGAACTACGATGCTGGATTTCCGGTAGATGGAGTAGAGGTAAGTTAAAAATATCCATTGGAATAAGAGCTAGATTCTTCGCTTGATGGAAGAGTCTTTGGATGAAATAGTCTTCCCAAGTCAAAGACTGGAATTTTTAAAAATAATATTGACCGTACAATACACTTTAATTTCAAACAGATCATCATCATCATCATAACCATTAGCTCCCGACAGGTAAATGGAGGCGGTCATAACCTCCAAACTATCCATTGCTGGCATAATCTAGAACTACTGTCAATGAGGAATAGATCCATAAAATCTCAGGATAAGCGTGAACGCCCCAGTTCGGCCAAGACGCGCACTATCAGTTCCTTTAACCATATCTAGCTTGGAATGATCCGCAGAGAACTTTGCGAAAGGATCGTATTATCTTAGGTCTTCATATAACTTGTTACGGTGTATATTGCGGATTCTTTTAAAAATTCAGAAGAGGTAAAGCAAAGCAGCGTTATTGTTGTTTCCCTCATAGCTGAAAGTTTTGGACAAACAGCATCAACCAGTTGCTCCTGGTCAAGTGGGTGAGATCGCCATCAAGTCGAAGACAATGTTTACTAGGTATTATGGTGACACAGAACTTACTCGAAAAGCCTGGACCAAAGACGGGTGGTATCTATCGAGCGATGCAGGCTACATCAGGTAGGCCGGCTACTAAGATTGTTAATGAAAGCTCGTTCATGAGAGTTTTAGTGCCTCGGGTGGTTGGGCAAAAATTCGAAAGTCAAGATTATTTAATCGTCCAATAAATCAATTGAACCAGGCCTCGACTTTCAATGCGTCCTTGCAGATGGATGACTGTTAAATCGTATTGAAAGTCTATAGAATTCATGTTGGAAAAAAGCAACATATTTATTTTATTGTAATATTTTTTTTCAATATGATTTCTATACATTGGCTGAGGTCTTGCTTAAAGTTTAGCATTATTCATGTGATTTTATGCATTTGAATGCCACTAATTAAAAATGCTCTTTATATATTGAACCATAATCTCTGAAGAATTTTCTTGGCGTAGGACATATTAAAATACATATTTTGCCAAGTTTGCTGATCTTAGTTTTGCAATTTTGCTTCCAGGTCGGACGGTCACCTGTTTGTATTGGGTCGGCAAGGAGACATAATATCTAGAGGTACGGAGCTTTAAGTATGGAAGTTATCTTTAAAACTACGATTGTTTGATTTTTTCACTTGCTTGGAATTACTGCCAGATCATGGTGCTCATAAGTTTCGACAGTTTGCTTTGTTCGTCAATATGTTTGATAAAATCATTTACACAGGCTTACCTCCCTGTTTTTTTCCCTCCCCCCCCCCCCCCCCTCTCACCCCTTCCCCATACACAACCCTTCCGCCTCGCGCTTGTAAAACTGTTGACTCCTTGTCCTTGAATATTCTCCCTCACGGTATACCTTTCATTTTATTATTCTATCACGTGTCTGCCTTTAAAAAGGATGGTATAAATTTTTAAAAAGGAGAAGAAAGACTTGCGAACAATTCCACTTTCAATTTGACATGGCATGTAAGAAAATTTGACGAAATTTCTCAATAAAGTTATAGCCTGTGTTAAGGTAAAATCCCTGTTAAAGCCGGTCTTCTTATTTCTTCCATAAAGGTGTCATCATCTTTACTCCTGCAATGATAGAAAACCCAATAAGCGCCCACCCGGATGTTTTGGAAGTAAGAGTAGTGCCCCTACCGGATCCTGTTAACGGCCAGAATAGCTGCGCGTGCGTGGTAAAGCGCCCAGAGAGTGACCTTAACCCTAACGATATTAAAGATCTGGCTCAGGGATCAATGTCAGAATCCGGCAAGCACCTGTCCACATTTGATCATGTTCTGATATTTGAGAACTCTA
The DNA here is from genome assembly GCA_033675545.1 of Elysia crispata. Lineage (NCBI taxonomy): Eukaryota > Metazoa > Mollusca > Gastropoda > Plakobranchidae > Elysia > Elysia crispata. The sequence continues at coordinate 370,984 of JAWDGP010005302.1, read as the reverse complement.
TAGCTGGGAAGAGCAAACAGGAGCTTGTATCTACCGCATGTCTACACCTTGGAATTGTTCCTCCAAAAGTTTAGTCACATCTGACTACGAAAGCGATATCGGTGTAAGAGAGAGAGAGTTTTTTTTTTTTTTTTTTTTAATTTTCAAAAGTGTTTTACATGTATGAAATTGTGTCCTCTTACATTGCTATTGTGTTGATGAAAAGAGATTTAATCCAAATGTACTTTCAATCAATCTCATTCAATGAAAACTGGTTGAATATATTAAAATTAGAAGATTTGCATAATCTATACCAACCAAGCCTACGGTGAATTAAGTGACCATGGCGGCTTTGCTTCATTTAAATTCATCTTACATGCTTCCTCTCCTCAAAAATGGCGTTCGGCCATCTCTATATATGTGACCAATTGAAAATAGTCCTATTATGGCGGCCCGAAATCTCTATAATTTTATCTTCACCGTTTAATGACTCCAACAGTTTGTTTTTACGCTTTAACTTTTTTTTTAATCGATATCATGATATGATGTGTCATTAATCAAGCGTTATGCATCTATCAACCTTTAAAGAAACATTTTGGAAGAGTAGCTTAGTGATGTGCTTAACATTTTTTTTTATTTATTAACATGCATTTCATGATAGGAGAACATTACTTGTAGAACAGACACCACGTTTATGTTTTCAAAAATGTCTTCTTGAAGAGAAAAGCCTTTGTTTCTTTCTTTTTTTTTTTCCTTTTTTTTTTGTTTGTTTTGTTTGTTTGTTTTTTTTTTTGTTTTTTTTTTGTGGAATATTTTCTTTTTTTAATGAAGATATTTATTTTGGTCCAAACTAAATATGATTTTTGTTTTACCTTATGCTAGATTCAACGTGAAAATAGACGCAATGCATCAGCGGAAAACGGAATGAATTAAACGTTACCTGGTCATTATTATTATTTTCATTGCACTGTCTTACAAAATGTGAAGCCAAGAATATAAATCAAGTAAAATTTTCAAGAAATAATATTAGTAAGTTAGTGTCTCAATTCTTTTTATTCCTTTTTTTTTAAAAATACATTTTTGAACATGTCATGATTGTTGAAGCAAAATGATAAATTTAAGGTGGATATTACGCATGGCTGAGAGATAACCAGAAAGAATATGTCCAGAAACGTTATCTGAGTTCCATTATTCCGTTGGACAAAGGATATTATAAATTATAAAGGTAGCAAAAATCTCCATTACATTTATGCATTTTCTGAAGTTTCCAATGCACAACCCCCTATAAACCTATTTTAAATATAAATTATTTTCGAAGAGAAGTAAAAGAACGTTGTGCATTTTTTAAAATTTATTTATTTTATTGGTATTTCATTTTAAATTTTTTTAAATCAAATAATTCATAAAGCCATATCTTTGCTTTGTTGATTGAGGATTGGAGATAAATTTATAAAACATAATTATATACAAAATAGATTTATTGCCAATTTTGAATTCAGTTGCTGTTAGGGATAAAATGAAATTAGACAATACATTTGAAAATATTTTAAATTCTGAATAAAGTAATAGATTCACTAAATTCAGAAGTTTCCATACCCAATCAAATAAATAAAATCAAACTGAGACAAAAAACAACAACAACATAGAAACAAAACTTAAATAAGTAATGAAAATTAATGGGGCAATGTTCTGTTTACCTCAGGCATACTGTTAATAAAGCTCCAAAAGGATAAAATTTTCAAAAATAGAATATCATTTTTATTAGATACATGTAGGCATGAGCATCGATTATTTCTGTAGAGGATAAAACATTAGTTAACTGATCCGGTGCCCTCCAATTTCTTAAATTAAAAGGTTTCCTTTGATTAAGGCTCCTAAAATAATTCCTAAATATTATGTGCCTCTCTAAAATAGTGATTAAAGGCATAGTGCTCATGAACTTTGTTTTATGTGTCTTCTAGTTGCAGAAATTTGTTTCCTATAAGAACAGGCAAGCAGTAACACTGCATCATCCTGCCTGTCATCTTTCAGGCCTAAACTCTCTATTCATGCGAACAAATTTGTCCAACTTAGCTGCCTCTCTATGTGTCTCCCGAAACCTCTACCATTAATATTGCCCAGACACAGGAAAGCATTACTCTGGGCTGTAATACTTCAACCTATAACAGCTCATTATAAAAAGAGAAGAATTCTATTAAAGCAGTTTTATCAGAAACAACTGTTAACGTTCGAATTCGTCCAGGCTAAAAGTTAGTTCGAGACGAACATTATTTAATTTGACAAAGGTAAAAAAAAAAACGATTTTAAAAAAGCTGCAAATTCAAGACAATACTAACCATGCGCTCGTAAAAGAAAAAAAAATTCTGAAATCTTTTTATATGAACAGAAGAAAATTTAAAATTAAATTCTAATTACTAATCTTCCTTCGTGATTCATTGAGAAATTTATGAAGCTGTATAAAAAAATAACGGTGAAGTTTTTTCTGGGGAAAAAAATGACAAAAGAAGAAGAAATCAATGAGAACCGGAGGAACAACAGCTGCAACCAGTAAGAGGAGAAAACGCAGAAAAGATGGAGATATAACGGAAGAAGAAGAAGAAGAAGAAGAAGAAGAAGAAGAAGAAGAAGAAGAACAACAACAACAACAACAACAACAACAACAACAACAACAACAACAACAACAAAAACAACAACAACAACAAGAAAAAGAACAAGAACAAGAAGAAAAATTGAGATGGTGATTATGATGATGATGATGATGTGGAGGAGGAGGAGGAGAAGGAAAATGGGTGGTAGGATAAAAAAGCAGATGCCGAAAGCTTAGGACATGAAGAAGAAGAACAAAAGGAAGATTTTCTTACAGAAAATTCAACATCACTTAAACCATTTACATAGTTTTACATGGTCAACCAAATTGGAATTAAGTGATTGAATTCACTTGATGGATTCCAAAGCTTTTAATTGTTACCTTCGTGACATAGACAAGGTTGGTCAACAACTATACATCTTACATTTTTTTTTTTTAATCGAGCTTTCACTCATTACCTTGGGGGTTCTCTCTCTCTCTCTCTCTCTCTCTCTCTCTCTCTCTCTCTCTCTCTCTCTCTCTCTCTTTCTCTCTCTCTAAGTTGATGGCACATACATAATCAGTGATCCTCTTATTAATTTAATTTTTATACACCATTACATAGCTCCATAATCAAAACTAAGAGGTGGGTGTTTAAAAAACACAACGACTCTTAGGGAAACGAAATACGAATTTATTTCACCTGGCTCGGCACAGATTATAAATTTGAATGTACCGTACAACGCGTTTAACTCGTTACGTCGTTACAAGGAAAGAAAGCCGACAGTTACACCTGGCTAAATCTACTTTGTTATTTCAGCAATGAGTCTTTCACTTAGGTAATGAAGTATCTAAAGTTTTAAAAATGATATAAGTCTGTATTTTGATTGATTTTACTTCATTATGTAAAGGTTGGTCTTGTCAAGGCGATAGACAGAAACTTAAAAAAAAAGTAAATTGTCAAGTCTGGACGTGTTTTTCATGTTGGTGTTATGGACCCTCTTACTCTTAGTCCAGATTTAGAGATGAGATTTGATACAGTCTTTTAGATCTAGACAGAATCTAGATAATATAAGTTTAATGTAGATCTAGATTCTTTCAAGGCAGCTGGAAGTTAAAAGATAATATAGGCACTAGAGGCCTACTTATGAATCTAGAAAAGACTGGTCAACATAACATGATAGATTGTAGTAGATCTAGATCTAGATTTAGAGATCTAACTTGAGAGATTGCATTTTTAGCTGTAGAACGTAAGCTTGTATGTGGAAAGAGTTCCTTTTAGATACGGACTAATTTACACACCAAAGAGGGCTTCATTTGATTGGGACCATAGAAAGAGGATTGGCCTTGGTTTTTGCTTGGGGTTACACAAAGAAGAAAAATTAATTTATTTCAGCTCTGTCTCTTATCTAACTTATTCCCCTTTTTCTTCTATATAAAAAACCGTCCGGACCTAAAAGTAAAACATACTCTTTCCTTGTTTGTGAAAGAATTCTAAGCTACATCATGATCTTTCATTTTAAAGATTTCAAGATCCGTACCAAAAAACCTGCCCATCCATAAATGAGTTTATCAACAGTAACAACAATCTGTAAAATATTATTGACCACACTCGTTTCTTTGCGTGAGAGAAAAGACATGACATAGATCATAAGGGTCAAAATAGGATACATGATTTAGATTTTAAATAGTAATGCCCAGAGATGGAAAATGATGTCACAGCGGTAACAATGTTTAAGAGTATTTCAGATAAACTTTTTTAAACTAGGTGATTAGGTCAATACCTATTATCTACATGCAACGCCTACATAATGCCACAAGAAACAGTGAGAACACCCTCAAGCTCATGCCACTAAGAAATGAAGAATGCATTATAATTGATAAACCAGGATCTAGTTCAGGGGCAGAGCTGGTGTTGTACTGTAGCTACATAAATGCACACTTTGGCTAAATTGTAGTCTTAGCATTTTTCAAACTTTTCACTCTTTATTTTGTGCAATCAGTGTATACACACTAAACATGCACCTTGAAAGAGGTACTTCTGACCTGACCACTTTAAATTTATATCACTATCTGGCCCAGAGTAATGCTTTCCTGTGTCTGGGCAATATTAATGGTAGAGGTTTCGGGAGACACATAGAGAGGCAGCTAAGTTGGACAAATTTGTTCGCATGAATAGAGAGTTTAGGCCTGAAAGATGACAGGCAGGATGATGCAGTGTTACTGCTTGCCTGTTCTTATAGGAAACAAATTTCTGCAACTAGAAGACACATAAAACAAAGTTCATGATCACTATGCCTTTAATCACTATTTTAGGTTTAAAAAAAAAAGACATGCTTGATTTTGGGAATTATATGGCAGTATTTCAAATATCAGTTTCATGAAATTCTGAGTTAAAACAATTAATTACTTTTTTTATTTCCTATAATCTCTAAAGGAAATAGATAGTGAAAATAAAATAAGAGATGCTAAAAAATAAATATGGCCAAATATGTTTGAACAATTTTTTTTTAAACCTACAAATTTCATAGATTTTTACAGAAACAAAGACCATTATCATTTTAACAGAACTAAGGGTATTTATGAATGATAGATATATATGCCTGATGCAATAACCCAATTTGTTGGAACATATAATTCTAGACAAAAGTTTTACAAAAAGTTTTACACGCCACCAAGTTAGTATTGTTCAAGGGAAATGTCACTTCCAAATCAATTTTTTAAATTCAGTTTCTAACAGATTATGATGTGTACAGAGCCAAAAAAATGAAATTTTATACAAGTATATAATATATATATATGTTTAAAGTATTGGAAATTTCCTGTGACACTTCTGTATCAAAAGAGTTCTAAATCATGTCTTGTTTTGCAAGCTTTTCTACACTTGTGTGCATTGCCTTTTTAATACCTATGTTTTACTACTAGGCCTGATCTGTTTGGAATGGTTGCAAAAAAAAAAGAAAAGAAGTAAACCCATTTTAAATCAATATCAATTTGATAAAAATTTCTACCACAAACAGAGCTGAGTTTGCGTTGGACAAAAACAAGAAAAAGAAAAAGAGAGAGTTGGCTGAGGAGCAAAAGCAAGAGATCCGAGAAGCTTTTGATCTATTTGACACAGATAAGGACAGGGCTATTGATTACCATGAGCTGAAGGTATGCATTTTAAATTGGATTTAGTTATTCTGAAAGACATTTTATTCCTTTACCTTTTGTTATTTTTTATTCAAAGTGAGCAAGTCAACTTTTCTACCTGTTTATTTGAACTTACTATTATATGTTTATTCTTTACAATGAAGAAAATATCTCTGTTTGCATCCAAAGCACTTAGAAGTGGATTGAGTGCATTTTCACCTTTTTTCAGTGTGATTTATTTATACACATTGAAGGAGCAGAAAGGGTAAAAGCATTCAAACTTCAAAGTCAAATGATAAATATGTATATATAGGTACAAAAATCATCCCCGCTTGTTATTGTAATGCAGACAACCTACCAATGGCAATCATGAAGAAACAAATTATGGAGTCTCAGAACACCTGGAACTGGACATTTTTCAAACTAGGCTGAGTTTCAGATATTATGGAATGTAACTCTTTTAATAACTGATGCATGTTAGGCTTGAATGTTTTCAGGCAATCGTAAAATGTGGAAATTTTCCTGCTAAAGGGTAATATTCAATTTGGGTGAGAATTGATTGCCGGTTTATTGCCAAGTCTGAGTTCCTCCTCCCCTGATGATTTCTCGGCATCTGTAGGGCAAGTTACGCCAAGATTTCTAATTACATATCAAATCCAGGGGTAGTTCCAGTTTCTATAGCGTTGAAAGGTAGATCTAGATTTGTGAAGATGTAAGATATCATTAGAAGATAGATGTTTAGATCTAGTAGTAGTACTGATTTGATAATGATTGAACAGTTCGTTGACTAACAGCCAACCTGAAAGCTATAGAAATGGTGGCATTGGTTAGAAGAAAGGATTGCAATGAGGATTATCGCTTGGATTATGTAAGAAAACTGTCAAAACCGGGCTTGGTGTTTTGTCTTTTTTGCGACCAAAGGCTAGATTATATTAAGAAAGGCAAATGTCATGTGACAAGACATGCACAATGTGAGGGCGATTTTAGTACTCCACAAAAAGATATATATGCTTAATTTTTACATATCCTCGGTTCATTTTGTACTGCATTTTTTATTATTTTTTAGTGAATTAACAAAATGGCTTGTGAAGTGAGAGTGCCCGCATGTTGAATTCTGTGTGTTTGAAGGTTTATTTGTTGGCTCAGGTCCATGACATATAAATCTCTTCAATTCTCCCTAAAGGTTGCTATGAGGGCTCTTGGCTTCGATGTGAAGAAAGCTGATGTATTAAAAATTTTGCGTGACTATGATCGTGAAGGAACTGGAAAAATATCTTTTGATGACTTTAATGAAGTTAGTAAGTATCATAAGAGATAAGCAATAAAAGGTTGAGTTGTCAAATAGATGAATATTTAATTCATTATCTTTAGAACAATTAAGAATAAGAAGATTAAACAAAAATTATGTCTAAGTCACCCACTAACATACGCAATGATTAAAATAAAACTAGATTGTCTAAATCTTAATACGTTTTGCAGTTTATATAATATTCTCTAATTTACAGTCTTGTTTATATTTTCCACTTTTTTTTTTGGCTCCAAAAAAATTATCTGCACGTTAATTTTATAAAAGCATAAAGAATGTGACTTAGTTTTACATTTATTACATCTTATATGTTAACTTCCATTTTTCAGTGACAGACATGATGCTTGACAGGGACCCACAAGAAGAAATTCTAAAGGCATTTAAACTCTTTGACGACGACACATCTGGCAAAATCAGTCTACGCAACCTAAGACGGGTGGCAAGGTTTGTTTTCAGTGTTTGAAGTAGACTTTTGTTTTATATAGCATGAGCGGTTGCAGTTCTATGTGTTAAGTTTTAAGAGGTAAAATGTGCGTATACTTTTCAACATGCCCATGCTAAATGTAGGAAAGATTCAAATTCAGACTTACAGGAAACATTTATTCCAGCATAAAACACCCAGTTTATGGTTTCTTTTCAGTAACTGAACACTGTGAGGCTAATTTGTTCTCCAAATCAATGACTAGAAAGGTTTCTATGATTGAGCTTTACCATAGCAGTTGCCAAGGTAATAGATACCTAAAAAAAATATTTGGCTTGTATTGTTACTTCTCTTTATTCCTTATTATCAGAGAACTTGGGGAGAACATGACAGACGATGAGCTGAGAGCAATGATTGACGAGTTTGATAGGGATGGAGATGGAGAGAGTAAGTAAACATTACTTTGTCCTTATCTTTCAATCTTCTAATCAGATTGATCTACTTTATTTTATTGAGCTAAATAATTAAATGTCAGTAAGGAAAAATATATAACATGCCTTACAAATTTGCATTAGCACCTTGTGAAACAGATTGAAAACACAACACTAGATATCCACTTACACTTGCAGATACAATTGAAATGACAGATAGCCATACAGATAATGAAATCAGCGTACTAGTAAATACTAGCAGGCCCAGTGATAGCTTAGAGACTGATAGAGAAGATTGCCACCAGTTACATCAGCATGAAAATACAGACCACATAGACACTCCTCCCACTAGAGACCATTTAGAAAACAAAGATACATTTAGATGTACGACTAGCAGACACACAGACAGTCGAAGTGATGGTCGACGATGGTACAGACATAGAAAATATAGAAACAATTACCACAGTAACATGATTTATCAGCACTGTAGACATAAATATGACTTCTAGCGAGCAATAAGCATCTCCTGTTCCAAATACTGTCATACTGAGTCAAAGCTTCATCACACAGATAGTTCAACATCACCAATGATAGAATGTGTTTTATTATTCGCCATTGTTCCTAGTTTGGATATTTTAACTCAATAGAGTAACATACGCTGTAATAATAATTAAAAGGATTTATGTTTTTACCAAGCTTACAGACCCAATTTTATGTCGAGGATATGATTTTGAGTGCGTGTAGAAAAATATTTTGTCTTATTGACCATAAAATTTTTTCAAGTTTCCTTCTAAACAAAAAATTTAGATAATGCTATAGAGGTTAATTCCCTTTAGATTTAAAAATCAAAACAAACGTTGTGTTCTTTTCACATTAAAAACAATCACAGATTTGTATGGTGTAGATCTAGATTAGATATAGATCTGGATCATTCTAGAGATCTAAATCTAGATCTAATATTCTAATTGAGAATAAGTCTAACCTCCTAGATCTAGTTTCGACAGTCCAACTTATTCCAATTAGCATAAGATTTAAAAATCAGAACAAACGTTTTGTTCATTCTGCATTAAAAACAAACACATACACTGAAGATTCCCTGTTATCTAGCTCCCCAATGAGCTTCTACCTACTTGATGATACTGAATATAGATGTTTTCTTTGGCGCATTGTTATGAAAAGAATCTGTTTATTGCTGTTTTGTTTTGTTGTTGATGATATTATACTATTGCCTTTCAAAAAGTATTAGGTGGCAAGAACATTTTTCAGTCATATTGTGGCTGAAAAATGACATCAAGTCAAGGAAGCAACTTATCAATGGTTTTGTAATATATTTGCCTGACATGTGTTTCAGATAAAGATGCGTTTGATATTTTTTTTAAAGAAACACACAAAAATTACATAATGTGGAACAGACAATTTAATGAATTTTTAGATACTTGGAACTGCTTAAAATTGGATTGTTGAATAAAGTCTACGTTTTCTTCTCAATTATGACTATTGAAAGGAAAATGAGCTTCCAAACTTCAAAAATATCTGTGAATAAGTTCATTGTAAAGCAAAACATGTTCACATTGTTTACAAACCTTATTTTCTTTTTCAGTCAATGAAGAGGAGTTCATCGCAATTATGACCGGAGACACATGATTTAATACCATACTAGAATAGAAATTGACATTCCTTAAAATTTAGTCAATAGAATTTGCCAGTTTTATGTAAAATTTATTTTAGTTGCCTGCAGCTTTGATAAAGTTAGTTTGTTAATTTATTTAATACTATTAATTATTATGTCTTGGGTTTCCAACAGTTTTTGTCAATCTATTGCATGTACAATGGCTAGGTAATTTCCTCAAAAAATGCTTCTTTTGTGAATGAAAAGATTACGAATCAAAATCATGCCAAGATAGATTGCCAGACAGTTTTCAGTATTTAGTTACTTCAACAGTTTTATGTTTTATCATTTTTTTATTAGAAAGAAAATGGAAATTGCATAGCAAATATTTAAAGGCAATATTGAGTCAGGTATTATGTAAATCTAATGTACAGATCTGAATCTCTATATATACATGGATAGTATTTGCTGAAACTGTCCAAATATTTATTATCTCTGACTTGTAGTTTTTGATATGTGTAGCATCTTTTTCAGAGCCTTAAATAGTTTTTTTCAAAATGTATAAATTGATGTATCACCAAATGATGAATCATCAGCAACCATTTAAGAGACGCAAAATTGGCAGATATGTAGAAATCATGTTTGGCAAGGCTAATATGTTTAAATTTGTGTGCCCATATTCAGATTTGTGGAGCTAAATGCGTACAATTTTGATTAACATTGAAACTGCCTGGCTTAACTTAGAGGTATGTTAACTTGAAGAGAGATGGTTAATGTAGATCAATTCCATAACCAGGTGCAAATTTAAGTAAGATTTTGTATTATTTAAGCAAATCTCCCTAAATCCTTGCTCTAGAGATAAAATTGTTCTGGTAATATTTGTTGACATTTTCAAGCTTATGACTCATTTTTTTGGGAGCTGCAAATAGACCAAAAAAAAACATTACTTACATTTTTACTATCGAAGGAAATATGCTCACCCACCAAAGCAATGCTGCAGATGAAAGAGGAATGCCAACATCTTATGTCTCCAAAGGCATTTAAAACTTGTATCAAGGCGGAAAAATCGGCAGAGTGAATGATTTACTTTTACATTTCTAATCCAGAATTTGAGTAAAAGAAGATGTTTTTAGATTTATTAATGTGAATCTTTGGCCGTTTGAAGCAAGAATATAGTTTGTCAGATACATGTATTCTGAAATTAGATAAAATGCTTATTTGCTATCAGAATACAGATTGTTACATGTACATACAAAGGCCACATCAAGGGAGGCAGTTACTTTGCTAAGATGAAGATACAATCACGACACATTATATATATATATATCTGATTTAGCAAGACCAATATCTTATCCTCGTATGCCTATGGAATGTTTTAAGTTAATATCATGAAAAGAACAAAAGTTCAATCCTTGGATGCGCAAGACCGTAACAACCCAAAAATCAAGACTTCATTAGAAGACTGAAACTGTTAAAATTTGAGTATCTAATCCTGTCTGAGTTTGATGGTTACTTACTGAATTGCAGAAAAATTGCACCCCTTTCGTAATTCTCCCATGTATTGTAAATTCATGCAAGCATGTATAACAAGGCTGATTTGGCTGGTTAAAATTAAGGCATATTGATATTTTTAAGTTCTGTATTTCTTTCATTTCTACAACAAATTAGCATTCCTTAAAAATGGAAATATTTCAGCATTCCATGCTTTTAAGTTTAAAAATGTGCAGATCGTTTAATCTTTTGTCTCAGAGTTTCACTTAACTCTCTAAAGTGATTGTTTTTACTTGCTTCTTTCCTTCATAACCTGTCTGATTCCAATTTTTGGTATCTCATCTCTAAGATGTCTTATTTGCATTTGTTCTAGGCATTTTCAATGTTCATTATGCCTACCTTACTTTAACTATGTGGCTCAAAACAGATTGTGGGCTTGATAACTCTGATAACCATAAAAAAGTTATCACATTGATTTGAGACATAACTGTTGTAACTGTTTATATTTGGTAAAGCTAACTGGCTTCTTTTCAAAAGATAAATAGAATCAAATAATGACAGACTCAAATAGTCATCCAGATTTTCCAAGTTGCCAATAGTATGAAATAAAATATATTGGCTTATAAGGCTTACTTTTTCTATTTTAGATTAATTTTAACTTTTTAATTATTAATATAGATTTCTTTAATTGTAACAAAGAGAGATGTCAAACTTGAAAGCTAATGGCTGTTGCAATGTATGGATCCTTGCTATCAAATCAAAAAAAAAAATGACCGACTACATACTTTAATAATATAAAGTAACATTTGTTTTTACTTTATGATACATACTATTGCATATAATTATGACAGAATTTCATTAGATGCACAAATAATGTACATTTATAAATGATCCATGCCCATATGTGTAATTTTGGATTGAACAGAATGGAATGTAATAGCAGTTCAGTTCTTCATGTACATATATTTTGTATCACATGCTGTGATCATAAAATTAATGTGCTTTGTAAGAATTGCCAGTAAGTTGTAATCAACAGTTGTTCACTATATAAACTTCTTTAACAGAGAGTTCATCTTACTTTTGTTTTGTTTTATTTTTTATTTTAGAGAACATTTTGTTCAATTTAAATCCTTTTCCAGCATACCTCTCTATATGTTTTTTGTCTGTCATTGTAAGAACATAAAGATCAAAGTTTTGGAAATCACTAAATTTCTTTCAGATGTATCTTCAGACTGAATTTGCATAAGTACAAAATATGGCTATTATATTATAGAAAAAAAAAACTGTTCAATCAAGTGAGCATTACACACTGTATAAATACGATATAATAAACATATCCATCTTTGGTGCATTGTTTTTCCTCTTTATCCGACATTCTACTCCCGCCACCCCCCCCCCCCCCCCCACTCTCTCTCTCTCCCCCTCCCTCCCTCCCTCCCTCTCTCTCTCTCTCTGACACTATGTCTTTCTCTCTTTTTTTCTTTTTCAAAAGGCTTATTGAAATGAACGCAATCACTGTCTTAAAGAAAAAAAATGAACAAAAGACACATTATGGCAACCTCTACTGTAGAAGTTTAATTTTAATTTTGTTTTCTCCTACTTTTTTTCTTTCTTCTTTTTCACTATTTGTTTGTCTCACGTTCTTTTTTCTTCTTTTTCGACCTCTAAATTATTTGTTGTGAATGGTTTACATGCCTTCGATTACTATAAACACGCATCAGCTTTTAAATAATGAAATTTGTGAGGTTTCGAAAAGATACTGTGCGATGATAGACAGTTACCCAGACAAGAGCCAAGGAGAATGTTTAGCATTTACAGATTTTGCAAGGAGTCTTCAAAAATTCAAGCCACTTGCATATGATTTATAACTTATCAGGATTAAGTAAATATTATGTAAGAGTTAATCAGGAACTAATACCCGTACAAGATCTTGCTTTAATGTTCAACTAAACTAAGAAATTCTGTTCTATCCTTTATAAATGCTTAGTCATTACATTGTTTTATGCAAAATAAAACAAAAAGGCTATGATTATTTTGAAAGGGGTTATAAAAAACTTGTATGATCATTCATTGCTGAGGGATATGATGATTCGGCTTCACAAATCACAGATATGGTGTTTGGCAATAGTGCTAGAACAGAGGACTTGTTTATAAAACTAAAAACATTCAAAACCATTGTGGCAAAAGAATATATAAATTACATGAAATCGTAAGTTTAAAAAGGAAAAGATAAAGATTGTAAAAAAAACAAGATTCCTGAAATAATTGAATGATTGATTAAAGAAATACTGAAGGTGACACAACCTTTGAACTTTAAATGATACTTCGATATCAGATTCAGGAGCAGAGACCAAGGGAGGATAGAAGTAGGAAACAGCAACAACCTTTGAAGGGACAAAATCCTGGTGGGGGCAATAAATAAGGGAAGACAAAGCAAGCTACTGAAAACCGATATATTTCCAAATAACATTGTATCGTTTCGAAATATCAGGTGACCAGAGGTTTTCACACGAGACCGCAAACACGGGAAATAGGGAGAACCTCACGTGGAATAAAGAAAGATAAATTGACCGAGATAAATGAACATTATTATCAAAAATGGTAAGACAAGTCTTGCCTTGGAAAGCTTTTGAACAAAGCTAATCCTCCTAGATTAAGTTGAAAAGTTTTGATAATAAACCTTATATACGAACACATGTAATTAGTTTCTTACTCAAGTTATCTTGTGAAATAAAGTAGAGGGTATACAAGTCATGTACATAGGAAATAAGGCACCGGTAGTATAACATTTCCTTATCTCTATGAAATCGGAATCTGTTCTGAGAAGGCTGGTTTACAGCAAAAAAAAAGGTGGTAAAAATGATCAAAACCTGGATTTGATGGACATTAGTTGCCTCATCACGACTCCGGGAAGTAGGAGTGAATGGAGTTGTTTTTCTGTTACTAAGTCATACATGTAGTTAGGAATCTGGTGGTAATTATTTTGCTTTTGATTTTCACTAGAAAATACACATTAGATGGATCCCTCTCTCTCTCTCTCTCTCTCTCTCTCTCTCTCTCTCTCTCTCTCTCTCTCTCTCTCTCTCTCTCCCTCTCCCTTTCTCTAACTATATATATATATAATCCATCCTCTCCCATCTTCATCACTCTTGCTATCTCCTGCCTTTTGTCCATGGTCTCTCTCTCTCTCTCTCTCTCTCTCTCTCTCTCTCTCTCTCTCTCTCTCTCTCTCTCTCTCTCTCTCTCTCTCTCTCTCTCTCTCGGCCTGTCCTATGGGAATGGGCGCAATTTATTTTTGCGGTTATTCGATTGCCAAATAGTTCCTGAACCAGCATGGGCAAACCACAGGATGCCAGGGCGTCTTTGAAACAAGTCGCATAACACCAGTGCCCGTGAAAAGTCTGTAAAATCGCATCCTGATAGAAAAATCACGTAAATAACCTTCGTCTTGACCCTCTTTCAATTTGTCTCCGGTATCTCCAGTCCCGATTTATGTTCTTGGATTCGTTTCTGTTTGCTGAGATCGTGCTGAAAGTAACTACGCGGATAGTTGGTTCGTGATTTTTGCTATGTAGAAATTAGAAGTCGCATTTAATAATAGTGCCTAGTTGGGTAAGATGAGCTTTTATGGCGAGGTCTTGAATGAGAGTTAATCATTCATCATTACTTTCCGAAAGTTAGTCTCCTGAGTCTGCACCAGCGCTTTGTCCACATAGAGATCATTTTTTTTTTTTTTTTAATGACAAAATGATATAAAATATGAAACGATTAACTAAAAATAGATCTAATGGTTACTGTTTTAAAATGGATAGACCACGACACATTCGAGACAGATCTAGTCTGTTCGTTTTTTTTTTTTTTTGTTTTTTTTTTTTTTTTTGTTATTTAGATTAAAAATGTACAATGTAAGGGTTGGCCGTATGTAATTCCATTTCAAATTCATTATAGGCTGAGCTGAGAAACACTGTCTGTGCATCAACATAGTTTTACCGCCGGTTTTAGTTCATAAGTCATAGCTATGTGTGACGTTTTATATATATATATATATAATATCCTCATTTGGGAGAATGCAACATTTAGTTCCCTGCTCATCCTTTGTTCATTTCGCTCTCTCTTTGTTTCAGTGTGTGTGTGTGTGTGTCTCTCTCTCTCTTTTTCTGTCTGTCTGTCTGTCTGTCTCTCTCTCTCTCTCTCTCTCTCTCTCTCTCTCTCTCTCTCTCTCTCTCTCGATCTCTCTTTATCTTTCTTTCGGCTTCTCCATGCAGGTAACATGGCGAAAGTTTATCATGGGAACGTTCAATCTTGAGATCTTCCCTTGAGGGCTGTGGTGTGTTTATCCGGAGATCTCACCATCTCCCTGGAGAAGATCAGATCTCGCACCGCCATGAAAATGGATTGATTAGTCCGATCATTTTATCTTGTAAGGCCTGTCAGGGATATTGCGATATCTGTTCAGCATCATAACAGTTTCACGTTACTGTTACTACTACTAGCGCTACCAAGAATCGTAAATACACTTCCGTCCTCTTGAGCTTCTGCTGTATGGCCTACCTCAGTACAAGTTGTTGCCGTCTCGGATTTAGGGGGCATAATGATTATTATTGATATGTGTACCTGTTCTCTGATACCCGGACCTATATGCATTGTAATTCTTCTCCTCCGCTTTCTCACACTCTTATCCGCTCTCCCTCACTTTCACTCCCCCCCTTCTCTCTCTCTCTCTCTCTCTCTCTCTCTCTCTCTCTCTCTCTCTCTCTCTCTCTCTCTCTCTCTCTCCCTTTTTTTTCTATATAACTTTTTTATATTATAAAATGTTTTTTATACATCTCTGGTTATCTGTTAAATATAATTTCATATGCCTAGCTTATATATCTATTGACATCTATGTATCCACCTTTCTATATGAATGTCTTTTCATGATAAAAAGTACTAAAACCTATGCTTCGAAATTTTTTTTTTTTTTTTTTTTGGTACGTCTTTTTTTTTTAATAAAAATAAAAATTTATCTGCCATACGATCCTGTATATTGTTTTGTACCGAAAAGAACCTTATTTAAATCAACAACATTTCATAAAAAGGGCTAATTATCACACACACACACACACACACACATAAACTACTTTCTTACTTTCAAAGAATACTCTCACAAGTAACTAAAAAAAAGGTGTTTTTTTTCGTTTTTTGTTTTTTTTTTCGTTTTTTTTTTTTTAATATTGCCTCAGCCATATCTCAAAATTGTTAGCCAAATCCATTTCATCCAATTATCTTGATGGATTTATCTCATTTGGTTCGTTCACTACATGTAAAATCTATTAAAACGTTTAACTAGGCAGAGTAGATGTAGATAAACTCCGACTTTAGACATCCAGGTCCGTGGTGTTCTAACTATAAAGCCAGCTATGTTAAAATAGCCGCCTGCAGCAGCTCCCATCATTTTCTAGAAGCGATATATGACCGAGATATGATCGTGGAGTGTCAGACTTTTTTTCAGTTACCGCTATTTTTCTTGTACTTGTAACCAACTTTAACCTTGGTCATGCTGAAACCCTTCGTCTGCGCCAAAGCGATTAGACATCCTTGGGAAGTAATGAGGTTGTAACGCTGTCAAAAGAAGCGACGATCCTTTTTTAATAACAATATTCAGTATTATTTATGGGCTTCGGTAACCGATATGGTCAGACTGAGTGTTTGCACACACATGGATCGTTTGCTCAACAGACTAGCAAACAAGAAATCAATCGCACTCATACCTCCATCCCCTCACCCAACCCCATCTTTTAATGCTCTGTTTGTTCCTTCTGTTGTTCTTTTCTATGGATCTTATCATCTTTAACTCTCTTGTCTGCTCTTGCTCTCTCTCTCTCTCTCTCTCTCTCTGTCTGTCTGTCTGTCTGTCTGTCTGTCTGTCTCTCTCTCTCTCTCTCTCTCTCTCTCTCTCTCTCTCTCTCTCTCTCTCTCTCTCTCTGTCATTCCCTCTTTTTTTCCCTTTGTTTCCTACCCTTTGTAAGTGGAGATTTCGTACAAAGAACTTACAGGTTGAACTCGGTGTTTGTTTCAAGTCACGAATCCACATTATTTAAATACCTTTCAAGCGGGTATTTTGTGAATAGATTAAGATGTAACTTTGAACATTTTTTGTGCTTTAATTGGACCACACAAATTTTATTTAAACATTAAACCAATATCCATACTCAAATGTGGTATCTATCCTTATATTCTGATATGATACAGTCATGGTGTATATTATATACTGTCATTTTGTATGTGATATACCAGAATAAAAGCGCTAAAAAAATCAAAGTGGTTTTAGATTGCGCTCAAATCTGTATTTTATTTTTTTTTTTCGGCTTCCTTTGGCGGTTGGAGAATTAGCTCTTTTGGTTATAAGAGTGACTAATCTTTTATACATATATATATATATATATATATATATGTGTGTGTGTGTGTGTGTGTGTTTTCTTACTTTGATACAATATACAAAAGTAAGACTACATCATTCCAATGCTGGAGAAGAGGTGATCAATTTTGCAGATTTATAATTTGGTTTTGATTTTATTTACCTATTTTGACATTGATTAACTTTAATATACATGTAATCCCCACCCCCTCCCCACCCCCCAACAAACCAAAGTAAAGCAATAAAGAATGCAAAAAAGCCAATCAATTTATCAGTCTAATTATTGTATGTAGGTTTCATTTATCTCTCGTTTTTTTTCCTCATCTGTACAAAAATTCTACTCTTACACGGAGCATTACCCACAAACAGAAAGATGAGGAGGAGAACGATAGGAAGATTGAGGCAAACGGACAAGATGTATGCTGAACATGGAAATAAATAAAGCGCTTGAAAACAAAGAATGGCGAAAACAGTGTGATCGGAGAGTAATACAAACATAGCTGATGGAGTAAAAGAGAATGAGAGTGGTGAGAAACGATGTTCTCTCTCTCTCTCTTTCCTCTCTATCTCTCTCCCTCTCTCTCTCTCTGTCTCTCTCTGTCTCTCTCTCTCTCTCTCTCTCTCTCTCTCTCTCTCTCTCTCTCTTGCTCTCTCTCCCCATTCTCCTTCTTCCTCTTTCTTTCTACCTCTATCGGTCTGCCAGCCTCTATCTATTTATGTCTACCTCTCTTTCTTCTTCGTTCCCCTTTCAAAGGTAAATTAAATTTCTCTCAATTTTCCGCAATTGTACTCAGCACTTACTTAAGATCTGTGCACTAAGATAATTAATTAAAAAAAAAAGAAACTCATGTGCCCGTCTGTCTGTATAAAAATTCCTTTCAATGAGGTCTGAAATTTACTTTTCTAAAATCCTGAATGCGCGTTGCTGTTCTTCTTTTTCTTTATTTTTTTTAACTGCTCTGTAAATTGTTCACATTTATTTGTTTGTTTATTTATTATTATTCGTTTAATTATTTTTTTTTACAAAATAAAGGCTTGGCATAAACTTTTCACGTCAATTTTTCTAAAGATTTCCTTCCTATAGATACTTTGCACTTTTTCCGAAACTTCGCTCATCACTATGGCGACGATTCTGAGAGAAGCTGACTTTACCTTCTGTCAACTGTAATGCTATACCTTAATGCTTTTTTTTCCGAGTTTTTCTTACAATAAGACCCCTTAAATCGCTTTATAAAATGGGATCAAATAATAAGCTCATATAAAATCAAACGAGATTAAAGGGTCAGATTGCCTGTGAAATTTATTAAGGACTTCTACCCTATTAATATTGATTTCCACCCACTAACAGGCAGCCAACGTTGAAGGGAAAAGGCGCCCAGACTTGTCTTTCTGATTCCTAATTTTGCAAAGCCAGACCATATTGTTCGTCTCCTATCTCTCACTCCTACTTTCCCTCTCTTTCTCTCCCTCATCCCCCTCCACCCGCTCTCCCCCTCTATCTCCCCTTCTAACACTCTTTTTATTCTTTTCTTTGTTCCTGTTTTACTCACATTCATTCACCCTAAAATTTTTCACTATCTTTTCTTCTCTTTTTCTGTACCTGACTCATTCAATCACTCTTCCCCTCTCACTCACTCTCTCTCTCTCTCTCTCTCTCTCTCTCTCTCTCTCTCTCTCTCTCTCTCTCTCTCTCTCTCTCTCTCTCTCTCTCTCTCTCTCTCTCTCTTCTCTCCCTCGTTCTTCTTCCCTCCTTTTTTCATTAATAATTTTTATGCCTCGATCTTTTCAATTTCCTGTTATCTCTCACAGGACTCACAGGCTGTAGAGTATTTTTTATTTAAATGCATTTTCTTTTCTCACCCAGATAATAACCAAATGAGTGCGTATGGCACATTATTCACTTTTGCTAATGTTATAATATATCTATATCTATATATATATATATATATATATATATATATATATCACGACAACAAAAGTGACAGCAACATTAGCACTATTACCAGTTCTAAAGATACTACTACTACTACTACTACTACTACTACTACTACTACTACTACTACTACTACTACTACTACTATACTACTACTACTACTACTACTACTACTACTACTACTACTACTACTACTACTACTACTACTACTACTACTACTACTACCACTACTACTTCTACTACTACACTGCTACTACTACTACTACTACTACTACTACTACTACTACTACTACTACTACTACTTCCAGTACTAGTACCACTACTACCTAATGCCTGCCATTACCGCCACTATTCTACTACTATGACTACTACCACTACTTTATATCTACTACTGCTAAACTTTTGCTGCAGCGGCTATTGATAAAAATGAAAAGAAGAAGAGGAACAAAAAATATATATTTCATATATCACGACAACAAAAGTGACAGCAACATTAGCACTATTACCAGTTCTAAAGATACTACTACTACTACTACTACTACTACTACTACTACTACTACTACTACTACTACTACTACTACTACTACTACTAATACTACTACTACTATTAATTCTACTTCTACTACAACTACTACTACTACTACTACTACTACTACTACTACTACTACTACTACTACTACTACTACTACTACTACTACTACTACTACTACTACTACTACTACTACTACTACTACTACTACTACTACTACTACTACTACTACTACTACTACTACTACTACTACTACTACTACTACTACTACTACTACTACTACTTCCAGTACTAGTACCACTACTACCTAATGCCTGCCATTACCGCCACTATTCTACTACTATGACTACTACCACTACTTTATATCTACTACTGCTAAACTTTTGCTGCAGCGGCTATTGATAAAAATGAAAAGAAGAAGAGGAACAAAAAATGTATATTTCATATACTTATATGCTGCGAATAATCGAATAATTGTCTTATTCTTTTAAAAGGAACTGATAAAACTTAGCATCACAAAAAAATTATATTGTGTGTAACGCATGCTTTTTACTGGTACTTCTCAAAAACTGGTTTATCCTGATTAATGTCTTCACGAAAATTGGCAACAGCAGATCCTCTCTCAATATTTTGATAAAAAGCATAATTTTTGCTTTGCAAAGAAAAAAATCCTTTCCAATCCTTACTCTCACATTGATGTGAGATACGAAAAAAAAACGCAAAAATAAAATCAGACGAAATGTCTGAAATGGATTGTGATTCTAATAGCTTAATTATTTGCTAATAGGTATTATCATTTCTTTAACCACTGGTGTCCATCTGCCGAGCACTTATAACTTCTTTTGTTTTTTTTATGTCGTGGAGTCTCCAGAGTAATTCTACTGTTTTCAACTTAGAATTCGAATCTTGTTACGAATTTTTTATTTGGTTGTATCTTGTATATATTTTTGTTGCTTCTTTTTCAGAGTTTCAGTTGTCAAGAACACACATTTAAAACAGAGACCTAAGAAAGAAAAAAAAAGCAAAAGCAAAACAGGGTTAACATGTAACGCTCCTTTACAATACTATTATGCACTTTGTTCTTTATTACCTATGCATCCTCTAGACAACACTTTTAAGTTTTACCAAGTGGCCGAGGGCTTCGGCCAATAATCCCAGTAATTTCCATCCCATTTTCCTCATCAACAAATCCCGCAGGCTTTAGAAGAGCCTGACAGAAATGGAAAAAGGCTCTCTTGCTATGCGGGTATGTTAAAAGTATCCTCTCCACTCACTGGTGAGAGGGCGAGTTGGCATTCCAAGTAAGATCTTATGAGAATATTTCATTGATTTCTTAAAATTTTTGGTAGAAGGGTTTTGCTTCAGTAAGCAAAATAAACAATCATTTATGTGCTGCCTTGTCGTTTTTGGAGACAGTTTAAAAATTCAATAAACCAACGGTAAAGAGAAGTGAAACAAAAAACTTTTCTTAGAAACTATCTCATAACACTAATTTTATAGGGCATGCAATTCGACAAGGGCTAGGGTTGCCTTTTTTTTTATTCGTTTTGCCGTACTGGAGAGTATACAAAAAAGAACTACGTAACCGCATACTAATAACTGCGTTCACACATCACAAGCAAAAGAGCGAAGAGGTGATCGGAATGGACCTCTATGCGCAGTTTTAAATAACGCTTGAGGAGAGCTGAGCGTATCAGTTTGAGAGGTCAATGGCTTGTACCTGACAATAATCAAGATAACAGAATTGGCCTGGATTATTAATTGGCAATATGAAACAGGTTCAAACAAATGGATGAATACAAAGAGATCATCTATCAAATATCTTGTTATTCTTGTTGCTGTTTCCACATTATACCTCTTTGCTTTAATAAGGATGAGAATATTCTCGCCTGTATATTTGAGATTGTTGCCCGTGTTTCTCAAGTGGGTCAGTTCTATTCTTAGCGATAGAGACTGCTTAGACAAAATAAGAGCATTTCAAGCCTTAATGAATGTTTGTAGCAATAGACCATCTGTAATCCAATCTTATTAAAAAAAAAAAACTGCCTATGAATATCATGTGTGGTAAGTACTTGACGGGGTTTTAAAATAAAATGCTCTTCTCCATTTTCAATACCCCTACCATTAGCGCTGGAATTAACTATTTAAAAAAGTTACTAAGATAGTGGGGAAAGAAACGAAAGAAACTTGTGGTCATGGAACAGCCCGACACGGTGATAAATCTTTTCTTTCTGCTTCTTCCAGCTTTGTCACAAATTATGTTAGAGCTTTTTCCTACTGGAGACACTTTCTAACTGAATTACATGGGAAAGCCATCTGTTTTCTGAAAGGGCATTAGAGCTTGTCGGTTGATTTATGGTAATCATAGAGAACAAATCTTCTATGGCAGGGCATTGTTTTATTACCTTAAGAATTGGTAACTTCGCTCATTAATATATTCTTTTGTCCATTTCCCTTACTTGAGAGGTTGAATTGTTTTGCCTTGAAATTGCTTCTTAAAGGAAGGGTGATTGAAATCAAGCATGATTGAATTAATGAAAAAGAGTAAAGGTTGATCCATCGTTTTAGGAAATCGACGGGTTAAAATCTTAACTTAAACCTGTCAATAAAAGCAATTTTTGGAATTACAAGTACGAATGCAAGAGTATTTGGTACCTAATATGGCTCTATGTGGTAAGATGAATGAGGATAATGTGATTTTTTTTTTTAAATTATAACGCTCGCGGTGCTTCTTAGTAGCAGGCAAGTCAGGTTGGTTGCAATGACTACAGAATTAAAAAAAAAAAGGCTAAGTCAGCTCTTTCGGCAAAGATTATAGCTGATACATTAAAGAATGGTTGACACATTGTAGATAAATCACGTAAAGGAGAAAGGCGACACAGAGAGGAAGTGGTGTATTCAGAGCAGCTGTTTTGGACTACAGTTAACATCCAATCTATAGCTTCAAGGGGAATTCCCCACCGCCTTCTTTTTACCCAATTATTTTACAGAGTAAAAAAAACAACAAAAAACGGCAACCTCTTAAAGTACAAATTTAAGTAAAACGAAACTAACGGAAATGTTTCAGAGATAGTAATCAGTTGTTTAATTACTGATTGCTACAATAATTATATTTTACCTTTTCTTAATAAACTTTTTTTAAAAACATTAAGAGCTAAGTCTAAAAAAATATATATTTAAAATAGTAATCGAATTGATTCTCCCAATCATCTTGAGTACCGCTATAAAGTGTTAAGATGTTAATTTTTTTTCACATTTTTTTTATTAATTTATTTTGAGGAAGGAAATAACTTTTCAAATACCAGCACTCAATGGATAGTTGCGCCCCGTGTTGAGCACCTTGATATGAGTGGCATGGCAACACGATTATAGCTCCACAAAGGTCCTTGGTCGCGCTAAAAGAAGGAAACTTAGCACTGTAACATACCCAACCGCAAATGAAAGCCCTTGTCTACAGGGACGGCCCGCAGGGAACTATAATTTTATTAGGTGGCGAAACGAAACGGCTGGCGAATTCAGTCACAGAGAACTGAATGGGAAGAGATGTAATGCCCTCTTTTCTAAATTTTGAAAAATTAATAATACATGCTATTAGCCGTCGGCCCTCACTGAAATTCCAAAGAGGTCTCTAGACTTTTCAAACTTACAATATATTTACATGATTCCCCTATCAATTTTAAATGATTTGCACATTTTTTTCTCGAAGTTTTTTTTTTAATGAAAATCATGAAATTTGGAGATCAACAAGGATGCATGTTTTTATTGTGCATGTTTTCACATTTCCAATTTATGTGTAAGTTCTTCAAGCATATTCTAATTTATTAGGCATCAGTGAATTAAAGCTATCCGCATGTAACAAAATGGAGTTCCTTTACTAAGAGTATAGTCTTTTTTTTTAAGATTCAACATGCCACAGTTCTACATAATATTGCATTACCTCAGCAAATTAGTCAGATCTGCCCGAAATGCCAATCATAGCTATTAAATATGTGTAGTTTATTCCTTTTCTCAATCTTTATCTCTTCAGCTGGTTGTTTGACTAAAGAATATATTGATATAGTCTACACATGCCGAGTTGGTTTCAAATTCTCCGATATATGCTCCCGTCAAACTAAACCAAGTGCCACATAGAGATCTTATTCCAATATAGAAAAAACTCGATCAGAACTGATGTTGAAACGTTTTCCTCGATGCTGAAGCCTTGCAAATACACTGATGTGACTTCAAAGCTGCTTATGATTCTACAAAACAAATTTTGACTGAGTTTAAAAACAAAAAATACTTTGCTCAACAAATATGGAATTATACAATTTAACATTTCGTAACCTGAAGTTTCTTGATCTCAGAACTTCAAAAGAAAAAAAAATTAAAAGAAAATGTTGTCTGAACTAATGCCCATGGGAAACCAACCAGACAGAGACGAAAGCTGGTATTACGAATCTAATTTTGTGTAACTCCTTCAAAGTAATTGTTACGAACTAAGAGGTTTGCTAGTGGTGAAATTAATTTCATTGCTGCCCCAACTGATATTCAAGTAAATCCCCTTTCTCTCTATCCATTTATCTATATTTTTCTACCTCTCCTTCTCTCTCTCTCTCTCTCTCATTTTATATTTATAATATAAAGCATTATTCTGTTTCTTTCTGTACCCTTTTTTATATCACTCCTCGTTTTATATCATAAGTAATATTATAAAGTTGTATCTTTCTAATGATATACAAGGTAATTTTAAGACCTCGTCCACCTGCTTCTTGTCACATTCTTTATTTACTATTCTGTCAATTTATTTGCAGTTTCGCTTGTTATTTCCACATGTGTCTAGATTGTTATTTATCTCTCTCCATTCGTGTACCTGTCTTCATGTTTGTTTGTTTTTCGGTTGTTATCGATCAGGAACCAGTCTGTATATGTTGCTTGTCGATCTGAGAATAATAATAATACCTACTACATGTATTTATGTTTGTCAAACACACTCATTGAGCGCAAACATAGTCCATGCCAAAATCAGCATCTGGCAAAGTACTAACGGAGATGGCTTGGGATTTATAAAAACAACCAGACATAAGTCTGTCCGAGAGACTTGAGAGAAAGAGAGAGAAAGAGAGAGAGATGAGGAGAAGGAGGAAGAGGGAGAGAGACAGACAGACAGACAGACAGACAGAGAGGCAAAATATATACCGTGCCCTTGCTTGTGGTTACTATACTTAACGTTGAAGGCGCTATTCTTCTGCTCACTAGATTTATTCTTGTGGGGGTGGGGGTAGTGAGGGGCGGAGGGTTGCGAGGGATTGGGGAGATATGCTACGGGTGACTAATAAATAGAGAAAAAGCTACTTATATCAGGTGTAGAATAGTATGTATTATATCTATTTTCAAAATATGACAGAATTTTATTATGGCCGAACAAAGAGTGTTGAATCTTACATTGCACCCACATGACATTGAATGAGTTTTTCCTGTCTTTGCCAATCTCAATAAAAAAGGTACATTATTCATTTGACTATCTGTCTATTTGAGATCTTCTCTCAGTTTATTTTCTAGCTCTTTCATGTATTTATTCATTTACCAATCTCTGACTCAATACCATCTAACTTTCTTTTTTTCCTGAAAAAATTGATTAAAACAGATTTAGATCATTGCATGATCCTCTAGTTTATATTATCTGAATTGAAGCCAAAGCTTTCTGTATCTCAGCAAATGCAAGCAGCACTGATCACATGTAAATCTCGTTTGTCCTTGAGGACACTAATCAATAGATCTCGTCTTGCTTGTATCCTTGTCGCAATACCAGTGCGCTTAAGTCAAGCGGCGGGAAGAGAGAGACAGAGACACACATAAAGAGAGAAGGGGGGGGGCAAAGAAAATAAGGTAAACAATGGAAAGGACAAAGAAGATGAAAATGGAAGAAGCAGACCTTCCATAGACATCATTTACCCGCATATATGTAGAGATGATTATACTTATGCGCTTGATATTCCAATTTTATCAAGTCTTTAATTTGTGTAAACTAAAAATAGGAACAACATAATACCGCAGTCAAAATAAGAAGATGGGATGATCAAAAAGGGACCATGAATTTCTCTGTTTCTGGATAAAGTTGAATAGGTTATGATTCCACTGAAAGTTTATTCACAAAGGTCAGAGGTACAAGAAAACCTTTATCAAACATGTAAAAAATATGCAATTTTTCTTGCCGCGTTGTCTCTCAAGTTTTAGCACAAAATCCGCTTTATTTAGGAGAAATTACGAGCTCAAATTTTACCATTATCTAGGTACCATTTATTCGTTTTATTTTCTTGAATTTTATTTTGAATTCTTGGCTTTAGTAGAAATTAAAATTAGACCTATCAAGGACAGAAAAAGACCCACAAAATTATAATCGCTCATAAAAGATTGAATAAATTCAGAATCAACCTAAGCTTTTATGAACGACGCCAGGTAACAAAGTCGGTAGAGCGCTGTACTAACAATATATAAGCACTCGGTTCGATTCCATGTTTAGAGTGGTGGTACGTCGGATCCTATTCGTTGCTTGACACACATCCATTGTCTTCTTCTAACGTTCTGCAGGAAACTTATTGGACGTAAAATTGATCGAAGATTCAGCAAACGAACTACCTACTACAGAGATGCCAATGATTTTCCGATTGACCATTGTACTTCCTTACCTTTCTAAGTCATGCAATCTTTTCCGAAGTCTTTTCCCTCGATAGTTTTCTTGGCTGCCGGATACTGCCATGTTCTGACCATACAGATCTCATAATCCGCTATCTATGTGCTTGACACTCTCTTTATTTGTTAAACATCCTATGTCCCCCTTCAACACGTACCCATTACTACTTTTAAAGAGATGTTTTGTTAAAAAATACATAAAAAAATAATAATGATTTATTATGTTATATAACTTGATAGTTTTTAAATGCCTCTATTTTGTCTCTGTATTACTAGCAGTTTACTTGCTTATTTCCAAGGGAGAGGAATTATCAACCCCAGCATCGACGCAATGTTCTCTTGTAATGCAATAAATACTGGTTTATGCTCTGTTTACTGCAATAAGTTTCGGTTTATTGCGGAGAGATTGGGGATCTATTTAACAACAGAGGTATGCTTGCCAATATTCATGGTGAAGAAAACAAAAGAATTTTTTTCTTTTTCGAGCCACGATTGGGAATGGATGGTGAAATTGATGTTGCGGTTAAAGTAACTTTTCTTCATAGTGATTATTATCACTAGATTGTGAACTTTGATGGGGCTCCTTCACAAGGATACTTATACCGGGCCAAATGAAATGTTGGAAACACACAATCACATAACAATTAATGCCATAAATGCTGTTTGAAATATTTTGTGATGGAATCAATTTATCATCTCATTTCTTTAGTTCATCGCATTTCATAGCAGTTAAGCTATGTAAATAAGAAGTTCAAAATGCAGCGTGAAAAGATATTTTACGTGAAAGAAGATATTGAAACGACAGTGAGAATTTTAAACGAGGTGGGATTAATCTAATAATTCCTTCTGTTTTTACATAATTTTAATGTGATTGTTTGATTTTTGTTTTGTTTTTTAATTTGAAAGTGCACGATAAGATAAAATCAAAATTGAAATGATTTTTAAAGTTAAATGAAAATTTATTTTGTGTGTGTGTGATCTAGTTTAATCAAACAACAAAAAGTTAATTAAATCGCAACAATCATTTTTAGCCGCATCTTTATAATGGCAAAGATCATAGAAGTTGAAAGTATGAGAGAAGAATGCTTTCAATGCCTTCAAGAACTATATTATTTTGAAATTTACTTTACTAACAAATGTTCGCATGAATTCTTCGCTATTTTTTTTTCTGCAGCTATAACGATTTTATCTGTGCTACGTCAATTCATGTTCGTCAGAAAGGCCGAAGTAAGGCTGAGAAAACTCTTGACACTAGTACCTGTTATTGCTCTGAAACAGACAGCACATAGCGTGGTTTTACAATAGAAGAGATATGAATATCTTCTAATAAATTCAATTCAATTCTGTTCCATTTACAACTTATTATATCTGGCATCCTTGTCCAGTTGAAAGATAATGGAACTAATTCATTTGGATCTACTTTGCTCTGCAGGAGCAGCTTAAGCCACGAAAATGCATTTCAGGAACTTTGTTACTGCATCTCTAAGGTGTTTCGGACAAACAATATGATAACCATGCACCGGATATTCATTTCGCGGGTGTTGTTTTGTTTTGCGGTATGTCTCTCTATGATCTAGAGAGGATTAGATAAGATAATTGTTTTCCGCTACGTGCAAGGTATCTTTCGGGGCAGGATCAGCGGGAGTGATTCCGTTAATTGCAACGTGACGTTGTCCATTCTGCCTCACCGCTCCGAACTATTTTATCCTCCTCCGAGGCTTGAATTAGTTACTCTTCCAGCCTCTCGTCCAAAGCCACAGGGTGCTCTCTCTCTCTCTCTCTCTCTCTCTCTCTCTCTCTCTCTCTCTCTCTCTCTCTCTATCTCTATCTCTCTCTCGCTCTCTCTCTCTCCCTCTCTCTCTTTCTCTCTCGCTCTCTCGCTCTCTCACTCTCTCTTTCTCTCTTTGTCTATTTATGTCATGAATTACTATTAGTTTCCACGGCAGCTTCCCTGGAAACGCCTACAAATTCCGTGGTCCTCCCCTTCACGGAATTTCACCCCCTCACCTTCCCCCCGCCCCCATCCCTTCTCCTAAATGCTCGTTCACCAAGAGAGAGCGCGTGAGCAGTAGGGAGGAACGCAGCCAATGCGACGATACGACTAACAGTGTAACTGCTAGGTGTAGAGAGGCACTCACTCATGTGGTTTGTTTCGGAAGGGTTCCATGCCGGATTTTATTGATAAACCAAGACTGTGAGTTGTAACTAGACTCTCCGGTTCCCAGCTACCTGGCGCGCATTTGGTGCGGGGACATGATTATTTCACAACCACATCTGTAAGTAACATATTATTTCAGCTGTTCGTTTACTTACTCCAAAAAAATTTTATCTTGTTCATGCACTTTTTTTTACAATTATCAGAAAGAAAGCTCAATGCAGGTGTCCAAAGCCTTAGCATATTACTATACTGAGAAGTCATATGTTTTCAAATGGTAAAATAGGAATGTTGATCAAAATAAATAGTCAATTTCATTATGGAGTCTTTTGAAAAGCCGGATGGTTTAATTTTTTTAGCAAGTAAAACGTAAGCATTCTTATGTCCAAAATCGGCTGTTTATTTTTTATAACGGTACATGAGGTATACAATAACAAGACTATTATTTATTAGTTCATATTGACAAGACCAGTTTCAGGTCTCCATCAAGAAATTATTCACTCAGAGTACACTCTTATCCTGTAATTATCAGATATGTTGCATTAATTAATTTGAAAGAGAAAACGAAAGCCGGCTGACTGTTCACTGTTTATGAATGGCATGTGAAAAGATATGTGTTATGTCCAAGTTTGCTTATCTGTCTTGGTCCAGTTGGAGGTAGGACTCGTCAGCCTTGTGTGTAGGCGTTAATGTCTTAGTCCAGTTGGAAGTAGAAGTCGTCTGCGCTGTGTCTATGAGGTTTTAGTTAGGCGTAGTTTTCAGACCTGTGTAAGGTCTTTGACCATTGAGTGGAAAGTCATCTTTCCTGTTCTGATCATGATCCAGTTGAAGTGACGAGTTGCCTGATCCTATACGTAAACTGTAATGAAAGAAGAGATATCTGCTCTATATTTTCATGACCTAGGTGGAGTCGAAGAAAAATTGAACATAGTCTTCGTGCATTTATCTATGATCAGTTTCGTTAGAAGAAACTTCAAAAAAATGGAAAAAAGTAAACACTATGAAGAAACTATTTAATGTATGATCATTTACTGTTTTAACATAGGTTGTGCCATCTCAGCTTTACAGCAGCGCAGAACCCACCTTAAACTCTATAGTGAAGTGACTATAGTGATTCTATCTAATGCCAGTTTATGCCTTGAGTTTTAAGGTCCTTTTTTATTATAACTTTTCATTTAGTGGTATCTATACAAAAGTTTGGATTGCATTTAGATAACATGTAAAATAGAAACTTTGATTCAAAAAATATTTATTTACATTGGGATTTTTTTTTTTAATTTCATTTTGTACTGTAAGTTCTTTTGTATAATTTTAAAAAAATGTGAGAGAATGGACGGCCTATTAAAAAAATTTTTTTTTTGTTATGACATGTTTTCACCAAAGCGATTTCTTTTGTGTCGACTGTGTACTGTACGCGATTGCCAATCTTGTGAGCTTCACTGCTTACCTTTCTGCCCCATATCGCATATTATTGCTTCAAAATAGCCCAAAACATTAAATGCTTATACTTTCAGAATCAGCTTTTCCTCTACATTTTTTTAATTTGGAAAAGCTCCAAGCTTTTCATTTATTATGTCTGGTAGTCTAATGTAAGGATTCACAAGATCGAAAATGATCTTTAGATGTAACAGAGGTAACTATTATGTATCAGACATGATGGAAGCGAAGGAAAAGTGTCAATAGTTCAGTGTGTCCCTTTTCAGATCTGTCTGTGGCAAAGATTCCACGCTTTTGTAGGGCAAATGTACTTTTTAAAAGCCTGTCGGAACAGACAGAAGATTGAGTCTTTTGCACTAGTCTGGTGTTTTTTCTTTCCAGCGAAAAATGTCGACGCGCGATGAATATAAGACATTACTCTTTTTGATGGAGTATCATTTTCCTCTTCATACTGAATCTTGCGTTTCTTTATAAATCGTGTATTTTTTCCTTTTGATTTGAAGTTCACAAAGAAGGTATCTTAAACCCTACTTGTTTTCTTTCCATGATCCCGAGCTAATTAACTGAGTTTTTTTCTAATACTAGGCACCTACTACATAAAATTTGGACTTAATATCCCCATGGCCATAAAACTTTGATTTCGGCCTTACTCTTTCGTTATTTAAATTAGCTACAACAATAGTCTCAAATCTTTCCGATGACTATGAAAAAACTGTGTAATGTAATTCAGCCAGTTTGACTGATTGTATTCAGTGGGTCTTTGTGCCAAACACGCCGATTTCATTGCACTGAGTTATTTTACGTGAAAGTGCAAGATGCTCTAATGAGGTGCATGGTATGGCCACCATTATCATAACAATAGTGTAATAACATCAATAACTTTTTTTTTCATTTTACCTTCTTGCGCAGAAGAAGATGAATCATACAAAGGAGAAAATTTCTCTTTTGTTTGTACCTTCAAACTTCTCCTAAAGAACTCTGCCTTTAAACTTCTTTAAATTATCAATTTCTGATCATACAAAGATCTGCGATAATTAGCCGTTTTTTCAAAGCTATTACAAAATCAATGATTTTGATGTTATGCATATTTCTTATCTTTCCATATGCCTCTGATCTTCATTTTTTCCTGTGTTGATCGGAAAATTTGTAAGGGATATATTTAAACAATAGATCTAAAAAGAGTGATGCTAAGAAACCAATAGGACGGCCTCTTTCCAGTCGTAATTGTCGACGTCAATTAGTTCCATCAGGTAGAGCTTCCCGAAGAGGCGACATGCAGCAAAACGCCCTTATCAAAACAATATAAAACCGTAAAATATAAGGTTAGTTTTAAAAGCCAAATCTAACATCTTGCTCTAAGCAGTAAAGTTGTCTCAGAAGGAGGAATTCGACCAAAGACTATGATAACTAATAAAGATGGCTAAGGTGTCATGAATGCATGTTTTATGACATTTAAATCCATTTCAATATCTTTTTAGCAAATCTTAGCAACCGTACTACCCAACTTTTTTTTCATCAAACAGAATCCCCTCCCCTCCTAAAAATTCTCTCATCATAAATTGCCATAGAAAATTAATGAATTGAATAAAATATGCTTAAAGGGAAAGAAAGAATTTGCCGTAAAAATGTATTGTAACTAGCCACCCTAAAAACATTGTGTGGAAGACTGAGTAAGAAGCACTCCGAAAAGTCACACCGAAATGTATTGAGATCTACAATGTTCCGCAAATAGTAATCCTACTATGCAAAAAATCATAAAATTTGTTTATTAATCAGATGCATTTCAAAGACGCTCTTTACTTCAAGGTAGTCTTTTTTTTTTCCAAGTTTTTTTTACTGAATGTGTTCCCTCTGGGCATTGGAAGCATTACTGTTTCTGAATGCTATCTACGTGACGTAAGATGCCGTCAATTGGCATCCATGATGGATTACAGGGCCTAGCACAACAACATTAGCATTTCACAGTCAGCTTCAACAAAAGGCCTCAAAATCCCATTTTTTTTCTACGGAAAGACATTTTGGGAAGTTTTTATGAAGATAAATATCGGTAAATCCAAATTTTCAATCCTTTTTTTTTTTTTAAATAGTTTTCGACAAGATCCGAAATCGAGATCGAGATCTAACTTTGGGTGCTGAGGGTGGATTTTCTTTTTCATCATGACGGAGCACCTAGTTGATCGAAGGTGTACAAAGAATGAGGCAGAAAAAATATCCATGGATGAAGTTAAAAGATTGGATCGGCCAATACTTTCCTTTTTGCAGACGCTACGACAACTTGCTTTATATGCTATTAAAAAAAAATACCTGGAAAAAAAAAGCGTAACCAAATTCTTTGAAAATACCATCTTCTCTTGATAGAACAGATATCTTGAGTCAACATAAATTCTAAAAAAAACAAAAGTAATTGAGAAGAGGGAATTGTAAAAATGTTATAGTTTTACTGGACGTAAGGTGTCATTTTTCACTTTATTATGCGGTTCTAGTAATTTTATAACTTTATTTACCTAAACGTGATCTATCAGTGCCTTTTATGTGAAATATTGATTGAAAATAAACAATAAGTGGTATCGAGTGACATTGTATAACAATGAATGAATGGTCTACTTAACAGAACAAAATTACCACAATTACAATTGGCCCCATTCAAATTTAAGCTAATCGTTTTATCTTAAATCAAACTGATGTATTTGATATGCCTAACCACAGATATTTAAAAATGGTATAATTCTTTGATATTTTATTTTGGGTCATTACTCACTTTATATTTTGAATGTACAAAATGGGGGTATAATTATAATAAATAACTCTGCCCACTAGGTACGTATTTGCATCGTCCAATTCAGCCTGAAAAAATAAACAAACATGTCTCTCTCTCTTACTCTCTTCCTCTGTATCTATCTATCTATCTATCTATCTAACAACAACACAAGGTCGGAACGGCAAGCGCAAACGAACACACCTCAGTCATACCCGAAGAGAGCGGAGGACAGGCGACAGCTTTGTCCTCCGCTTGAAACACAAGTGTAGTATGCATGGAAATTTAAGGTAAGATCTTCTATATTTATCTATCTATCTATCTATCTATCTATCTATCTATCTATCTATCTATGTACCTATCTATCTATCAATTTATTATCTATCTATCTATCTATGAATCTCTCCCTCTCTCTGTCTCCCTCATTTTTTCCTCTCTTTCGTAGTCTCTCTGAATACCTAACAACCATTTCAGATTATGTGTAATTAATCATGGCGTTCATAGAGCTTAGAATAAACCTCTTGATATAAATCCCGAACCAGACAGGGGCCAATATCCTGATTCAGATGAGCAGCTGTGTTAAAAGGATTTTTTTTAATAACACCCACGAGTATTTTAAATTCCACCAGTCTTGCTGCTATATTTGCAGATTTGTCTGGCTGCTTTATGAGTGATACTGCGAGCAATGGATTTGTTTCTTCAAGGCTTTTCATCAACGTTTGCATTTTAAAACTATTTTGCTGTATTTCTTTAGCTTTGGTTCGACTTTCTTTTTCAAAAGTCTTTGAAACCATAACCATTCTTTACTAAAGCATCTGAGTTCTTTGTTCTTGTTATTATTATTGTTGTTGTTGTTGTTGTTGTTGTTGTTGTTGTTGTTGTAATTATTGTTGTTTTTAATTCTGCTCCATCTTTAGATGGTGTCCATAGAAGGAGAATGCCTCTGTTTATTTGCAGCTCCAAAGGCCTCAAAGACCCATAAACCTACACAGTTGCAGAGACTATTAGCCTTAGGATTGAGTTGGTTAGAGACTGAACAATCTGACACCTCTCTCCTAAATGTTCAGTATTTCTGTTGTTTTGTCTAAGAACTTAAGCTGCATAAGTTATGCTGATTGTCTAGGCCAGTCCATCTAGAGATTGATAGAGTAGTATTTTCACTGCATTGTTCTATGATTCGATATGGCTTTTCACCAGGGCAAAATTTATGCTTTCTGAGTTGAATGTACCTATAATTTTCTAATTTAATGTTTTTTTTAATTTAAACTCGGTTTAAACAGAGGGATATTATTATACTGCTTATTTTCAGCGCCATCTGTATCGATAACAACTAAGCGCTATGTAATTCTAATCTATCACAAACTCAGCCATTTTCCATACTTTCTGTACTAAAAATACCATAAGCAAGTAACAAATTCCGATATAATAGACTCGAATATTTTATGAACGGGGAGTATCAAACTTAAAGTTTTCCACATCTTAGAATTGCTCTGCTTCTTCTTTTCCTTTCCTGCCACCCGTTCCTCTATTTTTCCAGTATCTGCCTTCTGTTTCCACCGTAACAAGAGACATGGTGACTCTTTCCCTTAACAACGCTGAGTTGTTTCTAACTATGCTATCGTTCATGATACCTAGGCAGCGAGAATTTCCAAGCGCATAAAGAGCATGAATACCTAAAGCACTCTTGCATTTTTTGATTTGTAAGTAAAGCTCTATTCTGGTTGTAACATTTGCGGCAGATTAGAGGTGATGAAACATGGACTTTTGTGTTATCAATTTGTTTAGAGTAATAGTGACATCACACTTGTTCTGCCTATTGACAGCAAACTTTTTTCATTTTTTTTTTTTAAACTTAAATATGAGACTGGTTTCTAGATGGTTCTTTGGATCATGAAAAAGTGATTCAGAGCTTTGCTTATGACATCATATTCATATGCTTGGTCTCTCAATTTAATTACAAAAAAGTAGATGGAGCTGTCAATCAAGTTGAAATAGACCATTGATATCTATCATTCAACACGCATAAATTTTGAAAAACGAGAGTTATAGTTGTCAGTCTGAATTGATCAAGCTAGAGAATAATTATGCTTACACCGATATGATTTATGTTGTTTTTGCTTTAATCCATTTCAAACAATGATATGAGACAGGCAAACCATATTTGTTAGGGACTGTTTTGTTGATTTTTTCTAAGAGACAATTTTAAAAATAAGTGCGTCAGCTGACAAAGGTGTGCACTAATTAAATCTGTTCTATGTTACAGTTTGTTATGGCCATCTGTGATATAGAAATAAATGGGAAGAAAGTCGACAGAAAATTCAAGTCGAAGTGAGAGAAGTTTGAATATTAAAAAAAAATCTAGCATCAACTCAAAGCCAATTTTATTCGCTATGGTTATAGAAAAGTTATACTTACTTTCAGATAAATATTTGGTTAGATGTAATGGAGAATGTGATCAATAACTGAAGCAATTCTTTATTATGCCGATGAATACCTTGCATAGATATTCAGATAGATAGATGAGATAACTAAAAGAAAGATGAATTGATGAATAGGTAGATAGATAGATGAATACTTTGAAGAACATAGGCATGCAAATAGATGCATAGTATGATTTACGAACAGACTGATACAGAGATAGGTAGATCAGCAAGAAGATGAATGGATTATTTGGCTGCTGATATATATATATATATATATATATATATATATATATATATATATATATATATGTGTATATATATATGTGTATATATATATATATGTATATATATATATATATCAGCATATATATTTATATATGTTTATATATATATAAACACACTTAGATTTTCTTTCTGAAAAAAAAAACAACAGAAATTGCTAAGCACCGGGGCCCATAAGTCAGTATCTAAGATTCATGACCATCGCAATGTCTCTTGATTTTGTTGTGTTGTTATTGTCGTTGTTGTTGTCGTTATTGTTGCTGTTGTTGTTGTTGTTGTTGTTGTTGTTGTTGTTGTTGTGAATACTGTTGATTATTGTTGTTATGTTATTTTGTTTCTGGTCGTAAATTGCAATGATTAGTCTAAGTGGACAAGCCCTCAGAGGACTTCATTTGATAATGACTTTCACCTTCTGATTTTGTTTCTAGGAACAAAAAATGTTCTGTGCTTCTTATTCATGCACATAAAATAATCATTCATCCAGGCACTACTTTCTTTAAATAGTTGTGATCAAATATGCTGAAAAAGCCAAAATTCAAGTCTTTGGAAACCGAATTTAAGATTACAAGATCTGATGGTGAATATCCGATACTCACGAATTTAAAAGATATTTTTGACTCACATTGTAAAAAGTAACGGCCAATGAATAAGAAAGAAAATAAAAGGAACTTGCTTGAGTAGAAACTTAATGTTTAACTGCTGATCCATTATTCTAAAACATATAGACTTTCACCTGGTGTTTCTTGTGTTCTTGCAGAGGATACTGTTAAAGTATCCTGTTAATATTGGAGAATCAGTAAAGGTTTTGGGGGGGGGGGGGGTGGTAACGAAAACCCGACCATGTCCTACCAAACCTATCTTATTTGTTTTTAGTTCTTTAAACTCCTTTCCCTCAGAGCGACTTCAGCTGTAGTATGGTACAGGTTTTCACAGCTTTACGGCGGGTCTAGGGCACTATGGTTCTCTCTGTCGTGTTTAATTTTAAGTCCGTGCATCAATTGGGTCCTGTGGCAATGCTGCAAATAATATTATCCTATATCTTTTTCCAAATCAATTTATGCTTCACCGCGATAGCCAACACTTTTTATAAACAAAAAAAAAACGTTGCTGCTTGAACGGCACATGATATATGGAGCGGAAAACGTTGGACAAAATACACTAAAATGAGATCAAATATATTTTACGTTAAATCATAAATTTATGAAACAACAACAACAACAAAAAAAGAAACCTAAACAACCACACTAGAAATCGATATGTCATCATGATAAAGATTGCTCTGGTTTGAACTCACTCAAACCACCAGCGCTGACCCTCACACAGTACCGGCACGTCATTCAATGTAAAAAAAAATTACATTGATGCTTACGTTCTAGAAGTTTTGGAAATGCAAAGAGATCTTAGTTATGATAGTCTCTTTCTATGTTGCGTTGTCTGAGCAGATATGAAAAGCTATCTTTGACTTTACTTTGGTTTTTTGTTTTTGTTTTTGGTTTGTTTTTTACATTTCAACCAGGCTTCTTTAATCTACGTTCGCAATCTCGTATTTAAAGTGATTGTATGACCGGTTTCATCTATATTTCAGTCACATACACTCCTACGCACCCTCTTTCTTTCTTTCTTTCTTTTATTTATGAATGCCTCGCTTCTATTGAGAGAGACACACAAACACACATTTCTATCAGTAGAAGCTCAGAAGAGCAATAGTTTGAGTCGCTTCTACCAAAGTGGACAATGAATTAACTTTGGGAGTCTCAACAATTATACTTTGGTTTTAAAATGAGCAGCATAACGAGTGGGCACGATTGAACATGAATAAGAGAATTATGATATGTATGGGCATAAAGAGAAGCTGCGAACACCCATTACGCTTCGAAGCTGACATTGAGAAAAGTTTCAGTGTCATTAATTTGTGCCCATAAATATCATAAAGGAGATTTAATATTCCGTGTTCTCTAGGCATTTTTATGGTGGCTCTGACATCGCCATGATCTCAAAAACACACAAAAATATTGCACTCATTATTCCACAGTAGAAATTACAATCTTTTAGCTTCTGTGATTCTTTTTTTTTACATCCATTCGCAATGCACATGAAACAAAAATTCATACATTTCTTAAGCGATTCGGCGTCGCTAAAAGAACCGGTCTTCATATTTTCTAATTTTGAGCGCTCCCAGTTTCAAACAGGGAGTTCTGGCTTATTTATACTGATTAGCATAACCTCTGGATCGAGAAATCAAGCGTGGTCTCATATGGTCGCTATCGAAAAGAATGAAGTAGTGATGAGCTTAGAGGTTTTACCATAGTAGATTGAATAAAAATGCCATACATTTCTTTACCACCATTTTTTTCTTTTTTTTTTTTTAGGTTCTTATCAGGCACAGGGAAATACGAGCCAGCATAAGTTACAAAGGTCATTTATTTCTTCAAAATAGATCGATTAAAAAGTCCGAATATTTCAAACAGGAACATACTTTAGCTGTTCTCAAGGAAGAAACTGCTTGTAAAAATAAGAAATGCATAGATCTAAATAGAATAAAACTTTTGTGTGGCGTTAATGGCCTTGTAATACCCTCATATGTTGAAAACACTCCTGAACCCTCTTATTCCGTTGTTTTATATAACCAAAGAACCTGTAGAACGAACTCTTTTTAATTTGTTATGCGCTCGTCTTGTTGAAAGAAGATAGTTTCACTTTCTATTTCTAAATTTGACATATAAAGTATCGGCGATTCTGAGCAGTGAGCGGATGTTTGGATAATCCGAAGAACTTGATATGTGGGCGGGATGTGAGGAGAATCGACTGGTGACTTACTCAACCAAAACTACGAAACACTCCTCGGGCGAAAACGTAGGATAACTCATGATGCAACTTCCCTCTAACAACGCTTAGCCACTGGTTCTAATAATTTTACCACTTTTTGTCGATCCATAACGAAATTGTCCGAGTGCAGTGAAAAGTAATAACGACTTGAGACAGGCAGACCTTTTCTTGGTGTTAGGCCCGATCTAGTATTGTTCTCACTTTGTTAAGAGTCAAGAGTGATACTATGCTTTTTTCCTATTATTATGAGGTCAATCAATATCGTGTGATTTGGCTTAAAGTACTTTTATTTCTATTCAGAAAAAAACAATTCCATGGAGTCGTTCGTTTGTATAAAAAAAAAATAAAAAAGATATAACGACCAGAGAGTTCATTTATTATCTGTGATTAGACTCAGGTCCGTTGAACGGTATTACAAATACCGTCGTAGAGTTGTTATATTCACATGATATCAGTTGGTCGTTTAATCAATCTAGATAATCCTAGTCTTACATGCACGCTTCAGTGAATGCCCTAATAACCCCTATATTAATAAAAATTCTGAAGCAGAATGATTGATGCACAGCTATTTGCTTCCGCCTTCTACCATATATGCGTCTGCATAACTAAAGAAATAAACACTCTTTCCTTTATTTCTTTCCAACTCTCTTTAGTTGTTTGCCTCTCACACTTTTTCTCCTTTCTCTCTCTCTCTCTGTCTCTGTCTCTCTCTCTCTCTCTCTCTCTCTCTCTCTCTCTCTCTCTCTCTCTCTCTCTCTCTCTCTCTCTCTCTCTCTCTCTCTCTCTCTCTCTCTCTCTCTCTCTCTCTCTCTCTCTCTCTCCTCGTCTCTCTATCCCTTTCTGTTTCGTTGTCTTCCTACCAAAAAACTTAGTATATACCGTTTTTGTCAACTGGTGTCATCTGAGCTGGCAATTTTCTGCCCTAAAATTCCTTTTCTTGTTGATACAAAGTCCCTCTGATAGAAAATTGGATCGACCTTCAACCAGTTAGTGTAAGTGGCCTTTGAAAAATATTCATTGCCTCACGCCACGAGGGGATAAGTATATTGTGCAAGAGTGCAATGGTTCATTGCCGATTTCATATACATGGAAGTGAAAGTTGGGCGCGCAGATTTCCTATTGCTGATAATGTTATAATTCTTTTGATACAAATACAATTTACATCAGCTTTTCTCATAATAGACGGTGGCGCCTTACTTGGTCACATAATAACATAATTTACTTAGAGATAAGTTCTTAAAGTGAAATAGAACTAACTTAAAGACATGTTAAAATGTGGTTCTTCCACCCTCATGAGGAAATTAATGTTTGTAACAACAAAAGGTATATTTAC
This sequence comes from Elysia crispata, assembly GCA_033675545.1. Classification (NCBI taxonomy): domain Eukaryota; kingdom Metazoa; phylum Mollusca; class Gastropoda; family Plakobranchidae; genus Elysia; species Elysia crispata. The sequence continues at coordinate 331,304 of JAWDGP010005302.1, read as the reverse complement.
CGTATGTGTCACTTGATACTGGTTTGTGTCTATGGGAGCTGACGAGTTTTTTCCCTACGAAAATCCTTTATCTATGCAAACGCATGCTATTAGTCTTTGAAACCAAAAATAAAATGGGGCAAACTTTAACCATTTCTTGTTAGTAGATTTAGAAAGATTCGTTTTTCTATTCTAAAATAATAATGGGTAATCTTTTTACGGTGAAAGTGTAGTACAAATTAAACTGTGATGCCAACCAAGGTTACAATCTATAGAATGAGTTGCACATCGATTGAAAGGAAAACGTGATTACCATTCCAAAAATTGACACATGCAATGGACTTTCGAAATCAACACATTTTACCAACCAAAAAACGAGGTATAACTCCTAGTTGGTAGTGTTGTTCAGTGATTCCCTATCGTTTCAGGATATTTGATGCTAGCGTGATTAATTATATTGATACTATTTGTCTTTTCACAAGCAGACTTTTACTGCAGTTCCAGTGAACTTGTTTATTCGTCCATTGGTGACATAATGCGGTGTCTATTCATTTGATGAGTTTTGTTAAGCCAGAGTTACCTATAGCTGCTGGCGTCATTAAGCTTGTATTAAACTACCCCAGCTCATATCGCTTCCACTCCTTTTCAATATAGTTAAGCCAAGCTGAGTTCACACAAACGACCCCATTAAAAAATGTGAAATTGAAGCTCTTAGAACGAAAAGTTTTTTTTATTTTCTTTTTTGTTGGTGCTTCAAGGTTGAATGAAGGGTAAGATCGAATTCACGAGAGCCGTTTAATGTTGTCCTGGCTCTTTATTTTATGAATGCTTAACTTTTTCATCTGCGCGTCTGTTTACATCGTTACTTTATCAAGTGGCATACATTGCTTTACGTCCCTAGGCCGTTGTTTCATCGAGGCGCCTGTCGGATGATGACATATACCGACTTTCCAAGAGTGTGTCTCATCTGCTTACACCTGTGGCATTTTACATCTTTTATGAAACACAACCCAACGCACCGAAGTTCTTACATCTATTTCTCAGGGAAATACTAAGCCACCTGCATTTGCCACTTCGAGATAAAGTTGAGAGTGAGCATTCAATATTATATATAAAATATTAACTTTCCTATTTGTAACATAATGAGAAAAGTTTTGTCGTGGAGGAGCGATTTGGGTTCATGGATTTTTTTTTCCGAACAAATCTCGTAGCAAGTTCGAATAAGTCACAAGAAATTCATAAAAAAAATTACTTCTGTTGAAAAAAAAATTTGGTCAAAGATGATTGTATGCACTTTCAAATGTTTCTCTGGCCTCAATTTCGGT